>CALZFC010000019.1:1645000-1650000 GCA_945643635.1 Allodiplogaster sudhausi
TTCCAGACCTCAACTCTTCCTCTCTCTTCCTCTCTCTCCCTCTCTCTCTCCACCTCTCTCTCTCTTTGTATCTCTCCCTTCCTTTCTCTCCCTCTTTGTATCTCTCCCTTCTTCTCTCTCTCTCTCTCTCTTTGTATCTCTCCCTCTTTCCTTCTATAAAGTATCTCAAGGTGTACTCCAAGGATGGCAACTTGCCCAAACACGCGATCGTCTCGTGAGAGATGAAGTGCCAGAGGCCATGGCCACAAGAACATCCGGGTCTGGCCTGCCAGAGAGGAGGGGAAGAAGAAGAAGTCAAAGACGAATCAGAAAGTTGCCATCTCGTCACGAAGATGGCCAGGGTAGAGCATTGAATATCCAGTCATGGAGGGTCATTTCTAAATGGCTACATAATCGGAGGAAGGTAAAATAAATGGGGAATAGGATGATCAGAGTTCTGATGTTAATTACATTGAACGTGAAATAATCAAGTGAATTGAAAAGACATAAAAGCCAGGTATCTTGGAATGGCTGTATTCACACGTCATATGCACATTTCACCTTTGGAAGTGAGGGAAAGAGAGAGAGAGAGCGAGATGAAAAGTGAAGGAGAGAGATTGATGGAGAGAGAGAGAGAGAAGAAAGAGAGAGCGATGCCTTCAAGGCTTCATCCGTTCCACGGATCGCTCTGAACACTTCGAGTCCAAGTGCCGGACGCACTTGATTGCAATTGGATTTGCGTTGTAGCCGAGCAAAAATCCCCTTCTCTTTTCGTATTTGGTTTTGCTTCTCTGGTTTGTGTTGTTATTTGCTGACGAGACACGTGGAATTTCTCTATCTGCCTCGCTCTCTGGCTCTCTCTCTCTCTTTCTCCCTCTCTCTTCCTCTTTCTCTTTCTCTTTCTTTCTCAGTCTCTTTCTTCTTTTCCGTATTCGTTCTTTATTTCTCTCACTCTCTCAGTTTTCTATATAAACGGTTTTGAAATGCACGAGGATCGTGCCTGAGGAACAATACTCTTTCGTTGCAGCGTATTTGTAGCTTGCCCTCTTGGCAACACTGATTTGGAAAAGCAAGCACATCCTGGACGGATGGAGGGGGCGTCTATCCAATCATCCACTATATGAAAAGGTAAACGAGAGAGAGAGAGAGAGAGAGAGAGAGAGAGAGATTGAGGAGTGAGACTGAAAGTGAGAGAAAGTAGAGAGAGGGAGAGAGAGAACAAGTAATGTACAAGGAGCGAAAGAGAAATAAAGATAAAGAAGGAGAATTGAGATGCCTTGCACTTTTTTTTTTTAAATAAGTGGTAAAAAATTAGTTTTCTACATTCCATTTCCGAGCACAGCGTCATATCAAACCACGGGACCTCTGATAATAAATTCCCATGGAGTAAAAAAATGAGAAATACAAATTCCCTAATTGATTTTCATTGATACTGTGAACTAGTGACAAGTCTTCTCACGACAATTGTATGAGGTGGCGGAGGGAGAACAGAGAGCGAACTAGGAGAGGAAAAAAGGAGAGCGAAGTGGGAGAGGGAAGCAGAGAGCGAGATAAAGAGAGAGAGAGAGAGAGAGAGAGAGAGAGAGAGAGCAATCGAGAAATCGAGAGTCGTAGAGGGTGAGAAGGGCGCGGAAATTGCTGCAATCGCCCGTGTGCCGGCGGATTGGAAGGAACGCATCCGCGAGTGATGTTCGTAGTGGGGAAACTGAACAGAGAGAGAGAGAGAGAGAGAGAGAGAGAGAGAGAGAAAGAGAGAGAGAGAGAGAGAGAGAAGGAGAAAGAGTAAACAGAAGAAATAAAAAGTCCTAAAAAGTAAAAAGAGAAAAGGCTCGCTTGCCCCAGAAGCGGCCAATGAATGCAGCATCGGTTGAAGAATTGGAGAAGGGAAGAGTGGTGGATACGAATGGAAAAGGAGGCCCCAGGCAAGTTCAGGAGGAGGAGAACGACAGGACAACTGCTTGCAACAGATAAAAGCAAGGAGAATACCGTGGAGGAGAGAGAGAGAGAGAGAGAGGAAGAGAGAGAGCGAGAGGACAGGGAAGCAGAGAATGAGGGAGGATGAGAGAGCGAGGGAAGAGGACACAGAGACGCAGACAGGGATAAGATTGAGATAATGGAACCGTGCAGGTGACAGCTGCCGCCCAGGCATGTTCACGTGTTTGTCTTCGTGTTCGACAATGTGTCACTTGGAGAGTGAGAGAGAACGAGAGTGAGAGTGAGGAAGGGAGAGATTGGGAGCGATTGAAAGAGAGAGGGTGAGAGAGAACGAGAGTGAGAGTGAGAGTGGGAGAGATTGGGGAGCAAGATAGAGAGGGAACGAGAGTGAGAGTGAGAGAGATAGGGGATAGAGGGGGATAAAGCTGATATATCTGAAGCAGACAGATAGACCAGCAGTGGATAAAAGTTAGCAATACTGTAAACTAACGTCAACGAGTGGTGAAGAGAGGATAGTGAGGTCAATCAGTGGATAAGTTTTTAACTCTCAGGTAAAGCTGCGGATGCGAAATGGAAAGAGAATAGGAAATAGAAAATAGAAATAGACAGCGAGGGCAGCCAGCAGCCGGGGAATAGAGGAAGAGACAATCAGGACGGCAGCGGATATCAAGGGCGTTATGATTTGGAGCAATGCACAGGCATGGAAAAGACAGAAAAAAAGAATACGCATGAATTGAAGAGAACGCGAATCTATGAATGTAGTACAGGAGTAGAAAGGCGAGATTTGTGGGAGAGTGTGAAAGAGTGAGAGAGAGGTTAGGGAGAGAGCGAGAGAGTGAAGGAGAGTTTAAAGAGAGAGCGAGAGAGTGAAGGAGAGGTTAAAGAGAGAGCGAGATTAAGCAGTGAGGAGCAGAAGAATTGTATCTGCCTGGATGCTCTTTCTGTTTGGATGCCATTCTTATTCGGACAAGTGCCCAGGGCGCGAGATAACACAATCTGCCCGGCGGCAACGCACGTAGGGACGGGGACAGGGAGCAGGAGCTGGAGATGGCAGAGAGAGAGAGAGACCGAGAGAGAGAGATAGAGAGAGAGAGAGGGGGAGAGAGAAAGAGGAAGAGGGAGAGACGGACAGACACAGAAGAGAAGAAGAAGGGGAGTAGGGGATAATAGGGCACGAACGATTGAATGCATGTATGCAACTGCCGGACGCATGCTAAGGATAGGCTGGAGAAAGAGCCCGTAGGCCCGTAGGCGGACTGCACACTTGGACATACGCCAAAGAATACGCCGAAATAAGGTTGAGATATATGTATTTCGTGCTACAGTACAACTGCCAGGCGATCACACAATATCACATTTCTTGTCCAGACCGCATTGCCTATAGCAAATCTGTGATTGTATAAGATTTATTCAAACCAATTATGGGATTTAAGGGTAGCAAAGAAGACTGTAGTATTCGGAGAATGGAGAGAGAGAGTGGGAGAGTGAGAATGAGAATGAGAGAGAAGCGAAGAGAAGGAGAAAGAGAGGAAATCGCGAGGAGTGAGAGCATGAGAGAGCAGAGAAAGAAAGAGAAAAGAAGAAGTGTAGGCGAAGAGATAGCAGATTGTTTTGAGCAAGAACACGGCCGCCGTTCCTTCGGCCACCCCCACCCACTCGGATTTCAAGAAGAGCTCTTCCAGGGCAAGAGCGATAGTAGAAGAGTGTTTTTGTGGAGGAGGCTCGCGAAGGGGAAGAGATGAACAGAATACAAGCACAAGAGGCAGCAGTTATGACATGTTCGACACGACCGATTCAATGTTAATCTTATTTTTATTGATGGCAAGCTTAATATGTAAAAAAAGGCATGGATCATAAAGATGTAGGCAATTGCAGCGCCTCGGGCTTTTCTGAAGAAGAATCGGTGATTTACCTAAGGTAAGTATGAAGACTAATGCTTGGATTCTGTGACTATTTCACAACTTTTTGACTGGGAGTCGTCGCAGAAGAAAAGTCTGACTTGGCAGAGCAGACTTCAACTTCTCTAGTTTTTTTTGTTGTGAGAAAAGGAAACATAAAAAGTATATTTAATCGGATTCATTTCTGTGTTCGAAATGGGGCTTCAGGGTCCCGGCCGGATTGTCTGTGGCTTGTGAATTCGAAGAGCGCCGCTTATGATTGTACTTCAGCTGCAGCTGGAAAACGCGGACTCGGCCGCGAAACGGATGAACATGTGTATGTAAACGAGCAGCTCCGCCTTTACTGGACTTTAATTAATCCACCCTCCAAATCCAAACCAATCTTGCGTAAACCAGGCCTTTCTCTCTTTCTCTCACTGCCCTCTCTCTACCTCTCTCTCTTTCTCCAGAACAATCTTCCTGTGTCAAGCGAAGACGCATCTCTTGCTCATTCCCATAAACTACACCACCGACAAGAAATAAAACTCATTGCCGCACATGCTAGCAGATGCAAAAACGACCATTACTTCTGAGATGGAATGCAACCGAATAAAAACAACGAAATTGCATTGCATATTAGGAGAGGAAGGAGAAAGACTAATGAAGAAGGGCGAAACTGTGGCAGGTCTCAGTGAGGAAAATGCTTTTTTTTTCGTCCACATTGGTGTCACTACCAAGAAAATGTACATAATGTGCATAAAGGAAAAAAAGAAGTGAGGCAGCGGATAGGATTACAGAAAGTAACGAACATATTTTATATTATGGATGAGAGAGATAAGAGGTTAAAAGACAGGAAGGCAGAGAAACGAGAGATTAGTATAGAGTGAGAGAGAGAAAGGCAGAGATAGAGTAGGAGAAAGAGATGAATAGATAGAGAAGGAGTGAAAGCGAGAGAAAGATGGAGTTAGAGTAACAATAAAAAGTTGAAATACGAAAGGGCAGAATATTACATGGCGCCTGGCGATAATTTTCGTGGAACGGTGAAGAAAAAGAAGCCTTTTGCAATTTTTGATGAGCGACATTTGAGAAGACGCAAAAAATTAGGAAATGAAGAAGAAGACAGCATGAAATGGAAAGAGGGATCAACGAGGGAAGAGAGGATTTGAGGGGAGAAGAAGAAAGAAATAGTGAGTGAGATTAAGAGAGAGA
>CALZFC010000019.1:1652500-1687500 GCA_945643635.1 Allodiplogaster sudhausi
TTTTTTTTGAAGTTACGAAGAAGAGATAAGGAGCAAAATTAGACTATCCAGCCAATTGCTAGTTGGGAATGTCTCTCTGCCTCTTTGAAGCTCTTCTCCGGAATGCTCCCGTTTACGAGAGATCAGGGAAGGAAGTCGGCGGTTCCCCACACAGAGATATCATCTTACCTTCTTCCTACTTTTAAAATATTTCTTTCTCCTTTTCTTTCTCACTGATTTGCTCCACTTCCCCCTTTCCACTACCTTAAAATTGTTCCCTTTATTTCTTACACTTTTCTTTGTTACGCTCTTTAGTCATCACAAACACTACTTTTTTTCTCTAATTAGAAGTGAACCCGGAAGTAATAGAAATAAAAGTGCATTTCCGTTAAAGAGTGAACGAGAAGAGCTGAGAGTAAGAATAAGCAACTTTAAAGTGGCTGAGTCAAGTTTGTGAATGAAGAGATTGAATGAAGTACTCAGAATTGAAAGGCAAAATCACGACTTCCTTTCGATGCCTTGAATGGCCGCGGTTCCAGGACGAAAAACAGGGATTGAAATAACTCAAGAAACGGCAGGAGATTTATCATTTTGTGCCACAAGGGCCGACTCTTCGTTGCGCACATGACAAGACATACAACATACGCATTCAAGGCACGCGTTAAATTTACGATGCAGCTGTTAAAGGGTTAGACGAACACGAGAACAAGGAAGAGAGCAGGAGAACGTGAGTGAAAGAAAGAACGAAAGAGAGAGGAATAGAGAGAGAAAAGCATACATACATATGAACATGTACATAAAGAGTACGAAGCTCAGCGACGATGCAGGACAGCGATAAAGATGCTTTAAGAATGAGCCTCCATCATGGCTTTCCCGTGGCGCGAGTCCCCCCGAGGATGAAAGGAAGAGGAAGCGGGACTTAAAGGGGGTGAATGGGGAGAGAGGGAGAAAAGGCTCCGCTTGGACACACGGCGGTGCATCATTCCAGAATAGGAGGAGAGAGAGAGAGAGAGAGAGAGAGAGAGAGTTTGAGGAGGAGCCCCATCTGTTCAGCCATCGGGCCACTTCAATCTTGCCTGAGGAAACGAGCCACAATGTCTCATGAACGACATCTCGTGAGATGAAGAGAGAGAGAGAGAGAGAGAGAAAGAGAGAGGGAGAGTGAAGGGGAGAGAGAGAGGGAGAAGGAGAGAGAGAGAGAGAGAAGGAGAGGGAGAAGAAAGAGAGAGAGGGAGAAGGAGAGAGAGAGAGAGAGAGAGAGAGAGAGAGAGAGGGAGAGGGAGAGGGAGAGAGAGAGTGAAGGGGAGAGGGAGAGAGGGAGAAGGAGAGAGAGAGAGAGAGAGAGAGAGAGAGAGAGAGAGAATGAGAGATGGAGGATGAAAGATTGGCAACGAGGAAGTCAACGACTCTTAATCTCTCTTCCTCTTCTTCTTCTGACGAGTCCAGTACTGCACCACTGGAAGAAACCTTGACGAGTGTTGAAAATAGTGACATGACAAGGTACGACATGTGTCTTCGAACCAATTGTCGGAAGCGTTGACGGGCTGACAGGAGGGGGGCAATCGTACCGCTTCTTCTCCGGGGTGAACTTGGATGGACGACCCTCTCCGGCCCGATGCGCCCGGATGTATCCTACGTAAGCAGTGAACTGCACTTCCAAACGGAACAGAACTGTGGTGTTCTCTTGGTCCACTCAATTTCATTCAGTATCGAAGCTAGAATAGGAAGATAAAATAAACAAGAGTAATTTAATATTTCATTTTCCAACAAGAAGAAATTAGATAGCTACAAATAAGTTCCAAATTCGCCACAAGATGGATTCAAGAATTGCCGATTAATATGTCGATTGCCGTTTTTTTTTTAGATAATTAGATTTCTTTTAAAATAATTTCTCTTAAAAATTTTATCCTAAAATATAGGAAAATGCCTCGGTTGATTTCCTTGAGCGGATTTTCTTAAACGATACTATAGCCGCAACTCCCACGAGAAAGCAATTAAGAACCTTTTTAGGAACGATATCGTAGATATCACAAGCATGCATGTTTATATGCGTGAAGGTCAGAAAAGACATGAAAACTGATAGATATTGCGAAAGATATGTAAAATGATTATTTATGTAATGTCGGCAAAAGGAAATGAATGTATCGACAGCGGGTCAGACAGAACTTCGCATGGTGTGGATCTTGCAGGGCAAGAGCCATGTCTGCCTTGTCAATTGCACCTTGCCGATGCTTGATAGATTGCTAAGTAATGTCACCAAATGTTTCCTCGGCTGGGCACAGAAAGCGACTCTTTCTGGATCTTTGGAATCTCTGTACATACAATCATTATCTCTAAACTCCCAATCTCCAATAAAGATGCGGGGCCATTACTCGTCCAGCGATGTGTGCTTCCTTGGCGTGGTCATTAGAGGCACTCGTGGTCCTTGGTCCTTTGATTCCACTTGACCAATGATTAGCAGAAATAGATAGCTACCGCCTACGCAAGTAAACATTCTCGATAACGTGCATATTTATAATACGTAATTTCAGACGACCTATAGCCTATGATTTCTGCTCTCTCGTTGAAATCACTGACCATGAATACGGCAACAAAGAACGCGACGTTGTTCATTATCATCAAGAAATACATGAATAATATAAAAGAACCTTACTGAACCGGAGCGATATCCTGGCAAATCATCAATCATGAATATTTCCTAATCTAGAAAAATACTAGAGGGCGGCTCTCCGCGATCACTTTGGGAGCAACATTACCATTAAATTTGTAATGAGAACACGAGACGGACGTGACGTTAAACTAGAATTATTTACTCGTTCCTCTTCTCTTTTCTCTGCTTCTCTCACTCTCTTACATCTTGTCTCACTCAGTCTTTCTCGCACTAACCTCCCATGCAACTCTTCTACTTCTTAGCCGATCGTGGGTTCAAACAGTGGATGAAAAAACGTTTGCACATTTTGCTTCTTCTAACTTCTTACTCTCTCATTCTCCCTGTCTCTCAGCCTATGTAACTATTTTCTCTATTAGCTCGTCTCTCTCTCTCCCTCTTTCTCTCTCCCTCTTTCTCTCTCTCCCTCTTTTTCTCTCTCTCCCTCTCTTTCTATCTCCCTAGCTCTCTCGATCTCTTGAATTATCTCACCCTCGCTTTCCAAAGGCCATAATCACGAATTCAGGCTGAATCTGCCGGGAGCGAATTGCAAATGATGCTAAAGTCCTTTTCTCTCCTCTTTTTCCGCTCGCTCTTTTTTCTCTCCCTCTCCTAAATTTTCCTTATTCTATCGCTCACTAGTAATTTTCTTCCATCTGAAGCAGCATATCTCAAAGAAGGGTATTTAAACCACGAGAATGGAACGAAAGGTTCCAGACGAATTTGGTTGCAACGCTGAGCCCTTTAGTAGATGTACTCAGTCAGTCGACAGCGATATCTGAAGTCTTTCATCACATTTGACTGAAGGGGAATTTACGAATGAATAAAATAGAAAGATTATGCAAGACATGGAAGAGAGCGACGGAGGCAGACTTCATGATAAATCTATCGCGTTCGGAACACTTTGGAGGAAGCCTTCGGGCGAATTAGACTATTTTTTTATTTTGTCACGCGCACTTAAAATTAACGGGGTCTGGCAAAGTCTCTCTCTCTCTCTCTCTCTGTCTCTCTCTCTCTTTCTCTCTCTCTCTTTTTCTATCTCTCACTCTCTCTCTCTTTTTCTCTCTCTCACTCTCTCTCTCTCTCTCTCGTTCTCTCTCTCGCCCTCTCTCTCTCCCTCTCTCTTTCTCTCTCTCCATCTATCAGACTGCTTAAGCGGTCGCCGCAAAACGAATTGGCCGGATGGCCGCGAATGGTGCCTTGGGTCTTTGGGTCCTGTCGTCGTGTCCCTCCGAATACTCCTTGGCACCCCTGGGGGTCCATCCCCTCCAGGAGGTAGACTATGGGCCCATTAAGTGCGGAGTCTGAAGGAAGTCTGGCAGGAAGTTTCCAGACTGGGTCATAAGAGTGGAATGGCAAATGTCGCAAACTTGTAAGCTGAAGGGGCACAGAGAAGGAGGTGCTAATGGATCTACACCTCAGCGGAATAGCATGCGGAAAGAGTCAGATCAAGAGCTAATGTGGCTGTTGGTCACGAGAAAAAAACATAGAAACAAACTGATGTTTCTCCTTTCCTTATTTTGCAACCCACACATGCCAATAGAAATGTATCTCCAAATTAGCTTTCGTTAGGGAGATCTTAGAGGGAGGGAGCTTTCCCATTTTCCCAATTCTTTATTAAAATTAGCTCAAAAGAGTTCTTCATTAAAACTCAAACTGGCATTCTTTTCAAAACAACATGTATAAATAGTATTCCATTATTCATCTCCGGTTCATTGCGACCATCTGCAGAATACTCGACCCTCATTCGATCAAACCATTTGAAGAAACCTTTCAAAAGTCATTAATAGTTGATCACAAGCTGATAGGCCATTAGTCTTTATACACCAATGTGCATGGCAGGAACGAACACGGTAGGGAAGGAGGAACCAGAGGGGAGAGAGGGAAAGAAAGAAGGAGAAAAGGACGAGAGAAGGGAAAGAAAGAAGAAGTACTGCGAGCGAGAGAGTGAGGGAGAAATTGGAGAAGAGCAAAATCTACGCAAGTACAATTAGTAGCCTGTCAGACTTTAGCTGCGTGATACATAAGGAAGTGACAGGAAGAGCTGATGGGAGGTCTGCCTGTGGCAGCTTCCAGAGATTCCACTCAAACATTCGCAGCAAAGTTCAGTGCTTAAAAGAGACGGCAGACAAAAGATGTATGGACATAAATGAAGTTGAGGATGTCACAAAAGGCCTGAAAATTATATACAATATATTTCCATGTATATCTTTAGCAAAAAGAAAACTGGCGGGAAGCCATAGTATAAAATATATGCATTTGAAGGTTCATTAGCAGACTGAAACAGTTGACGCAGAAGGTGTCCGTATTGTTATGGCAATGGAGAGGTGGGACACATCATGACGATGGCTTGGTCAGGAGGAAGAGCGAAAGGAGTGAGGGAGAGAGGCAGAGAGAGAGAGAGAGCGAGAGAGAGAGAGAGAGGAAGGGAGAGAGGGAGAGAGAAGGGAGACATAGGCAGAGAATGGAAATATGAAGAGAGGGATAGAGAGGGAATTCAGGAATAACGAATGGGCTAAGAAAATAAAAGCTTATAGTTGAAAATAATAACAAACAAAACGTCATGCACACTTCCAAATATCATTTTATCACTTATCACCCAATCATACCTTCCTACCGTACTCTGAAGGGAGAACTCATTGAAGTCGCCGCCCTTTCAGATCTCCCCACAACACGACCGGGCTTGTCCTTCTTTGCATTGTCAACCACGGGCAATCAGTGGAAAGTACATTTACTCTTCTCTCGAAGACGGATGCCCTCTGGCATTTTGCAAAGTGAACTTCAATCAGGGGGAGATTGAAATTACGAAGATGAGAGAGAGAGAGATGTAGAGAGAGGGAGAGCGAGAGAGAGAGAGAGACAGAGAGCAAGAGCGAGAGCGAGAAAGGGAAAAGGAAAGGGAGAGTAGAAGAGGAAAAGATGAGATGTGGGATGATGATGGGATGAAAGGAGAGAGAGAAAACAGAGAGATTGAGTCATGAAGGAGATAACAACCGAAAAAGAGGAGTAATGTCTCACTACGGAAGTTGTCTCTCAATTTTTCTTTTCCATGATATGAGTTCGTTGTTCAGTCACATAAACTTTGTGAGCCATTCTTCTATCTCACTCCATCTTTTTCTCTCACACTCTCCTTCTCCTTTCTTTCCTCTCTCCTCTCCCTCTCTCGCGTTTCTCTCTCTCTCTATCTCTCTCTCTCTCTCTCTCTCTCTCTTAATCACGCTCTCTCCTATCCCAACGGGCTCATTCCATCGGCATTCCCGCCATTGGCGTGTTCAGCAGATCTCTTCCTCGTTTCTTCGGAGTGCACAAAATGTTGTAATCGCTCTTGTCTTCACCTCGAATATTCATTCGACAAATATATTCAACTCATCTTTAGATGTGTATGTAGTGTATAAAATATATAAGAGGGATCACGTTAATTTGCGTCTTCTAGAAAAAAGCAGAGAGGAGGCATCTGCGGAAGCCAGTTGAAATTGGAGTGTCGACGCGCACTCTAAGCGAGCGTAAAACAGATGACGTCAAGGAAGAAGTAGACAAACAAAACTACATAGATAACATTTCTTTGCAAGATTTTAGTTGCAATGAGGCAGGAGAGCTAACAGAGCAGACATGGATAAAAGAGATAAAACGTGCGAGAGAGTGGAAGGAAGAGAGAGAGAGAGAGAGAGAGAGAGAGAGAGAGAGAGGGTAAAGAATAAATGACGAAGCCGAGAAGTCAGACGATATCTATCACTTATTAATTTCATATGCTCGTCCTTTTCTAGCAGAAGAAGATTCAGCACCAAACCATAAGAAAAGAAAGTACAGAAGCCTGTCAGTGCAAAAATAGACAATGAAGATAATTGAGCATGGAAAATCGTGAGAAAAGATGAGGGATTTCGGAAGAGAAAGGAAGTTGCCCATGAGATTGCAGGGGAGTAAGCTAGAGAGGGGAAAATTGTGGGGGATTACAAGAAGGCGGGAGCAACTGGTAGATGGTGGCACGAGAGAGAAGTAAGAGGGCAACCGTCAGAGATGCGAGGAGCGGGAGCAACTGGTTGATGGTGGCACGAGAGAGAAGTAAGAGAGCAACCGTCAGAGATGCGAGGAGCGGGAGCAACTGATTGATGGTGGCACAAGAGAGAAGCAAGAGAACAACCGTCAGAGGCGCTTGGGGCTAGCGGATTGACCTCTTCGCCTTCTTGCCACCATGCAAATTGCCGCACGCCCCAATGAAAGGGCTTCAGCAGAGGGAGGGAGAAGGTGATTCAAAATGTCTTGTTTGGCCAGAGAAGAAATGCCAGGCCAGTCAGACAATGACAGCAGCCAGTAATTATGCATGCTGTCTTATAAAGATGTCTCAGTGGCATTTGAATGTTTTCATGTTTTTTTCTTAAATGCAACTTGCAATTTCACATCGAATGTACGACACACAAGGAGGTCAATCTTCTTGCAAGAAAGCAGCATATTTACAACCGTCTAAGTCATGCAGACTAAGGCCGGGGCATTCAGCGAGGTAGGTAGATAGAACAGTCATTCAATGAGGTCGCCTTTCAACCATACTATCAAGATCATGCCAGCAACATAACCACTAAAGTTAAAAAGATGGAAACATCAAATGGAATCAACAAAAAACCAAAGGGAAACGCAGTTAATGGTGTCACAATTACACAATTGGTTGGTGAGAAACCATATTTTCGTGTTGGAAATATGAAAAATGGATGTGAGAGGGACATTAACTTGAATTTCTCTCCGAAGATTGTCTTACCACGAAGCAGTGATTCCTTTTTTATTAACTTTGTGATTTTAGTCGTTTGATTATCCACGGAAAGGTTCCTGATAAAAGTGCAGTTTTGACAGTTTTGATTCCCTTTTGTTTATTGTTCCTGACCATGAGTTCATGGTCACTGTTTCTGCTCTAAATTTCAGTAGGCTCAGAGAATGGCTGACGAGCCTGATCCTTCTGAGATTCCGGAGGGCGAGGAGGTGTACGGAATGGTCTTCGCATGCTATGGCCACTTCAAAGATCGCCGCATTACTGACGCCGTCGTCGTCCCACGCAAGGTCAGGCCGAGTTTGACTTGGTCATTTCTTTGTAACAGTGGAAGTCGAAGGGGAATGCGGCAACGAGTGCCTTCTTGCAGGGCGCCCCGGGCAACAACCAAGTCTTCTATGTCACAAGTAGGGCATTCCAATTGAAGCAAGGGGACGTGGCCAAGCTCGGGTTCGACCCGTCCAACCAATTCGATGCTCCGTGCGTGTTGTTTCATTCCCTTTTATATGCCTTCTATGCTTTGTAAAGAGGATTGAAGAAAGAATGGTAAATTGCAGTGATGCGCGTTTCAAGAACTGCGAGCGAAAGAAGCAGGAGATGCTTGTCCATGGAGATTGGATCAAGTTCGTGGCAAGACGCGATCATCGCATCGATGACTTTTCTCGTTCCCCTCGCCGTCACGAATCACGAAACAAGAACGGACAACATCAGGTTATCACTAATCAGCTACAAAGCTCTCCTGCTTCTATTCCCGTTTGCAGACCCTCGTGTCTTGCGTCAAATCGCCTAATGACCCTGTCATTTGGTGTGATTCCTGGGGCGAAATCCCGCTGCCTCCGGAGCATGCCAAAAACATGCTGTCTAACCTCGTCATGAATTTGTGGCTCAACGTTGACGTGACTGGCGAAAACCTGCATGAGACAGTCAAATTCACGGTGAGTACGCCTATCCCGGCTGGACCCAGGCCATTGGGTTGTGACCGGCATCGTGTGTTGCTCCTCGTTTTCTTTGACTTTTTCACGGTAGGAACGTGGAGGAGGTGATGTTTGTAAAATGGAAAATGATGAAGATTTGCAGTTTGCCTCGTACGAAGAGTCGATGTTCGAGGACCAGTCTCTCAGATATTCGACCGTAGGAGTTTTGTCTTATATTCCTTATTAGATACTTTGATTGGAGAGCGTTCTTTCAGCCCTGGGCGCCTCATTTGATTATGCGAGAGGCTGAGGTTGATCAGCCGTATGATGATGAGGATCACATTGAAGGCCTCTTCGAACGTCGAATGGTGTGTTTTGTTATCTACTGGCCATGTCCTTGTTGCTGTGATATACGAGAACACAAGTTTGAAATAATGATGTTGTCTCTTTAAAGCCGGGGCTTTTTTTTAAAGTATGCTGATGACATTTGGGCGTTTTTGTTCTAAGAATAAGAAAGAGCAGACCTATCAGTTCCACCCTGCCTCTCATAATCAATGCGAGGTTACCACAGTGCATTGAACCTCATTCGGAATCTGTTCTCATGAATTAAGAGACCGATTTGAAGATAGTCGTTCGTTTGCAGAAGCACATTCGTGTGAAGGGCTTGCTCATCAACAACCGCGTCCTCTTCAGACCAGATGAACCTGGCGTCGTCTATCGCCTTCCATATTTTGATGAATCCGCGCACGTTATCGGCTAGCTGCTTCTCTTACTTGACGAATCAGTTCAGTGTCTAAGCTTCCATTTGTAGGCCTCGCTTACACCTTCGATGCATTCTACTCTGATCTCCATAACTTCTTCATTGTCGCAAAGATGCAGTCCGGCACTTACTCGAACTTGGCCATTGAGAAGAAGCCAAACGGCGCTTATCTGGTTACCTTTTCGTTCTTTGATGTCTCACTTCTGAAGAGAGGAGTCTTCTCAGATTCACTGCCTTGCCAAGCGAGTGAACGGCGTCTGGAGTGTGGATCAGCATAAGATTGGCCGCCTCGAGGACCTGCACGGCGTGCTCGCAGCTGAGTTCCCGTCTCAATGGTTCGTTCTGCCACTGGAGGTGTGGTGCACACCTCTGGCCGGGGTTTAGTGATCACATGGCCGCAGGCTGAAATGGAAAATTGCGTTGTACGGGGGAATGGGCTGAAGTCTGTTTGGCTTTTACTCACTGCTTCGGCTCCATTTCGAGTCCTGTTCCTATTCGAAATGTTTTCATGAGTTCGAAAAGTTCGATTCCGTGCATCGAGTTAGTAGATGAATTAAAAAGATGTGTGATTCGAGAGATGGAAGAGTGTTCTTGCAGTAACGTGGCTGAGGCGTTCGTGCACATCTACGAGATTGAACTCACTGACACACGCAGCCGCTTCGCCGTTGCCGGTGTCGACAGAGTTTCCACTCACACGGTTCGGTCCCTCTCTCAATCTCAACCCTTGCTGCTTCATTTAGGAGGCGGCTAATCGGCGTTCCCTGGAGATTCCCCTTCCATGGCATCATCTGCAGTCCTTCACTGGCGAGGGCCCTCTCTACAACCTTGGCGACAAGGCTCACCCTCAGCCCGTGGATGCCGTGGTTCCCTTGGCCCTTTCCAGTGACCCTGTGGAGTCTCCCTCTCCCTCTCCCTCTCCCTCTCCCTCTCCCTCTCCCTCTCCCTCTCCCTCTCCCGCTGTCTCTGAGGATGACTCGTCCGTCCCTGCCCCTCTTCCTCGCTCTCTCTTCCTCAAGAAGTGCCGTTTCTGCCCGGCTGAGTCGGCCGTGGATGCGTCCACCGACTGCCGTGCTCATCTCATTCTTCGCTCGCTCTGGTGCAATGTCGCCATTCGTGAGGTTGGATGGCAATTCTCGTCGAAAGATCATTGATTCCTTCCTGTTTAAGACTCTGAAGAAGGATTTGGACTTCTACGATCACCTCCTGGACACTCTGATCTACAAGGACATCGACGAAGTGTGATGCGTCAACAGACATGGCGGCGTTTCTTAAAAGGCCCTTCCCATTCATAGTATTCCCTCTTACTATTCAACGGAATCGCCTAAAGATTTTTCCCCATCTTCTCTCTAAACTCTCTTTGCTATGTTGTATATATGCATTACTTTGTTGTTGTTGTTGTTTAATGAATAAAGGTTTTGTTTCAAGTGTTCTTCCATTGTTCTTCGATTGTAAGTGTTTGCCAGCTCACTGTTAATGTCATCTGGAGGGATGCATCCCGTGTACATCTTTTGCCTTGCAGGGTAGTTTTCGTGGTTGGGACTTGTTGGGAAATGTACTGGGTATGAAAAATGGACAGTTTGAATAGTGGCCAAGGTTGCCCATCCTTCGACGCCGACTTTGCAATCACTTGTCTTCCTATCCACTGCAGATACATCCATCCCTGAGAATGTGCCAGTGTCTTCTGCTGCTCCTCTGCTTCATCTTCCCTCCTCTCGCAGTTCTCTGCCACTCTGGCTGCGACATCAACTTCTGCATCAATTTCATTCTGACTCTTCTCCTCTTCGTGCCTGGAATCCTGCATGCCATCTACGTGTGCTTCTACTACCAGCCAGTCATCCAGAGCGACTAGAGGAGGTTTGGATTTCTGCGTCCTTTTCAATGAGGAAGGCATTGTGCTATCTGTCGAAAACGTTGAACAGTGCTGAATTGGAGCTCTACGCTGTTTTGCCTCTCAATTGTTTTAATGTTTTAATGCCTGTGGGATGGTGAATATTTCTTTCCAGATGTCGTTGTCCTCTCAGTGAGATGGCCTTCGTTGTCTTTCGCTGTACTCCTCAGGAATTCTTCACGTTGTTACCAAGCCTTTTCTTTGTTTATTGGTTATTTTGAAAGTTTCAATTTTGCATTTTAATATTTTACTGTTGCACATGTCTTGATAAATATTTCCGCAACTATCCGTACATACGGACAATTAAAACGGTTGCGAATTGGTAGACTTCAGTTGGTTTTGCTTCTTACGGGACATGACTGAGGTTCACAAAAAACGCGGTACCTCGGCAGGATGCTTCCTGTTTGATTTTGAAGCAAACATTAGTGAAGAAGGTTGGTATTAAAGATAGCTCTTGGGACCACTTTTATCTTTCGCGCGAAGTGAACGCCAAGAAGATAGAATGAGAACTGCGTGAGAGGCAATGGCAAGGGATAAAGAAAGATGGAGGTGAAGGCATGCAGAGAGACCGTGGCCTTCTCTCTTTCATAGACAGAAGGCGATCTAAAGATGACTGGAGAGGTTCTCTGCCTGCTCACTGTCCCCTCCCCTCTTACATTCATTCGATCCTTCTGGTGAAGATGACACATCACGCATTTGGAGTTCCTTCTCTTTCGCAACGATGTAAATTTATCCAAATGCCGCAGTCCAAATATCAACCGTCATCAAAGTATGCCTTTGCACGGCCAGATGAGGAAGTGAGGCCGGTGTTATTTGGAGGCAACTCATAGCTACTTCCATAGAAGGCATAAGTGGTTCCTGCAGGGTATCTTTAGCATCAACTAGCTATTACATCACACATTTAAATGACACCTTGATTCCAACCTCACATAAAGCTACTCTTGAGTTGAGGAATCTTCCTCGCAATATTTATCAATTCCTCCCTATGGCGTGTCCCCCCAGTTACGACTGTATTGTCCAGGTAAAACATGATTTTCACCAGGCTTTATCTTTGAAGAAAGGAAGATTGAGTTATGGAGAGAGGAAGATGTTGAGAGAGGATAGAGAGAGAGAGAGAGGACTCAGTTCGGTCCGAGATAGCACGACTGGTCGGTGCGCGGCTTGGTCACTCCAGGGGCTGAAAGATCGAACAAATTTATATTTACTTTCTGTCTCTTCAAAAGGTAAAACGAAGCCTAGGGGCCGAGCCTAGAGAGCCGAAATTAGGGAGATGTCATAAAAAAAATAGAAAACTGTTTGATTAGTTGGGGTTCCAGGCTTCGTATTCAAATGACTACAGCGAAAGACTAACTGTAGCTGTTGGCACTCGGCTGGGGGTTGGAGCCGGCGGCAGGCTGGTCCCAGGCGTAGCCCTCCGAGACGTAGTTCTGGCCGCCAGAGCCGTAGGAACCGGCGCCAGAAGGAGCGGGGGCCGAGAAGTACGCCGACTTGTCCATTGCGATGAGAGAAGCGAGGAAAGCGACCGGCAGAGAGAAGGCGGAACGGTATAGAGGAACGCCGGCAGCTGGCCCTTTTATATCCCTTTCTTTGCACTTTTCTGATGCTGATTTTCAAAACCTCTTATTTTTAGCATGAATCTTGTAAAAAATCACGACAATTCATATTCACGGCATATTTTAAGAAAATTCTGTGATTGTACTTTCAATTGTGGATGTGGCAATCGTGTGGTTAATACATATAACTGTGAAACAAATTTTTTATCCTTCATAAGAAAATCGCTATAATTGAAATATAAATGTATATACACAGAAAGAGTTAATTTCGAAAGGCCACAGAGCATATAAATGATGAGTTTTGGATTGCATAAATCAAAAAAGAAACAAGTAGAAATCGGTGAGGAGGAGATACCAAAACCCTTAAAAAATAATTGAAAGAATTGGTGATTGAAGTAAAGAAAACAAACAGAAAGAAATAATTAGACGCTAGATAAAACCGCACCCCATGAATGCAATCGGAAAAAAGTCTGAGAATCTGTTACGATGGAAAAGAAAGAATTTGATAAACTCAAGAAGCCATTAGATCACTTATCCATGCATGATACATAATTTTCATTCCTCTTTCTCTTCATTTGGTCAGAAAGAATCGCGTTGATTACGAAAGAATATGCATTAAGATGATATCATTAGAATGAATAGCAAAAATATTGTTATGAAATAAGATTCGCGGTTACTAATATACAATCTTCTCTCACGCACAATTTTCAGCAACTGCGCTCTCTTTCATCGCAAGATCTTTAACAATCCGCAAGTTGAAGAAGTGAACAATTGTCAAACTTGGCCGTGATGAGAGGGCCTCGTGCAAAGTAGATACAAGAGCGGACTTACTTGCCGTGCTGGAGGAGTGGTGAAATTTATACAATCCATTACAGTAATACCGTAGCGATGGTCACGCCAGTTGTTAGCAGGTAGGGATACTGTAGATGTTTCTCACTTGGGATGGATGAAGAGAGCTCCAGCAGCATAAGACACTGAAGAGTCGCTCAGACTCCGCGCCTGAAAATGAGTGGCGATGAATGGCGAGAACTCATCGATAACAAATCAAAATACTTATAAAGGGTATCTGCTCAATTTGAATAACTGAATGGCCATTCACTGTTAGCATCCTTCATCACCGCTAATCTCGAAGTTGAGTAGTATTAAACATTTTTTTAAAGGCCTTTTGAAGCAATGACGAAACTTTGACAAGAATTAAGTGGTTGAACCTGGTTGGATTGAGAGTAGCGAAGGAAGCGGAACTCGTGAGTGTGGTTGTTAGCCTGGCGAAAGTGTTCCGCCGCCTGCGAACAAAACAAACATATTGAAGAGCAAATTTCAATTCCTTATACCTATTTCTACTGTCGATTATCACAAAAAAAGAAGAAAATCCCTCGTAAAAGAGCCTTCGTGTGTCTCCGATTTTATCACAACATACTACATTCGCATGAAAGCTGTTTTCCTTATTTAGACCTTCGTTCTGTCAGTAAAATAATGCTAGATATTAAATTAAATAAGTTAAACTTCAATTCGACATAGTTATAAATAAGAAAATAAGAAAAGAAAGAAACATGAAGCATGACGCATATCGGGTTGCGCCCGCAGATCGTGTTCTGAGTCCGCTTCAGATACTCGCTGAAGAACGACGGCTGCAGACGGCAGATCGCGTCCATTCCCTGTTTGACGAAACATACAGTAATGGAATTCATAGTGTCACGACTTAAATATATTCTGGAGAAATGAGAAATGATAGAAACAGCAGGAGGTATAATAACATGAACATGAAAGTGTAAACATAATATATGGACTCTTTCATGTTTTGGAAGAGTGAAAGAAAGGAAGAACCTCCTTGTCGAGGTTAGCTATCTGGTCGAATGCGGGAAGAGATGACTGGTTGTCAAGCGGAGTAAAGTGGAAGCGATTTCCTCAAGTGGATACATAAAAAAAACTAATATCGTAATACATGAATAAGGGGTATAATCCGAGGAGGAAATTAAGCAGTTGAGAAAAAAAAGAGCGAGACATAATTAAGTCCAACCCCAGTGGCAGAAGTCGGAGGAGATGACGAAGAGAGTGTGAGGGTCTTCGATGTAGCGAGCGAAGATCGAGCCGTACGCTGCTTGCTTGCTAGTTGACAGAGAGCCAACCAACACCGGCACGATGGAGTACGACTCGGGAGGTTGTCTAGAGAGAGAGAGAGCGAGAGAGATAGAGATAGAGACAGAGACAGAGAGAGTGAGTGAGAGAGAGAAAGGGAGAGACGGAGAGAGGGAGAGAGAGAGAAATGAGACTGAAGGAGAGAACGAGAGACATTAAACATTAATAGAAACAAAAGCAGGCAGCTTATTAAACATTCATTGACCACTAACTATTTCCAATATTGGTTTATTTGCATTATTGAAGAGCCAAAAAGAGATGCAAAATATCCCATAAAGCACTGACTTCTCCATGATCTTGGCAATGAAAGGTAGTTGCATCTCAATGGAGTGCTCCGCTTCTTCGTCTCTCTTCTCCATCCACTCAAAGTGACCGCCAGCATAGAGTTCATCCGTCACTACAATCAATGGCAGATAAAAGATAAGCTAATTCATCCAAAGCAACCATTCACCAACAATGAGAACTTAAGCGATAAATCATATCAAACACCAACTTCAGAGAATCGAAATGGAACCTTTTCGATCAATGCTCAGGTCGCCGAGCGGAGTACGGTACTTGTCACAGGTGGTGAGAGCACAGCCAGACAGGCAGACAACGTGCGATGGCCCCAGCACGAAGATTCGGCGACTCAAGCACAACTATGTTTTGAATACAGTAACCATCTCATACAATAATTCCACAGACTCAAAGGAAACGAACGAAAAGGGAGAAAGGTGAAAGTGAGAAGGAGAACGAATTAAAATGAAGAAGAACTTGCTGACATCTTCTCCGGTTTGACTTGTCTGAAAGCGTACGCAGCCGTGCTGCCGCAGTACGAGTAGCCAGCGTGTCTGGAATAGAGGAATGCACAACTACAGGAGAGGAAAAGAAGAGATTACAGAAGAGAAAGAGAAAGGGAGAGAGAGAGAGAGAGAGAGAGAGAGAACCCACGGAGTGATGATGGCTCGTGCCTCACCGACCGGCTCACCAGCAGCTCCCAGCCACTCGCGCAGCTCTCGGCCCAGGTCCCGCGCATTCTTCGTGTACCTTCACGTAGCACATTTATCAAAACAACCTTAAGAAAATACTCCTAATCGAAGGCAATATAATGAACTCAGTCATTACTTCATCCACACAAGTCCCTGTATTTCTATGGCAGATATCACTCTTAGGTGTATCAAAAACAGGAAGTAGGCATTGCAATAGAAAAATATCCAAATTAGAGGAAGAAAATTGTACTCAGTCAATCTGTTTTCATCCTATCTTCAGACGCATTTAGCAAGTTTTTTTTACGAGTGAAAAAAGCAAAGTGGGATGCACTTGAAGATACTCAAGAGACAGCAGCTCTCCTGCTTGTCCCCACTAAATGCAGGACAAATCTCGGGCAGCAAAGATTAACCAGGAAAGAGTAGGAAGCAAAGACAAGCATTAACTTCTCTCAGCCTGCCTCGCCTGGCTAGGTTTTTTCTCCGTAACACTACCACTATCTTTATTTAAAAATACTCCCGTAACCCTGTTTTCTTGTTGACATTCTCCTCTTTATTCAGCCATTTGTCTCCCTTTCAACCTATGAAATACCAAGTTAAAGAACCTCGCGTCTACTAGAACAATTAGTTCTCTCCGAGCGCCTGTTGCGAAAGCAAGTCAGGAGATGTGAAGCGGTGCAAGGGAAATCAATGTCCCCCCTGGGGCGGAGAAGAGAAGAAAGCCAAGGCACATCATGACAAACGCAGAGAGGCAAGTTGAAGCGGTTTTCCTACTTTAATAATGACATCAACTGGAAATGAGGTTTTGAATAATTGTAAGAAGTTAAGTTCTAATGGCCACAAAAACATAAACAAATCCAGGTAGTAAAAGACTGTTGCATTTAGAACAGCATCAAAAAACGCGTCGAAGAAAGGCGATATTTAGTTGTGGAATCGAACCCAGGCTTACAATTCACTATCCCAGCCACGTTGGCCATGAGAGAAGAACTCAACGAACCACGAGCCGGCGTGGGAGGCGGAGCGGATGTTTCGGCCAGTCGTTCCATTTGAGAAGCCATTTGAATAGCCATTAGTGGACACTGAACAATGAATCCGTTCTTGGCCAGTCTCCAGTCAAAAAGAGATCATCCACGCACTTAGATATCGTTTAAAAAAAGAACTTTACATCATTAATCAAAGGAGAAAGCAAACGGAAACTAGCAAAGAACCAACTTATCACAGATGCTGTAGCGGAGTATCACAGGAGGAAGAGCGATCTTTGATGGAGCACTGGTTGAGGAGAGAGAGAGCGTGGCACGAGTGGAAAGAGTGCGCGAGAAGAGTACAGGCGAGAGAGCAAGAGAAAGAGAGAGCAGATGAGGTGAACAGGTCGAAAGAGAGTGCGAGAAGGAGAGAGAGGCAGAGGCAGAGAAAGGAATCGAGTATGAGTACGATCAGCAACGATGATGTGCGTGGATGAGAAAGGCTGCTGCAAACGTAGAAAATGATTGGCAGGCTCATGAGAGAAAAAGAGAAAGAGAGAAAGAGAGAGAGAGAGAGAAGTGGAAGAAATAGAAATCTTCCTTGCAAGTGGCGGAGATCAACAACAACAACGCCTCACTTGGCTGGGTCATGTTTACGAATTGGCATCCTTAGAATTGCTCTCTCAAAACGGTGCTCTCCTAGCGTGTGGCGGGGAGGCTAGAAATATCTCTGCATGACCCAGCACACTCCTCATGACACAGCCTATCATCCGCAGAATTCTCCTTCTCTTCCGGAAGGCATCACTCGCTGGCACAAATAGGCTGCGTGGCTTGTTATTATTCATGTCACTGTTACAGGAAATTGACACTATTCATACTTCTAGCATTCTGGTTCTTTTAGCAATACAAATTTGTGCATGGGTGCTCTCCTTATGCAACAAAATAGTTTACTAATGACACACCTTCCTTAGAAGTAAAATAAAGGAATCAATAAAGAAAGAGCAAACCTATTATTGAGGATGCGTAGAGGAGATGTGGTCGACCCGTAAGAGAGCTGAGAGTGGAGAGAAGAGAGGAGCGAGCGGTGGCCGACTCCCTCTTCTTTTTAGTGTTAGGAGTGAACTTCTTCGGATACTGTGAGAAGGAGCGACCGACGAAGCAGAGGGAGAGTGAACAACGAGGAAAGACAGCGCAGGGCAGAGGGAACTCGATGGCAAAGTGCTGAAACACGATCGAGTTGTAAGGTTATGAAGGGGCACAACAAAACACTTGCCGTTGTAACACCTCAATCCAAATACAACCGACAAATGCTTTCCTCACTAAACAAACATATGCAAATTGAAAACAGACCTAATTCAGCACTTTCTACTGGCGGTGGCGGTCGCTGAAGGAGCCGAGAGGTGGAAGAAGAGATCAGCAGACGCACCTTCAACCAAAAGTCTCATTTCTCAACGCAGTTACTCCCCAGTCTCTATCTTCCCTAGTCTGTTCCTATTCCATTTCATTTGCTACGAGTAACTGGAGAGAGAGAGAGAGAGAGAGAGAGAGAGAGAGAGGGAGAACGAGACAGGGGAGAGAAGAGTAAAAGTGAGAGAGAGAGAGAGAGAGAGACAGAGAATGGATCTCGCAGAACGCCTCCCGCGGCAGCCCTCTCTAGACTTGCCCCAAAAGGACGCGTGAACTAAGACGGAATGAACAGGCAGCTGCCTCCCCTAGCACCGGAAAGCAAGCGGAGTGTACACACGGTCAAGGAAAGCGGCAAAAGGGAAAAAAACCATTTTATGCTCCAGCAATAAAGAATGCGATATAAAAAGAGCAACTCCTTTTAGTGTGTTTGCTTGAAGCACTATAATATAATTACGGTACGTCATTTTTTCAGAAAGCTCGAAACAGAATGCACACATGGTCGTGCAGGCAGAGGTGGGAATGGGCCCAAAATTTTTGGGCCAGCCCAGCCCGTCGGGCCCTAAATCTCGGCCCGGCCCGGCCGGAAATTTCCGGGCCCTGGAATTTTGGGCCCGGCCCGGCCCGCGGGCCCGTTTGAGCCCGATTTTCAAAAAAAAATTCTAGGAAAAAAGTCCAACAAGTTACAATGTGTTTTGAAATTCAGAATTTTTCATGCTCGTGCTATGAACATTCATTTTAATGTATAGAAGTAAGACTTTTAGGGGGAAAAATGAACAAATGAAGAAAGTTTTGCACTTATCAATGTCACCAGTCGCCCTGACTGGACGACATTGTGTGCTTATCGGGCCTGCGGGCCGGCCCAACTTTTCTTGGGCCTGGCCCGGCCCGGCCCGGGCCCTTGGGAAGTTGGGCCGGCCCGGCCCGCGGGCCGGCCGGGCCATTCCCACCTCTGCGTGCAGGTGACCAATATGTTTCTAGGTCATTTTGCACCAGCTGACTGAGCCTGTTATTGAATACACAAGAGTGAGAGAGAGAGGGGGGAGAGAGAGAAAGAGAGAGAGAGAGAGAGAGAGAGAGAGAGAGGTAGCGAGATAGAGAGAACAGAGAGTAGCAGACACACAAACAGATTGAGAGACAGATCGAAAAAGAGTGACCGAAAATTAAAGGTGAGTTGAGATGTCGTAGCCTAGAGTGATTCCGAAACGAGGAAGAGAGGGAGGGAAAGAGAGAAAGGGTCGGAGATTGAGAAAGACAGAGACATACAGAGTGGAGAGAGAGAGAGAGAGAGAGAGAGGACAGAGAGAGATGAGAAAAGAAGTAAACGGGAAGCAGAGGACTGGCGTTTTTTTTTGTACCCTTAGAGATGCACAAGCTGACGGGGAAAACAGAAGAAGGCATATCTTCCGAATTCGCGTGGATGAGCAAGCTAAGTCTGCCTTCTTACAAGGGAATGGTCTGACGGTAAGGTGACGGATTGAAACTAAATGTGGTTTCCCTGAAAGCTGAATGTCTAAAATATATGGAAAGGTGAAAGCTTTTTGCCCGTTCGGCCTCAGAACCCAGAAATAAATCGATAAAAATCTACCTCCCGGTAAGACAAAGATTGTCGGCAGTTTCAATCGGTGCTTTCTCAAGCGGCTGCGTAGTCTAGTGGATAACGCGGTTGCGTTACAGTTTGCAAGTCTCGGGTTCGAATCCCAATTCGGGCAAAATTTTTGCTATGATTTGGATTTTAAACTAGGACTGTGTATGTGTGAAAAAATGGAATTGATATTTTTTATGTACCAATGAGAGAAGGGTCTATGCGAAGAAGCAGAACTTTTATTTGCCTAGATGCATATTGTGGTACTGTTGTGGTATTCCCAGCCCAGAGGTCAAATTTTTCTGAATAATTTTTTTGGCTGAAAAGAGGGGTAAACTTAACGTAACTCGGGAAAATGACTTCATGATAAGAAATGAATATTTTCCAGATACCGAAAAAAAAATTCACCGAAAAAAAATATTTTCGGAAAATTTGCTCATCGGGATCCCACTCGCGTGTTTACCGATAATGTGGAAAGACAACCTAATCAAACACATTCTCTCATTGGTACTACATAAAAAATGCGAATTTAAATTTTTTACCGTTACAAAGTTCTAATTTAAAATCCTTATGATTATCTGTCCCCACTGGTCAACAGGGGTGGCCAGATGGCGAAAATATCATGCCTGTGCCAACGAAGTCGGCCCCGGCCCCGGCCCCCGAGGACACATTGACCAGAGGGGACAGATAATCTATGATTTGGATTTTAAATTATAACTTTGAAACGGTAAAAAATTTACAATCGAAATATCTTTATGTGCCAATTAGAGATGGTAAATTGTCCAAAACTTTTCTGCCGGCCCTGCCCGTTCCATTTCCGGGCCTTTGAATTTCTGCCCGTAGGCCCTTGAGCTCGATTTTCAAAATTCGTTGAGATATTTCAACTATTTACCTTTAAAATCTGAATGTTAGGTTAAAAGTGTTTTCATGTACCTCTCCACATTCTTTCTTTTAAAATAAATGATCACATAGAAAATGAATTGTGCATCCGAATATGTTTTATATATTCGGATGCATAATTAATTGGCGGGGCATAGGTATGGTGGCAATAAAGCGAAACTCTTTTACATGATAGAGGCTTCCATCTTCTGATCCGAATACTGGATCTACAGCGGTTGAAGAAGTGAGGAGCTAGCAGGGCGATTGGGCGGATGGCGGTTACACATAACGACAATGAGAGCGGAGGCACCAGGGAGAGATCGATGGAGAGGGCGGAGAACTACCGTCTTCGAGTACTGGAGATTGGACACGAGAGTGTGCCAGTCCTTCTCTGCTGTTATCTCTACTCTGTTCTTCTTGTCGAAACCGTCGAATTGCTCGGATTCAATGGTGCGGTCCGCGGCCGAATCGACGGAGAGGGTAGAGGACGAATGAAAGAGCAGGCATTTCGTGTTAGGAGTTAGCAAATTGCAAGCTCCTTTAACGTACAGAGAGAACAATAAATAAAAGAGAGTATCGTTTAACACGCGAGTGCGATCCCGATGAGCAAATCATATTCATTTCTTATCATGAAGTCATGTTCCAGAGTTACGGTAAGTTTACCCCTCTTTTTGTTTCATACAACGTGTAAATGGTCATAGTAAGAAATTACTATGATATTGGAGTTCACCGTACTTTAAAACCCATGGGTTTGAATTTCAGCCAAAAAAAATTATTCAAAAAAATTTGACCTCTGGGCTGGGAATAGTACAGCAGTACCACAATATTAATCTAGGCAAATAAATGTTCTGCTTCTTCGCATAAACCCTTCTCTCATTGGTACATAAAAAAATATCAATTACATTTTTTTCACAGAAACACAGTCCTACTTTAAAATACAAGTCATTGCAAAAATTTTGCCCGAATTGGGATTCGAACCCGAGACTTGCAAACTGTAACGCAACCGCGTTACCCACTAGACTACGTAGCCGCTTGAAAAAAAGCCAATTGGAACTGCCGACAATCTTTGCCTTACCGGGAGGTAGATTTTTATTGATTTATTTCTGGGTTCTGAGGCCGAACGGGCAAAAAGTTTCACGTTTCCATTTATTTTAGGACTTCAGCTTTCAGGGAAACCACATTTCATTTCAATCCGTCACCTTACCGTATGACCATTCCCTTGTTAGAGGGAAGACGCAGAAGAGAAGGAGACGAACGAGAAAAGGTAAGATTCCCTTGTTTGCAAGGCGCAGTTATGGTCGGAAAAGGGTCGATGGATGACCAAAGAACAAGGATAGAAAAGAAGCAAGAGAGAGAGAGAAAGCAGAAAAAGAAAGAAGAATTAAACAAAAAATGATGAATGCACGGAAAGGAAGGAAAAGAAATAAATGCGATGGCATCGGCAATTACATATAATTCTTGAATGTCCACAGAGAAGGTAGTATAGCATCACCACGTAGCCTTCCACTTCTTTTTATTTCCAAACTTTTCGCTTTCCAATATATAATTTATAAGCAGTAGGTTGTTTCACAAGCAGCTGGAGCACATTATATGACAGACTGCTCTTTTGTTTGTGACCAATGATGTTGCTAATCTGTTTTGTTGTTTCTTTCTATTCTTCACACGTGGTTCTTTTGTCAACGTGCACGATGACCTCTCTATCTCTCTCTCTCTCTCTCTCTCTCTCCCTCTCCCACAATCTCTCACATTCTTTCTCTCTGCGCGCCATAACACCAGAGGAAGTCACGAGATGGGATATCAAGTGCGAGTGGGTGAACCAAGTACGCAAGGTAAGAGAAAGAGAAAGAGAGAGAGAGAGAGAGAGAGAGAGAGAGAGGTAGCGAGATAGAGAGAACAGAGAGTAGCAGACACACAAACAGATTGAGAGACAGATCGAAAAAGAGTGACCGAAAATTAAAGGTGAGTTGAGATGTCGTAGCCTAGAGTGATTCCGAAACGAGGAAGAGAGGGAGGGAAAGAGAGAAAGGGTCGGAGATTGAGAAAGACAGAGACATACAGAGTGGAGAGAGGGAGAGAGAGGACAGAGAGAGATGAGAAAAGAAGTAAACGGGAAGCAGAGGACTGGCGTTTTTTTTTGTACCCTTAGAGATGCACAAGCTGACGGGGAAAACAG
The DNA here is from genome assembly GCA_945643635.1 of Allodiplogaster sudhausi. NCBI lineage: Eukaryota > Metazoa > Nematoda > Chromadorea > Rhabditida > Diplogasteridae > Allodiplogaster > Allodiplogaster sudhausi. The sequence goes on from CALZFC010000019.1 coordinate 1,675,099, forward strand.
AAGAAGGCATATCTTCAGAATTCGCGTGGATGAGCAAGCTGAGTCTGCCTTCTTAGAGGGAAGACGCAGAAGAGAAGGAGACGAACGAGAAAAGGTAAGATTCCCTTGTTTGCAAGGCGCAGTTATGGTCGGAAAAGGGTCGATGGATGACCAAAGAACAAGGATAGAAAAGAAGCAAGAGAGAGAGAGAAAGAAGAAAAAGAAAGAAGAATTAAACAAAAAATGATGAATGCACGGAAAGGAAGGAAAAGAAATAAATGCGATGGCATCGGCAATTACATATAATTCTTGAATGTCCACAGAGAAGGTAGTATAGCATCACCACGTAGCCTTCCACTTCTTTTTATTTCCAAACTTTTCGTTTTCCAATATATAATTTATAACCAGTAGGTTGTTTCACAAGCAGCTGGAGCACATTATATGACAGACTGCTCTTTTGTTTGTGACCAATGATGTTGCTAATCTGTTTTGTTGTTTCTTTCTATTCTTCACACGTGGTTCTTTTGTCAACGTGCACGATGACCTCTCTATCTCTCTCTCTCTCTCTCTCACTCCCTCTCCCACCATCTCTCCCATTCTTTCTCTCTGCGCGCCACAACACCAGAGGAAGTCACGAGATGGGATATCAAGTGTGAGTGGGTGAACCAAGTACGCAAGGGAAGAGAAAGAGAAAGAGAAAGAGAGAGAGAGAGAGAGAGAGAGAGAGAGAGAGAGACGGAAGAGGGAGAAAGAAAATTTATAAGAGTGAAGAAGAGGTAGTGAGAAAAACGAGAGACTGTGATAGAAACGGGTAGATGAGAGGAGAGTTAGTAGTCGATTGCAAAAGCGAAAGCAGGCATGTGCATTCATAAAAATGGGATCTTAGGATAGATTGACGAAGCAACCAGTGAGCAGCTAGTGAAAGTGAAAGAGAGAATGCGGCATTAGGAAACAATAAGTGCAGAGCAAGGAGAGAGAGAGAGAGAGAGAGAGAGAGAGAGTGGACGAGAGCGAGAAGAGGGGAATAGAGAAAGGAGAGGGAGAGTGGAAGAGTGGAGAGAAGAGAGTAATAGAGTAGGAGAGTAATAGAGTGGGAAAGTAATAGAGTGAGAGAGAAGGGAACTAGCCTTAAGTGGCCTCGATGAATCTGAAGCAATGAGTAGTGATGATGTCCTCACTCAGTCACCTCCTCGGTCACGCGCCCCTTCGTACTCTGCTCGCTCCGTCGTTCTCTCCTCGCAGCTCTCCTCCGCCTTGCTGGATCTTATCGGCGCGTAGTGCTGGTGGTGGTGTGCACTGAAAAGGGATAGAGAGGCAAGGGACATCAAAGATGAACTAGTGAGCGAGGCGGAAAGGGAGGATAGAGGGAAGCGAGAGGGAGGGAGAGAGAGAGAGAGTGAGAAGAGAGAGAGAGAGAGTGAGAAGAGAGAGAGAGAGAGAGAGAGATAGGTAGAGAGAGAGAGAGAAGAAGAAAGACAGAGAGGTAGGGGGAGAGCTAGTGAAGCTGGGAAGAAAACGTAGAAGAGAAAAAAAGCTTCTCTCCACGTGACGCCCACGTCCACTCTTTATACCCTTTCCTCTCTCAAAAAATTGAGCAATTCATAAAAAAAATAACTTACACAAGAAGAAAAGTTTGTTCTGCTTTTCTGATATAAATTATAAGGAAGGGAGCAAGTGATATCTATATGGCATAGTAACAATTAGGATTATGCAGATGCGCTGTTCATTGAAGACCGTGCCGCCCTTCTCTCTCCGCTTTCTCTCTCTCTCTCTCTCTCTCTTCTCTGTCTCTCTCTCTCCCTTTCTATTTCTCTCTCTTACTCTCCTGGATTTGATGATATTTCTATATGTTTGTTTTTAATATGGTAGCCAATTGTTCCACACCATATTTTAAAAAAGGAAAAGATTTATGTATAAAAGAGATGGATCAGCACTCTTGCAGAGAAGAGGGAGGTACTGCTGATCAGGTGGTGTCCAGAGGTGTCTGTCTACTCTGGTCATGTGAGTGCATTCTAGAGAAGAGTGGGAGGGTGGAAGAGGGTTGGAAGGGGAGTGGCAAGGGGTTGCTGTGGGTCTAGACATGGAGGGGTGGGGAGAGGAGTAATAGTAATGGCATGGCTTGACAGCTGCTCACTCACTAGCATTCCATGAGGGAGGGTCACCCGGTGTGAACAGAGCACAACGACATGCCTATGGGGAAGAGCTCCCATTGCTCCCTTTCCGAACCCCTTACGCCACCCACCCAATGAAGCCAGTAGACCCCTACCACTTACCATAATCTCGTCTATGTGCCCGTTCCTAGCCGAGCAAGCTGTCTTTGTTTCTTTGCCTCTCTGTTTCCCTTTTCTTAATTCTGCTTCATGACGCACACTCTCGTATTTCCATATCTTTTTCACGCCCTTTCGGACATTTAATTTTTCCTTAGTTTTCATCTTCTCATCCTCTCTATCTCTCTCTCCCCGCTCTCTCTCTCTCTCGCTTTCTCTCTCGCGCTCAAACTCTCACGCTCCCTCTCACCCGCTCTATCTATCGCTTTCTCTCTAACGCACAAACTCTCACTCTCTCTCACTCACTCTTTCTCTCTCACCCTCTCTCTCTCTCTCTCTCTCACACACACACACACACACACACACAACCCAACCCACTCTTATCTCTCTCAATCTTTTTCTCTCTCGCATTCGCAGTATCAATTCAGTGCGAAGAAGACACAACAGGCTGCACAAGGAATGCCGCCAACTCAAGGAGCAGCAAAAATCCGATAGAATGTAAGAGGCGGCCGAAGTGTCGTTTTCAAGAAGGGAATCAGGAGAGTTTTAAAAGGATGAAGGGAAGAGGAAGAAGAAATTACAACAATACTTTTCTATCAAAGCGAGCAAAAGTCATCATTTATGTAGAAGACTCGTTTCTTACGCAAATGAATGCCTATCACTTCCTGGCCAGCGGTAGGTGAGAAGTCAAGAAGAACGAAAGAGTACTATAATGAGCCGGTTTTTGCTTGGAAAATCTACTCTCAATCATCTTATATGATAGCGAATAATGAAGAAATTTTTAGATATGACGATAATTCGGTCAATCTCCTCTCTCTCTCTCTCTCTCTCTCTGTCTCTCTCTCTCTCTCTACTCCATTTACTGGCAGAGTTCTGGCAGGAGCGGGGAAAGAGCCAAGGGCTGGCCAGCACGGGCAGCAGAGAGACGGGCCAAGCAGCAGTCAGCCACGGCCCAGTATATGCAGCCGCAGCCGCAGCGCTCTCCGCCTCCGCCCGCTCTCTCTGTCTGCTTCTCTCTTCTTTCTCCGCTCTCTTGCATCCAGCTGACAGCCACACGCACTCCCCATTCACATACTACTCTCCGTCTCTCTCTCTCTATCTTCCACTCTCTCTCCCATGATGTGTACTCCTGCCTTCTCCCCCTACGCCTCCTCTTCCCCTAACTGTCTCTTCCATTCACTATCTCCATCCTATCGCATCCCTTATACACACTCCCTCCCTCTTCGATTCCTCGGCCGCCCTGAATCACGGCAAGCGAGGGAAGTTCAAAAGTTGAAAACACTTGGGGACACCCTCCTCCGTCTCCAAACAAGGAATTTTTCTTTTCTGCTGAATGAATCAATGAACGAGGTGGGTACTTCACTGCCGATTTCGGAGGACTTTTATTTCCAATTTTCATATGTCATAAGAACCTTCGCTACCTAGTTCATAATAGAACAATTGTTATATATATTCTAATGGTATTATACCATATAAACAAAATTTTCATTTGCAGTGCAAAAAGAAAGGCGTATTTATCCAACAAACATAAAGCCATTTACAGAATAAAAAGGAGACCTTCGAAGTAGCGCCGCTTCGGAGTCCAGCGAACTACTGGGGAAGGGAAGGGGTGACAATTATAAGAATGGAGCGATATATATAGTCCTCATTAAATGCAATAACTAGCAATTAGGGCTTAATTAGGGTCACAAAAGCGAAATAAACGCCTTAATCATGCGCACTGAGGAATATATGATCACACCTTGAAGTCTAAGAACCACAATAAAATTAGGCCTCGCACGAGTATTTGCGGTCTCTAGCTAGTCAATAAATACTTCTATATGATTCACTAAAATGTAAAAATCTAAATCAAAATATAAGGGCCTGTCGGGGGGGGGGGGGGGGGGGGAGGGAGGGAGGGGGCCGTCTTAATCTGCTGTAGAAACTACAGCAGATTAAGACGGTTGTTCTGCTCCCCGTCCGACTGCTCTCTCTCGGGGCGGACAGCAGTGTCCCATGCCGCGTGGCTGCCGTCCCCCTTCTTCAGTAGCTGCTTCTGCAAGTTCAATCAAATTCAAGCACTACAAGTTATACCATCTCTCTTCCTATCTTATTCACTAAAATGTAAAAATCTAAATCAAAATATAAGGGCCTGTCGGGGGGGGGGAGGGGGGGGGGGGGGGAGGGAGGGGGCCGTCTTAATCTGCTGTAGAAACTACAGCAGATTAAGACGGTTGTTCTGCTCCCCGTCCGACTGCTCTCTCTCGGGGCTGACAGCAGTGTCCCATGCCGCGTAGCTGCCGTCCCCCTTCTTCAGTAGCTGCTTCTGCAAGTTCAATCAAATTCAAGCACTACAAGTTATACCATCTCTCTTCCTCTCTCTCTCTCTCTCTCTCTCATTTGTATCCCTCTAGACACCTATCTGCTCACCTTGTATGTGTCCTCAAATTTCCCGATTTCCTTCTGCGCCCAAGTGATGGTCTCCTCGTAACGTTGAATCGCGCGTCTGGTATTCCTGTTGCTGAAATCAGCCATAGACAACCATGACCATGACTACGCTCTTATACATTCTCTTTTTCATCTCTCTCCTCTCTCTTTCCCTTTCTCACTTTCTCGATACTTCCTCTTCTCTATCCTACTCTCTTCTCTCTCTCTCTCGGTCTCCATCCAACTTACTTCATTGCGCGCGGGTTATCCTGTCGAGAATTGACGAGACGATCGATGATAGCCCGGTTCTCGACGATCTTCTGAAAAGAAGACAAATCTGAGCAGTCCATTCGCAACAAACTCAGAGAGAGAGAGAGAGAGAGAGAGAGAGAGAGAGAGAGAGGGGAGGAGAGAGAGCAATAGAAGAAGAAAGAGAGTAGGGAACAGAGAGAAGTGAGAGTGAGAGAGAGAGAGGGAGAGAGAGAGGAGAAGGAGTGGGGGGGGGGTGGAGAGAGAGAGAGAGAGAGAGAGAGAGAGAGAGAGAGAGGAGAAGGAGTGGTGGGGGGGGGGGAGAGAAGACATAGTGAAGAGAGAGGGAGTTGAGAAAGAGAGATGAAAAGGATGCAGAAACTGACGTCATCGAGACGCTTGAGATTCATGGCGCGTCTGATGAGCGCTTCTTCCACTTGGTCGTTCACTTCTCTGCGACGCGCATCGATGGCTCTCTGCAGAAAGCAGAATCATCTCTATTCCTATTCTTATTACTTGTACATGCAAAGTCTTGCTTTTCTTCTTGGTGCAAATAAAGTATAAAGTCTTTTCAGGGCGCTGTATATAAAGAAAGATAAGAAAAGAAGTGGAAACCTCGAGTAGAATACACTCAGCTCGCTCCTTCTCGAACTTCTCCTTCCAGAAATCAGCCTCACTCTTCGATGCAACCGCTGCTGGCTGAGTGACCGGCTCAGACTTCTGCAACTCAGGGTAACTAATGAAGCTGCCGTCTATTTTGCAAACCCATCCTGCTTCTTGGCCTTTCTAGAGCTTTACCCATCCATATTTAGGCATAAGAATTATTCTTGACTCTCCCCACCTGGCTTTTCTCCTCGTGTTCGATCTGCGGCCCGGGAGACGGCGGGACAAGCAGCTTCTGATTCCGACCACGAATTGCTGAAAACATTGACATTCTTTGGTAAATAAAAAAGATTATTAAATACATTAGAGAAAGGCAGGAAAAGGTGGAAAGAGAAGAAGACTGACTGATCTCCTCATTCTTGGGTGCACTCGACGGAGTCATGACTGGGCTCGGAGGGGCGCGGCGAGGGAGAGGAGTTGTAGGGCGTACATCCCTTCCTCCCATCGTGTTCTGCGGAGTGGAGAACGACTTTCGACGCTGGCGAAGACCTGCGAGAGAACCATTTCCATTGGGTAATCAAAGCGTGTTCAACGAATACAATTATTGCCAACTGCTTATAAGAAGTTGGCGATTGGATCTCGAGTGGATCCAAGATGAAGCAATAGATGAAGTTGAGTGGTTACCAGGAGTGGGCGGAGCGGGAGAAGAGCGCAGCTTCTGCCTGTCTTCGTTGTTGTCCGCGGAGGCCGAGCGAGTCAGCTGCGCGTGGCTCGGAGGGTTGCCCCCGTTCCTCGGAGTTGTCATCTCTGCAACAAATGGTCCGAGTGAAACCCAGCAGCAGACAACGAACGTCTTCACTCAGCAAATACACTTACATTAAGGCCATAAGATTCCTTTCCATCCATATTCAAGGCTACATTTCGAAATTATCTATTTCCAATACATTCGATTTAAAAAAAAAAGCACACGGTGATAACAAGGGAAATACATGGCATCCAAAGGAACGAACCATCAGGAAGAGGCGCAGAGTTGGGACGGCGAAGAAGCGACAGGGGGGTGGACGGAACGGGGAAGACGGGGAGGACGCGGACCGGCGTGGGCTTGCGGAGCCGTGAGGGAGTGGTGGACATTGGGAGTACTCTGCAAGAAGAGAACAAGAATGACCACGGCACAGACTTACGCCCCTCCTCTCGCCTACCTACTCTTCTCTCACTCGGCAGCTTCTTGATCTACCACGCACAAATGCCTGCTGATCTTTCTACAGAATGAATAAATTCGCGCCAGGAGATTACTAAATTTAAAGAACGAGCTACTATCGATTAGTTCAAAGTTCCATACGTCAACAGTTTGACAGCGCTTAAAAAACAAGCGTAGTTTTATATTTCAATCATCGCCCAATTTTGATATCTTCCGCATGAATTCTCTCTTTCATATCCTAATTAAATTGTTCCTATCTTCCTCATATATTTCTTTGTTCGCTGGATCACAACACAGAATAGTCATTTCATTTTCATTTATTTACGGCATTTGTAAATGCGCGTGATGATGATATATAGGTATAAGTATATGGATATATGGAATAGCATAGTATAGATATGTACAAATAAGAATTGAAATAGCCCGATGGTGGTGAGGTCAGAGGGAGGTGGAAGGGTTGGGGGGTGGGGGAAGGGGGAAGGGAGAGGAGATGAGGGATGGGGAAAGTGTTCTGGACTTGGCTATATTGTTGAACGCCTTTGCGGCTCGGATGAAAAAGGAATGAGAACGGATGGAAGATCTGGTGGAAGGGTAAGCTAGCTGGAATGAGAGGCCACGTGTTCTACTGTTGCGGAAGTGGAAGTAGTGAGGATTAGCATCCGAAATGCGTCGGTGGCCGAAAACAAGTCTACATGCCAGTGTAAAGTCAGCATGGTCACGACGGGATTTGAGAGAAGGGAGGGAGAGGGCGGTATTCCTAGTGGTGCTATCCGGGAGGTTGGAGCTAGTATGGCCTAGGGACCGGCGAAAAATGACACGGGTAAAATAGTTCTGGGCTTTCTCTAGGGTGCGGATGTCACGTTTAAGACGAGGAGAAAAGGTAACCGAGCAGGTCTCTAGTATGGGGCGGATATAAATAGTATAAGCAGATAGAAGAACCTCAATATTGCGAGTGCGGAGGGCGCGGAGGAGGGGGTAGGATTTAGAAAGAGCCTTATTGGCAAGGTAAGAGCAGTGGGGAGAGAAAGAGAGTTTAGAGTCAATAATTATGCCGAGGTCGCGGGCGGAATCAACTACTTTAAGGGGGATGCCGTGGAGGAAGTATTGCTGCTTGGGATTGGTTGAACCTAGATGAAGGACAGAGCACTTGTTACTAGCCAGCGGTAGCTGCCATGTATCGGCCCAGGTAGAAACTGCATCAATAGCAGCCTGTAAGGGGGAGCGTGGAGAAGAAGAGGGAAAGGATTGGAATATCTTGATGTCATCAGCAAAACAACGGGAATGAACGCCATGAGTAGCAACAATTGCAGGGAGGTCGCTAGTATACAATATAAACAGAAGGGGTCCGATTACTGTACCTTGTGGAATTCCACTTATAACGGGACGAGGAGTAGAGAGAGAAGAGCCTACACGCACTGACAAGGAGCGGTAAGAGAGGAAAGAAGAGATCCAGGCGACAACATTGGGGGGAAGACCGAGGTGATGGAGTTTAAAAATCAGTTTGGGGTGGGAGACACGGTCAAAGGCGCGAGCGTGATCAAAATAGATAATATCAGTAGTAAGGGAATTATGATGAGCAGAGGTCCAGTGTTCGAGGCAGTCTAACATTTGGAATTCAATAGAGCGCTTACGTCTAAAACCATATTGTTGGTCCGGAATGATATGAGCTGAATCGCAATAGGAGTACAATTTACGACAAAGGAGCTTCTCAAAAAGACGAGAGCAAATCGAGGTGATGGAGATAGGACGGTAGCTGGAAGGGTCGGAGTAAGGGGCCTTCTTTTTAATGGGAATAATAATAGAGGACTTCCAGATGGAAGGGACAGTTGCCGTGGAAAAAGAGTAATTAAAAATATACTCGAGAGCTTCACTAATTGGAATGGCGAGATTCTTAATAAAAACAAGGTTGAAGTTATCAGGGGTCTTGCAAGAAGAGTTAAGCCAGGTTTCAATGAGGCGACAAATCTCGTGTCTAGGAAAGACTATGGAAAAAGGGGGAAAAGATCTTTGATTTGGGGAGAGATTGGGGAGAAGGCCATTATCAAGAGTAAAAGCATCAGCTAATGTGGAAGCTAAGAGTTCGGCTTTGTCAGCGTCGGTGAAACAGTAGGGTTCAGGGGAGCGGGAGAGGGTGTCAACGCCACGAGGCTTGACAGAGGTTTTGTTACGAACATATCGGAAGAAAAGGGATTTGTTGTTGGAGAGGACAATGTGTTTTTCTACATTTCTAGAGTATTTGTCGATTTCCTTACAGTAACGTGAGTTAGCAGTTGCAAAAGCGGAATGGGAATCGGGGTCATCCTTTTCTAGTGATTCTAGCCAAAGTTTGAAGCGTTTCCGCTGAAGACGGAGGATGTGCTCAGGGAGACGGACGCCATATGGGCTGACTCGCTTGTAAGGGACGAAGAGGTCATCTATTGCACGAAGAGCAGAGGAGAGAGAGGAGTACATGTCATCAATATTAGAAAGAGGATGAAAAGAGGAGGGGAAAGAAAAATCAAACAGATAGGTTGAGGCAGCATGGTAGTCAACTTTAGCGTAATCCTTGACATAGATAAAGGAGGGCTTGGAATGAGAGAGTGAGATAGAGGCCATAACAGTGGAGTGATCAGAGTTTAAAAACGGCGGTTCTACTGTTATGTTGGAGAGGAGAGAGGGGGTATTGGTAAGGAGAAGGTCCAAGGTGTGGGTGTTGCATGTTGGGGCCGGGGTAAGTTGTGCAAAGAAGCAGGCGCGGGTGAATTCGTAGAATGATCTGGAACTAGAGGAGAGGGATTGGAGGGGGGGAAGAGGGTTTTGGTGCCAGAGGATGTGGGGGTAATTAAAGTCTCCAAGTAGAATAGAGGGGTGTGGAGAGGTAGAGAGATCGCGCAAAAGTGAGATAAGAGAAGAATTATGTTCGGCAGAGCATGCGGGGGCGCGGTATATAAGGATGAGACGGACAAAATCACTATTGAAGTTTGCATCGATAACTAAAAGCTCAAAAGCCGCAGGGGTGGAGAGAGAGTGAATGACTTTTGCAGAGATAGTGTTGCGAAGGAGGATAGCAACACCTCCGCCTTTCCTTCTAGGACGGTCTTGGCGAAAGACATTATAGTCAGGGCACCCATTGAGGAGGAAGTTGTCGGGGATGGAAGAAGAGAGCCAAGTTTCGACTATGCATATGACAGCAAAAGAGCGGGAGAAAAGTTGGGAGAGCTCATGAGTCTTATTGACTATGGAACGGGCATTGAAAAGGCAGAGGGGGCAGGAGATGGACCTGCGATCGTTCTTACTTAATACTGGTAAGGCCCCACCTGGTGGAGGAAAGGGGAAGGGGGAGTGAGGGAGGAGAAGCGGTTGTAGGTTGGGATGGATGGAGGGGGAGGAAAAGATGGGGGAGGAGGATGGTAAGAGGGGTTGGGAGGGGAGAGTGAGAGAGGAGGAGAGAAGGAGGGGGTGGTAAATCTGGAAGGCGGAGGGAAGTTGGAGTAGAGGAGGGATTGGTGGTGGGGGCGGTTGGAGGAGAGATGGCGGGAGGCCACGTCGGAGTAGGAAGGGCGGGGGCCATTTGTTAATTTGTTATGTTTACTGTTAATTTGTTAAGTTGAATCTATTGTTTCGTCTTTTTGATTAATTTTTGGTTTCCTATCTCGTGTTAACTTGGACGCTAGGTTGCAATTCATTTATCATTGTATAGGCTATGAAATTAATGGATAATCACGTAATTGAATGCTTGTTTGTGAATTTTGATGGTTCATTTCAGCTGATAAAGAAATTTTAAACCGGCCAAATAATGCGAAATTGAAACCTAATAAGGCCGTTTTGAAGCCTGATGCCGAATTCTCGTGCCTATCTTTGTGACACCAATACTTGAATGAATCCTTGTTAGGCTTCAAAAATTTATTATTTGGTGCAACTCAGATTATCCGAGTGAAGTAGACGGGGCCGTCCGTAAATGCTTGACAAGATCCTCCTCAAACTTGGGTAATTAAACCAAAAACTTGGGTAATTAAACCAACAGAATGAATAAATTCGCGCCAGTAGATTACTAAATTTAAAGAACGAGCTACTATCGATTAGTTCAAAGTTCCTTACGTCAACAGTTTGACAGCGCTTAAAAAACAAGCGTAGTTTTATATTTCAATCATCGCCCAATTTTGATATCTTCCGCATGAATTCTCTCTTTCATATCCTAATTAAATTGTTCCTATCTTCCTCATATATTTCTTTGTTCGCTGGATCACAACACAGAATAGTCTTTGATTGGTTTCATTAGCCATTCATTATTTTCAGTCTATCTGTAATTTCTTGTTCCAATGCCGTGTTAACTCTATCGCGGGGTCTTCTTAGGAAAGCAAGCTTGTATCTGCTTTCGACCTTTCTACTTCCGCCATGTATGCAGCACAGCCGTACTACCAATCTTCCACATATCCCACTCAGGTTTCAGGTTCTTCTATTCCTATTTTTTTCTTCTATATTTTTTTATATACCAAATTGCGCTGATATCTTATTCATCCTTGTTTATAACCACTGATAGTAGAGTGAGTGTTTGGAAACTTTTTGAAAAAATTTTCTTTTCATAGTCGGAGAAGCCACAATGGACGGTTGCTGCCCCAAATCGTGTCGTGCAAGCAACTGGTATGGTTCATCTTGGTCTTTTCTCGTTCTCTTTTGCTTTGCTTTCTTGATTCTCATCGACTTCTGGCTGCGAAAGGTGTCTGTTTGAGAGAAGGAGCTGCCCCTGCCATCTGCTTGGCAAGTTCTCCGACCGAAAGATCGCGCGGACCGCGTAAAGGAAACTGTTGCAGCTGTGGCTAGAGGTCAGTTGATGTACTCTAGGATAATCGATAGTGTAATAGTATTCACGAACTGATCGATTTATTGGAATGGTTTATACGATCATTTCTCCTATTGGAATGGTTTATACGATCATTTCTCCTCTATCTGTAGGCGAGACGACTATAAGCGAAGACGAGTTACTGGCTTCCGTTCCACTGCCCTCCAAGTTGACCGCCAATAACTTCTCCTTCCCGAAGAGCAGTCCGTTTTCTTTATTTTTTAAAGTTAATCGAACACCACCGCTCGATTTTCTTTTTTCATTCCAGTCAGTGTGGTAAAGTTTCAGAATGATTCCAATACCTTTTGTTTTCTTAGAACTCAAGCTTGACTACACTTATTCGGTTTTTGATCGACTCTACGCGCAATCTGCAGATGAAAAGGGTTTGGCACGTCATTCTTTGCCTATTTTGTCTGTTCGATGGAAATACTGATTAACTGGTGTTGCAGGAATCTGTGAGTGTCTGTTACAGATACGCGAGATATCGAAATGGAACGAGAGATGGACTCGTCGATGACTGCTGTGGAGAAGTGGATCAAGGAGATGGCAGTTCCTTTCGAACCAGAGGCTGCAGCAACTTGAGTACAAGGCCAACTAGAATTCTACTCCGCTTGCTACGATTCCCGTGTTTCATTTTTTTTTCACACACAGCTTTTCTGTAAACTTGAAAGACTCATAAGTTGCTGACCAGTGTAAAATTATCCCAATAACTTGAATCTAGTTTAGATTTGCTAAAACTGCTGTCGGTAAATTTTCGTGTTGTGGAGAAAATCCGTATATAAATTCTGTAATATTTGGCGTTAGAAATAGCTAAAAGCGCACAATACCACGATTTGATGCAATTTATATAAATGACCTCAGTAAAACTGAGATATAAATCA
>CALZFC010000019.1:2292500-2640000 GCA_945643635.1 Allodiplogaster sudhausi
CACCACACCTCAAGCAATCAATGAACAGTTGAAGACACCTAAGAAGCGACAAAATGGCATATTTGACAGCAGGCATTTATAGATCACTCACAACATTAACTTATATATTTGGGATTTAGACGATTGCTTAACCTTCTGCTTTGTCGAATAAACTGATTTTTGGTTCGATATAAACGTTTTCTGGTTTGCTTTCTTGCTTTCAGGAATACGGTAATATTCTGCACCAGGGGTTCATTCAAACTTTCCTCTGTTCCTTGTGGCTTCATGGAGCCAGGTGTGAAAAAAGGCTGCCGAACATGTAAAAACCTATTAACTATCATTTAACATAGACGAAACCGTTGTTGAAATTCGGACCGCTGCGCAGCAGCACTTTAAGAGAGCCTCTCTGTAAGGATCGAGGAGCGATTGCCCCGAGGAATTTTTGTTTAGTATAGCGTTGTAAACTTTATGAGGGATGTATCCCTTGTTCATAACGAAGTCTACGCTGTCAGAAAGTTTAGAAAAAATGTTTTCACTTAGATATATATGTTCATAAATTTTGGATGACCATATCTAACGTTATACTTAATATTTCTCAATATTCTTTTCAGTGTTCGATTCCTTGTCGACAACTACACAAAAAAGTCCCAGATGACCATTTTCGAAAAATTAAAATTTTTATGACTTTTGGTCAATTGAATTTTTTGAAAACTGGTTTTCAGGCAATAACTTTTTTGTTTGGTATGCATTTCAAAAAACGGAATCATCCATAAGAAAGAGCAGGAAAAAATACACCTAATATGTCTCTACGACGAAAAATCTCGGATAATTTTTTTGGGTATCTGCATTTGAATATGGGTTTCTGAGCAAATTTTGGCTTTGGCTGCAAACCATAATTTCTTTCAAAGATCATCAATTTTAAAACTGAATAGTCCATTCGATGTAATTTTTTATCCTCTTTAAAATGGTATATACTTTGTATGCAAAAGAAATTAGTCTAAAGGCCTAAAATTGACTTTTTGTGTTTTTTGCCAAATTCTGTTGTTGAAATACTCATTCTTTGGATTATTAATGGGTCATATAGACCGAATTACAACATAATATTTATTCTATAAGAAAGAGCGGTTAAAACTGAGTCGGATACAGCTTTTTAATCAAAATCTGAGGACACATTTTTTGGGAATATGTATTTGAATGCTGACTGTTGAAGGCGATATTGCTGAATATTATTTGGCAATTATTTCAAATTAGTTATTTTGAAACATCTAGCACCCAATAATGGGTATTCCAGGATTCTTTGAAGTTCTTTCATGATATAACACTCAAAAAATGAAATTTTTCTGCATATAATATTTCATTCTTCTGGCAAATAATTTTAGACGGTTTGCGATTTACATTATTACTCAACGATGAGTGAGAAATTTTAGGACACATACTAAAGTCTGAAGAAAGAAACTTCATTTGCGGAATTATCTTGGAACACAGAACACATTTATGCCCATTTGACATTTTCTCCCACCGAAAAAGGAATTCCAAAACAAATTTCGACGTGAGCCTCGTTAGCTCAGTTGGTAGAGCGTCAGACTTTTAATCTGGATGTCACGGGTTCAAGCCCCGTACGAGGCTAACAATTTTAGATGGCTTGCGATTTACTATTATTACTCAACGATGAGCGAGAATTTTTAAGGCATAATACTAAAGAAAGGAACTTCATTTGCGGAATTATCTTTGAACACAGAACAAATTTTATGCCCATTTGACATTTTCTCCCACCGAAAAAGGAATTCCAAAACAAATTTCGACGTGAGCCTCGTTAGCTCAGTTGGTAGAGCGTCAGACTTTTAATCTGAATGTCACGGGTTCAAGCCCCGTACGAGGCTAATAATTTTAGACGGTTTGCGATTTACATTATTACTCAACGATGAGCGAGAAATTTTAGGACACATACTAAAGTCTGAAGAAAGAAACTTCATTTGCGGAATTATCTTTGAACACAGAACAAATTTTATGCCCATTTGACATTTTCTCCCACCGAAAAAGGAATTCCAAAACAAATTTCGACGTGAGCCTCGTTAGCTCAGTTGGTAGAGCGTCAGACTTTTAATCTGAATGTCACGGTTCAAGCCCCGTACGAGGCTAATAATTTTAGATGGTTTGAGATTTCTCACCGAAAAAGAATTCCAAAACAATTTTCTCCGTGAGCCTCGTTAGCTCAGTTGGTAGAGCGTCAGACTTTTAATCTGAATGTCACGGGTTCAAGCCCCGTACGAGGCTAATAATTTTAGACGGTTTGCGATTTACATTATTACTCAACGATGAGCGAGAAATTTTAGGACACATACTAAAGTCTGAAGAAAGAAACTTCATTTGCGGAATTATCTTGGAACACAGAACAAATTTTATGCCCATTTGACATTTTCTCCCACCGAAAAAGGAATTCCAAAACAAATTTCGACGTGAGCCTCGTTAGCTCAGTTGGTAGAGCGTCAGACTTTTAATCTGAATGTCACGGGTTCAAGCCCCGTACGAGGCTAATAATTTTAGACGGTTTGCGATTTACATTATTACTCAACGATGAGCGAGAAATTTTAGGACACATACTAAAGTCTGAAGAAAGAAACTTCATTTGCAGAATTATCTTGGAACACAGAACAAATTTTATGCCCATTTGACATTTTCTCCCACCGAAAAGGGAATTCCAAAACAAATTTCGACGTGAGCCTCGTTAGCTCAGTTGGTAGAGCGTCAGACTTTTAATCTGAATGTCACGGGTTCAAGCCTCGTACGAGGCTAATAATTTTAGATGGTTTGAGATTTCTCACCGAAAAAGAATTCCAAAACAATTTTCTCCGTGAGCCTCGTTAGCTCAGTTGGTAGAGCGTCAGACTTTTAATCTGAATGTCACGGGTTCAAGCCCCGTACGAGGCTAATAATTTTAGACGGTTTGCGATTTACATTATTACTCAACGATGAGCGAGAAATTTTAGGACACATACTAAAGTCTGAAGAAAGAAACTTCATTTGCGGAATTATCTTGGAACACAGAACAAATTTTATGCCCATTTGACATTTTCTCCCACCGAAAAAGGAATTCCAAAACAAATTTCGACGTGAGCCTCGTTAGCTCAGTTGGTAGAGCGTCAGACTTTTAATCTGAGTGTCACGGGTTCAAGCCCCGTACGAGGCTAATAATTTTAGATGGAATTCCCATTTCTCACCGATAAAGGAATTCCAAAACAAATTTCGACGTGAGCCTCGTTAGCTCAGTTGGTAGAGCGTCAGACATTTAATCTGAATGTCACGGGTTCAAGTTCCGTACGAAACTAATAATTTTAGACGGTTTGCGATTTACATTATTACTCAACGATGAGCGAGAAATTTTAGGACACATACTAAAGTCTGAAGAAAGAAACTTCATTTGCGGAATTATCTTGGAACACAGAACAAATTTTATGCCCATTTGACATTTTCTCCCACCGAAAAAGGAATTCCAAAACAAATTTCGACGTGAGCCTCGTTAGCTCAGTTGGTAGAGCGTCAGACTTTTAATCTGAATGTCACGGGTTCAAGCCCCGTACGAGGCTAATAATTTTAGATGGTTTGAGATTTCTCACCGAAAAAGGAATTCTAAAACAAATTTCGACGTGAGCCTCGTTAGCTCAGTTGGTAGAGCGTCAGACATTAATCTGAATGTCACGGGTTCAAGCCCCGTACGAGGCTAATAATTTTAGACGGTTTGCGATTTACATTATTACTCAACGATGAGCGAGAAATTTTAGGACACATACTAAAGTCTGAAGAAAGAAACTTCATTTGCGGAATTATCTTGGAACACAGAACAAATTTTATGCCCATTTGACAGTTTCTCCCACCGAAAAAGGAATTCCAAAACAAATTTCGACATGAGCCTCGTTAGCTCAGTTGGTAGAGCGTCAGACTTTTAATCTGAATGTCACGGGTTCAAGCCCCGTACGAGGCTAATAATTTTAGACGGTTTGCGATTTACATTATTACTCAACGATGAGCGAGAAATTTTAGGACACATACTAAAGTCTGAAGAAAGAAACTTCATTTGCGGAATTATCTTGGAACACAGAACAAATTTTATGCCCATTTGACAGTTTCTCCCACCGAAAAAGGAATTCCAAAACAAATTTCGACATGAGCCTCGTTAGCTCAGTTGGTAGAGCGTCAGACTTTTAATCTGAATGTCACGGGTTCATGCTCCGTACGAGGCTAATAATTTTAGACGGTTTGCGATTTACATTATTACTCAACTATGAGCGAGAAATTTTAGGACACATACTAAAGTCTGAAGAAAGAAACTTCATTTGCGGAATTATCTTGGAACACAGAACAAATTTTATGCCCATTTGACATTTTCTCCCACCGAAAAAGGAATTCCAAAACAAATTTCGACGTGAGCCTCGTTAGCTCAGTTGGTAGAGCGTCAGACTTTTAATCTGAATGTCACGGGTTCAAGCCCCGTACGAGGCTAATAATTTTAGACGGTTTGCGATTTACATTATTACTCAACGATGAGCGAGAAATTTTAGGACACATACTAAAGTCTGAAGAAAGAAACTTCATTTGCGGAATTATCTTGGAACACAGAACAAATTTTATGCCCATTTGACATTTTCTCCCACCGAAAAAGGAATTCCAAAACAAATTTCGACGTGAGCCTCGTTAGCTCAGTTGGTAGAGCGTCAGACTTTTAATCTGAATGTCACGGGTTCAAGCCCCGTACGAGGCTAATAATTTTAGATGGTTTGAGATTTCTCACCGAAAAAGGAATTCTAAAACAAATTTCGACGTGAGCCTCGTTAGCTCAGTTGGTAGAGCGTCAGACATTTAATCTGAATGTCACGGGTTCAAGCCCCGTACGAGGCTAATAATTTTAGACGGTTTGCGATTTACATTATTACTCAACGATGAGCGAGAAATTTTAGGACACATACTAAAGTCTGAAGAAAGAAACTTCATTTGCGGAATTATCTTGGAACACAGAACAAATTTTATGCCCATTTGACAGTTTCTCCCACCGAAAAAGGAATTCCAAAACAATTTTCTCCGTGAGCCTCGTTAGCTCAGTTGGTAGAGCGTCAGACTTTTAATCTGAATGTCACGGGTTCAAGCCCCGTACGAGGCTAATAATTTTAGACGGTTTGCGATTTACATTATTACTCAACGATGAGCGAGAAATTTTAGGACACATACTAAAGTCTGAAGAAAGAAACTTCATTTGCGGAATTATCTTGGAACACAGAACAAATTTTATGCCCATTTGACATTTTCTCCCACCGAAAAAGGAATTCCAAAACAAATTTCGACGTGAGCCTCGTTAGCTCAGTTGGTAGAGCGTCAGACTTTTAATCTGAATGTCACGGGTTCATGCTCCGTACGAGGCTAATAATTTTAGACGGTTTGCGATTTACATTATTACTCAACTATGAGCGAGAAATTTTAGGACACATACTAAAGTCTGAAGAAAGAAACTTCATTTGCGGAATTATCTTGGAACACAGAACAAATTTTATGCCCATTTGACATTTTCTCCCACCGAAAAAGGAATTCCAAAACAAATTTCGACGTGAGCCTCGTTAGCTCAGTTGGTAGAGCGTCAGACTTTTAATCTGAATGTCACGGTTCAAGCCCCGTACGAGGCTAATAATTTTAGATGGTTTGAGATTTCTCACCGAAAAAGAATTCCAAAACAATTTTCTCCGTGAGCCTCGTTAGCTCAGTTGGTAGAGCGTCAGACTTTTAATCTGAATGTCACGGGTTCATGCCCCGTACGAGGCTAATAATTGTAGACGGTTTGCGATTTACATTATTACTCAACTATGAGCAAGAAATTTTAGGACACATACTAAAGTCTGAAGAAAGAAACTTCATTTGCGGAATTATCTTGGAACACAGAACAAATTGTATGCCCATTTGACATTTTCTCCCACCGAAAAAGGAATTCCAAAACAAATTTCGACGTGAGCCTCGTTAGCTCAGTTGGTAGAGCGTCAGACTTTTAATCTGAATGTCACGGGTTCATGCCCCGTACGAGGCTAATAATTTTAGACGGTTTGCGATTTACATTATTACTCAACTATGAGCAAGAAATTTTAGGACACATACTAAAGTCTGAAGAAAGAAACTTCACTTGCGGAATTATCTTGGAACACAGAACAAATTTTATGCCCATTTGACATTTTCTCCCACCGAAAAAGGAATTCCAAAACAAATTTCGACGTGAGCCTCGTTAGCTCAGTTGGTAGAGCGTCAGACTTTTAATCTGAATGTCACGGTTCAAGCCCCGTACGAGGCTAATAATTTTAGATGGTTTGAGATTTCTCACCGAAAAAGAATTCCAAAACAATTTTCTCCGTGAGCCTCGTTAGCTCAGTTGGTAGAGCGTCAGACATTTAATCTGAATGTCACGGGTTCATGCTCCGTACGAGGCTAATAATTTTAGACGGTTTGCGATTTACATTATTACTCAACTATGAGCGAGAAATTTTAGGACACATACTAAAGTCTGAAGAAAGAAACTTCATTTGCGGAATTATCTTGGAACACAGAACAAATTTTATGCCCATTTGACATTTTCTCCCACCGAAAAAGGAATTCCAAAACAAATTTCGACGTGAGCCTCGTTAGCTCAGTTGGTAGAGCGTCAGACTTTTAATCTGAATGTCACGGGTTCAAGCCCCGTACGAGGCTAATAATTTTAGACGGTTTGCGATTTACATTATTACTCAACGATGAGCGAGAAATTTTAGGACACATACTAAAGTCTGAAGAAAGAAACTTCATTTGCGGAATTATCTTGGAACACAGAACAAATTTTATGCCCATTTGACATTTTCTCCCACCGAAAAAGGAATTCCAAAACAAATTTCGACGTGAGCCTCGTTAGCTCAGTTGGTAGAGCGTCAGACTTTTAATCTGAATGTCACGGGTTCAAGCCCCGTACGAGGCTAATAATTTTAGATGGTTTGAGATTTCTCACCGAAAAAGGAATTCTAAAACAAATTTCGACGTGAGCCTCGTTAGCTCAGTTGGTAGAGCGTCAGACATTTAATCTGAATGTCACGGGTTCAAGCCCCGTACGAGGCTAATAATTTTAGACGGTTTGCGATTTACATTATTACTCAACGATGAGCGAGAAATTTTAGGACACATACTAAAGTCTGAAGAAAGAAACTTCATTTGCGGAATTATCTTGGAACACAGAACAAATTTTATGCCCATTTGACAGTTTCTCCCACCGAAAAAGGAATTCCAAAACAATTTTCTCCGTGAGCCTCGTTAGCTCAGTTGGTAGAGCGTCAGACTTTTAATCTGAATGTCACGGGTTCAAGCCCCGTACGAGGCTAATAATTTTAGACGGTTTGCGATTTACATTATTACTCAACGATGAGCGAGAAATTTTAGGACACATACTAAAGTCTGAAGAAAGAAACTTCATTTGCGGAATTATCTTGGAACACAGAACAAATTTTATGCCCATTTGACATTTTCTCCCACCGAAAAAGGAATTCCAAAACAAATTTCGACGTGAGCCTCGTTAGCTCAGTTGGTAGAGCGTCAGACTTTTAATCTGAATGTCACGGGTTCATGCTCCGTACGAGGCTAATAATTTTAGACGGTTTGCGATTTACATTATTACTCAACTATGAGCGAGAAATTTTAGGACACATACTAAAGTCTGAAGAAAGAAACTTCATTTGCGGAATTATCTTGGAACACAGAACAAATTTTATGCCCATTTGACATTTTCTCCCACCGAAAAAGGAATTCCAAAACAAATTTCGACGTGAGCCTCGTTAGCTCAGTTGGTAGAGCGTCAGACTTTTAATCTGAATGTCACGGTTCAAGCCCCGTACGAGGCTAATAATTTTAGATGGTTTGAGATTTCTCACCGAAAAAGAATTCCAAAACAATTTTCTCCGTGAGCCTCGTTAGCTCAGTTGGTAGAGCGTCAGACTTTTAATCTGAATGTCACGGGTTCATGCCCCGTACGAGGCTAATAATTGTAGACGGTTTGCGATTTACATTATTACTCAACTATGAGCAAGAAATTTTAGGACACATACTAAAGTCTGAAGAAAGAAACTTCATTTGCGGAATTATCTTGGAACACAGAACAAATTGTATGCCCATTTGACATTTTCTCCCACCGAAAAAGGAATTCCAAAACAAATTTCGACGTGAGCCTCGTTAGCTCAGTTGGTAGAGCGTCAGACTTTTAATCTGAATGTCACGGGTTCATGCCCCGTACGAGGCTAATAATTTTAGACGGTTTGCGATTTACATTATTACTCAACTATGAGCAAGAAATTTTAGGACACATACTAAAGTCTGAAGAAAGAAACTTCACTTGCGGAATTATCTTGGAACACAGAACAAATTTTATGCCCATTTGACATTTTCTCCCACCGAAAAAGGAATTCCAAAACAAATTTCGACGTGAGCCTCGTTAGCTCAGTTGGTAGAGCGTCAGACTTTTAATCTGAATGTCACGGTTCAAGCCCCGTACGAGGCTAATAATTTTAGATGGTTTGAGATTTCTCACCGAAAAAGAATTCCAAAACAATTTTCTCCGTGAGCCTCGTTAGCTCAGTTGGTAGAGCGTCAGACTTTTAATCTGAATGTCACGGGTTCAAGCCCCGTACGAGGCTAATAATTTTAGACGGTTTGCGATTTACATTATTACTCAACGATGAGCGAGAAATTTTAGGACACATACTAAAGTCTGAAGAAAGAAACTTCATTTGCGGAATTATCTTGGAACACAGAACAAATTTTATGCCCATTTGACATTTTCTCCCACCGAAAAAGGAATTCCAAAACAAATTTCGACGTGAGCCTCGTTAGCTCAGTTGGTAGAGCGTCAGACTTTTAATCTGAATGTCACGGGTTCAAGCCCCGTACGAGGCTAATAATTTTAGATGGTTTGAGATTTCTCAAGGAAAAAGAATTCCAAAACAATTTTCTCCGTGAGCCTCGTTAGCTCAGTTGGTAGAGCGTCAGACTTTTAATCTGAATGTCACGGGTTCAAGCCCCGTACGAGGCTAATAATTTTAGACGGTTTGCGATTTACATTATTACTCAACGATGAGCGAGAAATTTTTAGGACACATACTAAAGTCTGAAGAAAGAAACTTCATTTGCGGAATTATCTTGGAACACAGAACAAATTTTATGCCCATTTGACATTTTCTCCCACCGAAAAAGGAATTCCAAAACAATTTTCTCCGTGAGCCTCGTTAGCTCAGTTGGTAGAGCGTCAGACTTTTAATCTGAATGTCACGGGTTCAAGCCCCGTACGAGGCTAACAATTTTAGATGGCTTGCGATTTACTATTATTACTCAACGATGAGCGAGAAATTTTAAGGCATAATACTAAAGAAAGGAACTTCATTTGCGGAATTATCTTGGAACACAGAACAAATTTTATGCCCATTTGACATTTTCTCCCACCGAAAAAGGAATTCTAAAACAAATTTCGACCTGAGCCTCGTTAGCTCAGTTGGTAGAGCGTCAGACTTTTAATCTGAATGTCACGGGTTCAAGCCCCGTACGAGGCTAATAATTTTAGACGGTTTGCGATTTACATTATTACTCAACGATGAGCGAGAAATTTTAGGACACATACTAAAGTCTGAAGAAAGAAACTTCATTTGCGGAATTATCTTGGAACACAGAACAAATGTTATGCCCATTTGACATTTTCTCCCACCGAAAAAGGAATTCCAAAACAAATTTCGACGTGAGCCTCGTTAGCTCAGTTGGTAGAGCGTCAGACTTTTAATCTGAATGTCACGGTTCAAGCCCCGTACGAGGCTAATAATTTTAGATGGTTTGAGATTTCTCACCGAAAAAGAATTCCAAAACAATTTTCTCCGTGAGCCTCGTTAGCTCAGTTGGTAGAGCGTCAGACTTTTAATCTGAATGTCACGGGTTCAAGCCCCGTACGAGGCTAATAATTTTAGACGGTTTGCGATTTACATTATTACTCAACGATGAGCGAGAAATTTTAGGACACATACTAAAGTCTGAAGAAAGAAACTTCATTTGCGGAATTATCTTGGAACACAGAACAAATGTTATGCCCATTTGACATTTTCTCCCACCGAAAAAGGAATTCCAAAACAAATTTCGACGTGAGCCTCGTTAGCTCAGTTGGTAGAGCGTCAGACTTTTAATCTGAATGTCACGGGTTCAAGCCCCGTGCGAGGCTAATAATTTTAGACGGTTTGCGATTTACATTATTACTCAACTATGAGCGAGAAATTTTAGGACACATACTAAAGTCTGAAGAAAGAAACTTCATTTGCGGAATTATCTTGGAACACAGAACAAATTTTATGCCCATTTGACTTTTTCTCTCACCGAAAAAGGAATTCTAAAACAAATTTCGACCTGAGCCTCGTTAGCTCAGTTGGTAGAGCGTCAGACTTTTAATCTGAATGTCACGGGTTCAAGCCCCGTGCGAGGCTAATAATTTTAGACGGTTTGCGATTTACATTATTACTCAACGATGAGCGAGAAATTTTAGGACACATACTAAAGTCTGAAGAAAGAAACTTCATTTGCGGAATTATCTTGGAACACAGAACAAATTTTATGCCCATTTGACTTTTTCTCTCACCGAAAAAGGAATTCTAAAACAAATTTCGACCTGAGCCTCGTTAGCTCAGTTGGTAGAGCGTCAGACTTTTAATCTGAATGTCACGGTTCAAGCCCCGTACGAGGCTAATAATTTTAGATGGTTTGAGATTTTTCACCGAAAAAGAATTCCAAAACAATTTTCTCCGTGAGCCTCGTTAGCTCAGTTGGTAGAGCGTCAGACTTTTAATCTGAATGTCACGGGTTCAAGCCCCGTACGAGGCTAATAATTTTAGACGGTTTGCGATTTACATTATTACTCAACTATGAGCGAGAAATTTTAGGACACATACTAAAGTCTGAAGAAAGAAACTTCATTTGCGGAATTATCTTGGAACACAGAACAAATTTTATGCCCATTTGACATTTTCTCCCACCGAAAAAGGAATTCCAAAACAAATTTCGACGTGAGCCTCGTTAGCTCAGTTGGTAGAGCGTCAGACTTTTAATCTGAATGTCACGGTTCAAGCCCCGTACGAGGCTAATAATTTTAGATGGTTTGAGATTTCTCACCGAAAAAGAATTCCAAAACAATTTTCTCCGTGAGCCTCGTTAGCTCAGTTGGTAGAGCGTCAGACTTTTAATCTGAATGTCACGGGTTCATGCCCCGTACGAGGCTAATAATTGTAGACGGTTTGCGATTTACATTATTACTCAACTATGAGCAAGAAATTTTAGGACACATACTAAAGTCTGAAGAAAGAAACTTCATTTGCGGAATTATCTTGGAACACAGAACAAATTGTATGCCCATTTGACATTTTCTCCCACCGAAAAAGGAATTCCAAAACAAATTTCGACGTGAGCCTCGTTAGCTCAGTTGGTAGAGCGTCAGACTTTTAATCTGAATGTCACGGGTTCATGCCCCGTACGAGGCTAATAATTTTAGACGGTTTGCGATTTACATTATTACTCAACTATGAGCAAGAAATTTTAGGACACATACTAAAGTCTGAAGAAAGAAACTTCACTTGCGGAATTATCTTGGAACACAGAACAAATTTTATGCCCATTTGACATTTTCTCCCACCGAAAAAGGAATTCCAAAACAAATTTCGACGTGAGCCTCGTTAGCTCAGTTGGTAGAGCGTCAGACTTTTAATCTGAATGTCACGGTTCAAGCCCCGTACGAGGCTAATAATTTTAGATGGTTTGAGATTTCTCACCGAAAAAGAATTCCAAAACAATTTTCTCCGTGAGCCTCGTTAGCTCAGTTGGTAGAGCGTCAGACTTTTAATCTGAATGTCACGGGTTCAAGCCCCGTACGAGGCTAATAATTTTAGACGGTTTGCGATTTACATTATTACTCAACGATGAGCGAGAAATTTTAGGACACATACTAAAGTCTGAAGAAAGAAACTTCATTTGCGGAATTATCTTGGAACACAGAACAAATTTTATGCCCATTTGACATTTTCTCCCACCGAAAAAGGAATTCCAAAACAAATTTCGACGTGAGCCTCGTTAGCTCAGTTGGTAGAGCGTCAGACTTTTAATCTGAATGTCACGGGTTCAAGCCCCGTACGAGGCTAATAATTTTAGATGGTTTGAGATTTCTCAAGGAAAAAGAATTCCAAAACAATTTTCTCCGTGAGCCTCGTTAGCTCAGTTGGTAGAGCGTCAGACTTTTAATCTGAATGTCACGGGTTCAAGCCCCGTACGAGGCTAATAATTTTAGACGGTTTGCGATTTACATTATTACTCAACGATGAGCGAGAAATTTTTAGGACACATACTAAAGTCTGAAGAAAGAAACTTCATTTGCGGAATTATCTTGGAACACAGAACAAATTTTATGCCCATTTGACATTTTCTCCCACCGAAAAAGGAATTCCAAAACAATTTTCTCCGTGAGCCTCGTTAGCTCAGTTGGTAGAGCGTCAGACTTTTAATCTGAATGTCACGGGTTCAAGCCCCGTACGAGGCTAACAATTTTAGATGGCTTGCGATTTACTATTATTACTCAACGATGAGCGAGAAATTTTAAGGCATAATACTAAAGAAAGGAACTTCATTTGCGGAATTATCTTGGAACACAGAACAAATTTTATGCCCATTTGACATTTTCTCCCACCGAAAAAGGAATTCTAAAACAAATTTCGACCTGAGCCTCGTTAGCTCAGTTGGTAGAGCGTCAGACTTTTAATCTGAATGTCACGGGTTCAAGCCCCGTACGAGGCTAATAATTTTAGACGGTTTGCGATTTACATTATTACTCAACGATGAGCGAGAAATTTTAGGACACATACTAAAGTCTGAAGAAAGAAACTTCATTTGCGGAATTATCTTGGAACACAGAACAAATGTTATGCCCATTTGACATTTTCTCCCACCGAAAAAGGAATTCCAAAACAAATTTCGACGTGAGCCTCGTTAGCTCAGTTGGTAGAGCGTCAGACTTTTAATCTGAATGTCACGGTTCAAGCCCCGTACGAGGCTAATAATTTTAGATGGTTTGAGATTTCTCACCGAAAAAGAATTCCAAAACAATTTTCTCCGTGAGCCTCGTTAGCTCAGTTGGTAGAGCGTCAGACTTTTAATCTGAATGTCACGGGTTCAAGCCCCGTACGAGGCTAATAATTTTAGACGGTTTGCGATTTACATTATTACTCAACGATGAGCGAGAAATTTTAGGACACATACTAAAGTCTGAAGAAAGAAACTTCATTTGCGGAATTATCTTGGAACACAGAACAAATGTTATGCCCATTTGACATTTTCTCCCACCGAAAAAGGAATTCCAAAACAAATTTCGACGTGAGCCTCGTTAGCTCAGTTGGTAGAGCGTCAGACTTTTAATCTGAATGTCACGGGTTCAAGCCCCGTGCGAGGCTAATAATTTTAGACGGTTTGCGATTTACATTATTACTCAACTATGAGCGAGAAATTTTAGGACACATACTAAAGTCTGAAGAAAGAAACTTCATTTGCGGAATTATCTTGGAACACAGAACAAATTTTATGCCCATTTGACTTTTTCTCTCACCGAAAAAGGAATTCTAAAACAAATTTCGACCTGAGCCTCGTTAGCTCAGTTGGTAGAGCGTCAGACTTTTAATCTGAATGTCACGGGTTCAAGCCCCGTACGAGGCTAATAATTTTAGACGGTTTGCGATTTACATTATTACTCAACGATGAGCGAGAAATTTTAGGACACATACTAAAGTCTGAAGAAAGAAACTTCATTTGCGGAATTATCTTGGAACACAGAACAAATTTTATGCCCATTTGACTTTTTCTCTCACCGAAAAAGGAATTCTAAAACAAATTTCGACCTGAGCCTCGTTAGCTCAGTTGGTAGAGCGTCAGACTTTTAATCTGAATGTCACGGTTCAAGCCCCGTACGAGGCTAATAATTTTAGATGGTTTGAGATTTTTCACCGAAAAAGAATTCCAAAACAATTTTCTCCGTGAGCCTCGTTAGCTCAGTTGGTAGAGCGTCAGACTTTTAATCTGAATGTCACGGGTTCAAGCCCCGTACGAGGCTAATAATTTTAGACGGTTTGCGATTTACATTATTACTCAACGATGAGCGAGAAATTTTAGGACACATACTAAAGTCTGAAGAAAGAAACTTCATTTGCGGAATTATCTTGGAACACAGAACAAATTTTATGCCCATTTGACTTTTTCTCTCACCGAAAAAGGAATTCTAAAACAAATTTCGACCTGAGCCTCGTTAGCTCAGTTGGTAGAGCGTCAGACTTTTAATCTGAATGTCACGGTTCAAGCCCCGTACGAGGCTAATAATTTTAGATGGTTTGAGATTTTTCACCGAAAAAGAATTCCAAAACAATTTTCTCCGTGAGCCTCGTTAGCTCAGTTGGTAGAGCGTCAGACTTTTAATCTGAATGTCACGGGTTCAAGCCCCGTGCGAGGCTAATAATTTTAGACGGTTTGCGATTTACATTATTACTCAACGATGAGCGAGAAATTTTAGGACACATACTAAAGTCTGAAGAAAGAAACTTCATTTGCGGAATTATCTTGGAACACAGAACAAATGTTATGCCCATTTGACATTTTCTCCCACCGAAAAAGGAATTCCAAAACAAATTTCGACGTGAGCCTCGTTAGCTCAGTTGGTAGAGCGTCAGACTTTTAATCTGAATGTCACGGTTCAAGCCCCGTACGAGGCTAATAATTTTAGATGGTTTGAGATTTTTCACCGAAAAAGAATTCCAAAACAATTTTCTCCGTGAGCCTCGTTAGCTCAGTTGGTAGAGCGTCAGACTTTTAATCTGAATGTCACGGGTTCAAGCCCCGTACGAGGCTAATAATTTTAGACGGTTTGCGATTTACATTATTACTCAACGATGAGCGAGAAATTTTAGGACACATACTAAAGTCTGAAGAAAGAAACTTCATTTGCGGAATTATCTTGGAACACAGAACAAATGTTATGCCCATTTGACATTTTCTCCCACCGAAAAAGGAATTCCAAAACAAATTTCGACGTGAGCCTCGTTAGCTCAGTTGGTAGAGCGTCAGACTTTTAATCTGAATGTCACGGGTTCAAGCCCCGTACGAGGCTAATAATTTTAGACGGTTTGCGATTTACATTATTACTCAACTATGAGCAAGAAATTTTAGGACACATACTAAAGTCTGAAGAAAGAAACTTCATTTGCGGAATTATCTTGGAACACAGAACAAATTTTATGCCCATTTGACATTTTCTCCCACCGAAAAAGGAATTCCAAAACAAATTTCGACGTGAGCCTCGTTAGCTCAGTTGGTAGAGCGTCAGACTTTTAATCTGAATGTCACGGGTTCAAGCCCCGTACGAGGCTAATAATTTTAGACGGTTTGCGATTTACATTATTACTCAACGATGAGCGAGAAATTTTAGGACACATACTAAAGTCTGAAGAAAGAAACTTCATTTGCGGAATTATCTTGGAACACAGAACAAATGTTATGCCCATTTGACATTTTCTCCCACCGAAAAAGGAATTCCAAAACAAATTTCGACGTGAGCCTCGTTAGCTCAGTTGGTAGAGCGTCAGACTTTTAATCTGAATGTCACGGTTCAAGCCCCGTACGAGGCTAATAATTTTAGATGGTTTGAGATTTTTCACCGAAAAAGAATTCCAAAACAATTTTCTCCGTGAGCCTCGTTAGCTCAGTTGGTAGAGCGTCAGACTTTTAATCTGAATGTCACGGGTTCAAGCCCCGTACGAGGCTAATAATTTTAGACGGTTTGCGATTTACATTATTACTCAACGATGAGCGAGAAATTTTAGGACACATACTAAAGTCTGAAGAAAGAAACTTCATTTGCGGAATTATCTTGGAACACAGAACAAATGTTATGCCCATTTGACATTTTCTCCCACCGAAAAAGGAATTCCAAAACAAATTTCGACGTGAGCCTCGTTAGCTCAGTTGGTAGAGCGTCAGACTTTTAATCTGAATGTCACGGGTTCAAGCCCCGTACGAGGCTAATAATTTTAGACGGTTTGCGATTTACATTATTACTCAACTATGAGCGAGAAATTTTAGGACACATACTAAAGTCTGAAGAAAGAAACTTCATTTGCGGAATTATCTTGGAACACAGAACAAATTTTATGCCCATTTGACATTTTCTCCCACCGAAAAAGGAATTCCAAAACAAATTTCGACGTGAGCCTCGTTAGCTCAGTTGGTAGAGCGTCAGACTTTTAATCTGAATGTCACGGGTTCAAGCCCCGTACGAGGCTAATAATTTTAGACGGTTTGCGATTTACATTATTACTCAACGATGAGCGAGAAATTTTAGGACACATACTAAAGTCTGAAGAAAGAAACTTCATTTGCGGAATTATCTTGGAACACAGAACAAATTTTATGCCCATTTGACTTTTTCTCCCACCGAAAAAGGAATTCCAAAACAAATTTCGACGTGAGCCTCGTTAGCTCAGTTGGTAGAGCGTCAGACTTTTAATCTGAATGTCACGGGTTCAAGCCCCGTACGAGGCTAATAATTTTAGACGGTTTGCGATTTACATTATTACTCAACGATGAGCGAGAAATTTTAGGACACATACTAAAGTCTGAAGAAAGAAACTTCATTTGCGGAATTATCTTGGAACACAGAACAAATTTTATGCCCATTTGACATTTTCTCCCACCGAAAAAGGAATTCCAAAACAAATTTCGACGTGAGCCTCGTTAGCTCAGTTGGTAGAGCGTCAGACTTTTAATCTGAATGTCACGGGTTCAAGCCCCGTACGAGGCTAATAATTTTAGACGGTTTGCGATTTACATTATTACTCAACTATGAGCAAGAAATTTTAGGACACATACTAAAGTCTGAAGAAAGAAACTTCATTTGCGGAATTATCTTGGAACACAGAACAAATTTTATGCCCATTTGACATTTTCTCCCACCGAAAAAGGAATTCCAAAACAAATTTCGACGTGAGCCTCGTTAGCTCAGTTGGTAGAGCGTCAGACTTTTAATCTGAATGTCACGGGTTCAAGCCCCGTACGAGGCTAATAATTTTAGACGGTTTGCGATTTACATTATTACTCAACGATGAGCGAGAAATTTTAGGACACATACTAAAGTCTGAAGAAAGAAACTTCATTTGCGGAATTATCTTGGAACACAGAACCAATTTTATGCCCATTTGACATTTTCTCCCACCGAAAAAGGAATTCCAAAACAAATTTCGACGTGAGCCTCGTTAGCTCAGTTGGTAGAGCGTCAGACTTTTAATCTGAATGTCACGGGTTCAAGCCCCGTACGAGGCTAATAATTTTAGATGGTTTGCGATTTACATTATTACTCAACGATGAGCGAGAAATTTTAGGACACATACTAAAGTCTGAAGAAAGAAACTTCATTTGCGGAATTATCTTGGAACACAGAACAAATTTTATGCCCATTTGACATTTTCTCCCACCGAAAAAGGAATTCCAAAACAAATTTCGACGTGAGCCTCGTTAGCTCAGTTGGTAGAGCGTCAGACTTTTAATCTGAATGTCACGGTTCAAGCCCCGTACGAGGCTAATAATTTTAGATGGTTTGAGATTTCTCACCGAAAAAGAATTCCAAAACAATTTTCTCCGTGAGCCTCGTTAGCTCAGTTGGTAGAGCGTCAGACTTTTAATCTGAATGTCACGGGTTCAAGCCCCGTACGAGGCTAATAATTTTAGACGGTTTGCGATTTACATTATTACTCAACGATGAGCGAGAAATTTTAGGACACATACTAAAGTCTGAAGAAAGAAACTTCATTTGCGGAATTATCTTGGAACACAGAACAAATTTTATGCCCATTTGACATTTTCTCCCACCGAAAAAGGAATTCCAAAACAAATTTCGACGTGAGCCTCGTTAGCTCAGTTGGTAGAGCGTCAGACTTTTAATCTGAATGTCACGGGTTCAAGCCCCGTACGAGGCTAATAATTTTAGATGGTTTGAGATTTCTCACCGAAAAAGAATTCCAAAACAATTTTCTCCGTGAGCCTCGTTAGCTCAGTTGGTAGAGCGTCAGACTTTTAATCTGAATGTCACGGGTTCAAGCCCCGTACGAGGCTAATAATTTTAGACGGTTTGCGATTTACATTATTACTCAACGATGAGCGAGAAATTTTAGGACACATACTAAAGTCTGAAGAAAGAAACTTCATTTGCGGAATTATCTTGGAACACAGAACAAATGTTATGCCCATTTGACATTTTCTCCCACCGAAAAAGGAATTCCAAAACAAATTTCGACGTGAGCCTCGTTAGCTCAGTTGGTAGAGCGTCAGACTTTTAATCTGAATGTCACGGTTCAAGCCCCGTACGAGGCTAATAATTTTAGATGGTTTGAGATTTCTCACCGAAAAAGAATTCCAAAACAATTTTCTCCGTGAGCCTCGTTAGCTCAGTTGGTAGAGCGTCAGACTTTTAATCTGAATGTCACGGGTTCAAGCCCCGTACGAGGCTAATAATTTTAGACGGTTTGCGATTTACATTATTACTCAACGATGAGCGAGAAATTTTAGGACACATACTAAAGTCTGAAGAAAGAAACTTCATTTGCGGAATTATCTTGGAACACAGAACAAATTTATGCCCATTTGACATTTTCTCCCACCGAAAAAGGAATTCCAAAACAAATTTCGACGTGAGCCTCGTTAGCTCAGTTGGTAGAGCGTCAGACTTTTAATCTGAATGTCACGGGTTCAAGCCCCGTACGAGGCTAATAATTTTAGATGGTTTGAGATTTCTCACCGAAAAAGAATTCCAAAACAATTTTCTCCGTGAGCCTCGTTAGCTCAGTTGGTAGAGCGTCAGACTTTTAATCTGAATGTCACGGGTTCAAGCCCCGTACGAGGCTAATAATTTTAGACGGTTTGCGATTTACATTATTACTCAACGATGAGCGAGAAATTTTTAGGACACATACTAAAGTCTGAAGAAAGAAACTTCATTTGCGGAATTATCTTGGAACACAGAACAAATTTTATGCCCATTTGACATTTTCTCCCACCGAAAAAGGAATTCCAAAACAATTTTCGACGTGAGCCTCGTTAGCTCAGTTGGTAGAGCGTCAGACTTTTAATCTGAATGTCACGGGTTCAAGCCCCGTACGAGGCTAACAATTTTAGATGGCTTGCGATTTACTATTATTACTCAACGATGAGCGAGAAATTTTAAGGCATAATACTAAAGAAAGGAACTTCATTTGCGGAATTATCTTGGAACACAGAACAAATTTTATGCCCATTTGACATTTTCTCCCACCGAAAAAGGAATTCTAAAACAAATTTCGACGTGAGCCTCGTTAGCTCAGTTGGTAGAGCGTCAGACTTTTAATCTGAATGTCACGGTTCAAGCCCCGTACGAGGCTAATAATTTTAGATGGTTTGAGATTTCTCACCGAAAAAGAATTCCAAAACAATTTTCTCCGTGAGCCTCGTTAGCTCAGTTGGTAGAGCGTCAGACTTTTAATCTGAATGTCACGGGTTCAAGCCCCGTACGAGGCTAATAATTTTAGACGGTTTGCGATTTACATTATTACTCAACGATGAGCGAGAAATTTTAGGACACATACTAAAGTCTGAAGAAAGAAACTTCATTTGCGGAATTATCTTGGAACACAGAACAAATGTTATGCCCATTTGACATTTTCTCCCACCGAAAAAGGAATTCCAAAACAAATTTCGACGTGAGCCTCGTTAGCTCAGTTGGTAGAGCGTCAGACTTTTAATCTGAATGTCACGGTTCAAGCCCCGTACGAGGCTAATAATTTTAGATGGTTTGAGATTTCTCACCGAAAAAGAATTCCAAAACAATTTTCTCCGTGAGCCTCGTTAGCTCAGTTGGTAGAGCGTCAGACTTTTAATCTGAATGTCACGGGTTCAAGCCCCGTACGAGGCTAATAATTTTAGACGGTTTGCGATTTACATTATTACTCAACGATGAGCGAGAAATTTTAGGACACATACTAAAGTCTGAAGAAAGAAACTTCATTTGCGGAATTATCTTGGAACACAGAACAAATTTTATGCCCATTTGACATTTTCTCCCACCGAAAAAGGAATTCCAAAACAAATTTCGACGTGAGCCTCGTTAGCTCAGTTGGTAGAGCGTCAGACTTTTAATCTGAATGTCACGGTTCAAGCCCCGTACGAGGCTAATAATTTTAGATGGTTTGAGATTTCTCACCGAAAAAGAATTCCAAAACAATTTTCTCCGTGAGCCTCGTTAGCTCAGTTGGTAGAGCGTCAGACTTTTAATCTGAATGTCACGGGTTCAAGCCCCGTACGAGGCTAATAATTTTAGACGGTTTGCGATTTACATTATTACTCAACGATGAGCGAGAAATTTTAGGACACATACTAAAGTCTGAAGAAAGAAACTTCATTTGCGGAATTATCTTGGAACACAGAACAAATGTTTATGCCCATTTGACATTTTCTCCCACCGAAAAAGGAATTCCAAAACAAATTTCGACGTGAGCCTCGTTAGCTCAGTTGGTAGAGCGTCAGACTTTTAATGTGAATGTCACGGTTCAAGCCCCGTACGAGGCTAATAATTTTAGATGGTTTGAGATTTCTCACCGAAAAAGAATTCCAAAACAATTTTCTCCGTGAGCCTCGTTAGCTCAGTTGGTAGAGCGTCAGACTTTTAATCTGAATGTCACGGGTTCAAGCCCCGTACGAGGCTAATAATTTTAGACGGTTTGCGATTTACATTATTACTCAACGATGAGCGAGAAATTTTAGGACACATACTAAAGTCTGAAGAAAGAAACTTCATTTGCGGAATTATCTTGGAACACAGAACAAATTTTATGCCCATTTGACATTTTCTCCCACCGAAAAAGGAATTCCAAAACAAATTTCGACGTGAGCCTCGTTAGCTCAGTTGGTAGAGCGTCAGACTTTTAATCTGAATGTCACGGTTCAAGCCCCGTACGAGGCTAATAATTTTAGATGGTTTGAGATTTCTCACCGAAAAAGAATTCCAAAACAATTTTCTCCGTGAGCCTCGTTAGCTCAGTTGGTAGAGCGTCAGACTTTTAATCTGAATGTCACGGGTTCAAGCCCCGTACGAGGCTAATAATTTTAGACGGTTTGCGATTTACATTATTACTCAACGATGAGCGAGAAATTTTAGGACACATACTAAAGTCTGAAGAAAGAAACTTCATTTGCGGAATTATCTTGGAACACAGAACAAATTTTATGCCCATTTGACATTTTCTCCCACCGAAAAAGGAATTCCAAAACAAATTTCGACGTGAGCCTCGTTAGCTCAGTTGGTAGAGCGTCAGACTTTTAATCTGAATGTCACGGGTTCAAGCCCCGTACGAGGCTAATAATTTTAGATGGCTTGCGATTTACTATTATTACTCAACGATGAGCGAGAAATTTTAAGGCATAATACTAAAGAAAGGAACTTCATTTGCGGAATTATCTTGGAACACAGAACAAATTTTATGCCCATTTGACATTTTCTCCCACCGAAAAAGGAATTCTAAAACAAATTTCGACGTGAGCCTCGTTAGCTCAGTTGGTAGAGCGTCAGACTTTTAATCTGAATGTCACGGGTTCAAGCCCCGTACGAGGCTAATAATTTTAGACGGTTTGCGATTTACATTATTACTCAACGATGAGCGAGAAATTTTAGGACACATACTAAAGTCTGAAGAAAGAAACTTCATTTGCGGAATTATCTTGGAACACAGAACAAATGTTATGCCCATTTGACATTTTCTCCCACCGAAAAAGGAATTCCAAAACAAATTTCGACGTGAGCCTCGTTAGCTCAGTTGGTAGAGCGTCAGACTTTTAATCTGAATGTCACGGTTCAAGCCCCGTACGAGGCTAATAATTTTAGATGGTTTGAGATTTCTCACCGAAAAAGAATTCCAAAACAATTTTCTCCGTGAGCCTCGTTAGCTCAGTTGGTAGAGCGTCAGACTTTTAATCTGAATGTCACGGGTTCAAGCCCCGTACGAGGCTAATAATTTTAGACGGTTTGCGATTTACATTATTACTCAACGATGAGCGAGAAATTTTAGGACACATACTAAAGTCTGAAGAAAGAAACTTCATTTGCGGAATTATCTTGGAACACAGAACAAATTTTATGCCCATTTGACATTTTCTCCCACCGAAAAAGGAATTCCAAAACAAATTTCGACGTGAGCCTCGTTAGCTCAGTTGGTAGAGCGTCAGACTTTTAATCTGAATGTCACGGGTTCAAGCCCCGTACGAGGCTAATAATTTTAGATGGTTTGAGATTTCTCACCGAAAAAGAATTCCAAAACAATTTTCTCCGTGAGCCTCGTTAGCTCAGTTGGTAGAGCGTCAGACTTTTAATCTGAATGTCACGGGTTCAAGCCCCGTACGAGGCTAATAATTTTAGACGGTTTGCGATTTACATTATTACTCAACGATGAGCGAGAAATTTTAGGACACATACTAAAGTCTGAAGAAAGAAACTTCATTTGCGGAATTATCTTGGAACACAGAACAAATTTTATGCCCATTTGACATTTTCTCCCACCGAAAAAGGAATTCCAAAACAATTTTCGACGTGAGCCTCGTTAGCTCAGTTGGTAGAGCGTCAGACTTTTAATCTGAATGTCACGGGTTCAAGCCCCGTACGAGGCTAATAATTTTAGACGGTTTGCGATTTACATTATTACTCAACGATGAGCGAGAAATTTTAGGCATAATACTAAAGAAAGAAACTTCATTTGCGGAATTATCTTGGAACACAGAACAAATTTTATGCCCATTTGACATTTTCTCCCACCGAAAAAGGAATTCCAAAACAAATTTCGACGTGAGCCTCGTTAGCTCAGTTGGTAGAGCGTCAGACTTTTAATCTGAATGTCACGGTTCAAGCCCCGTACGAGGCTAATAATTTTAGATGGTTTGAGATTTCTCACCGAAAAAGAATTCCAAAACAATTTTCTCCGTGAGCCTCGTTAGCTCAGTTGGTAGAGCGTCAGACTTTTAATCTGAATGTCACGGGTTCAAGCCCCGTACGAGGCTAATAATTTTAGACGGTTTGCGATTTACATTATTACTCAACGATGAGCGAGAAATTTTAGGACACATACTAAAGTCTGAAGAAAGAAACTTCATTTGCGGAATTATCTTGGAACACAGAACAAATTTTATGCCCATTTGACATTTTCTCCCACCGAAAAAGGAATTCCAAAACAAATTTCGACGTGAGCCTCGTTAGCTCAGTTGGTAGAGCGTCAGACTTTTAATCTGAATGTCACGGTTCAAGCCCCGTACGAGGCTAATAATTTTAGATGGTTTGAGATTTCTCACCGAAAAAGAATTCCAAAACAATTTTCTCCGTGAGCCTCGTTAGCTCAGTTGGTAGAGCGTCAGACTTTTAATCTGAATGTCACGGGTTCAAGCCCCGTACGAGGCTAATAATTTTAGACGGTTTGCGATTTACATTATTACTCAACGATGAGCGAGAAATTTTAGGACACATACTAAAGTCTGAAGAAAGAAACTTCATTTGCGGAATTATCTTGGAACACAGAACAAATTTTATGCCCATTTGACATTTTCTCCCACCGAAAAAGGAATTCCAAAACAAATTTCGACGTGAGCCTCGTTAGCTCAGTTGGTAGAGCGTCAGACTTTTAATCTGAATGTCACGGGTTCAAGCCCCGTACGAGGCTAATAATTTTAGATGGTTTGAGATTTCTCACCGAAAAAGAATTCCAAAACAATTTTCTCCGTGAGCCTCGTTAGCTCAGTTGGTAGAGCGTCAGACTTTTAATCTGAATGTCACGGGTTCAAGCCCCGTACGAGGCTAATAATTTTAGACGGTTTGCGATTTACATTATTACTCAACGATGAGCGAGAAATTTTAGGACACATACTAAAGTCTGAAGAAAGAAACTTCATTTGCGGAATTATCTTGGAACACAGAACAAATTTTATGCCCATTTGACATTTTCTCCCACCGAAAAAGGAATTCCAAAACAATTTCTCCGTGAGCCTCGTTAGCTCAGTTGGTAGAGCGTCAGACTTTTAATCTGAATGTCACGGGTTCAAGCCCCGTACGAGGCTAATAATTTTAGACGGTTTGCGATTTACATTATTACTCAACGATGAGCGAGAAATTTTAAGGCATAATACTAAAGAAAGGAACTTCATTTGCGGAATTATCTTGGAACACAGAACAAATTTTATGCCCATTTGACATTTTCTCCCACCGAAAAAGGAATTCCAAAACAAATTTCGACGTGAGCCTCGTTAGCTCAGTTGGTAGAGCGTCAGACTTTTAATCTGAATGTCACGGTTCAAGCCCCGTACGAGGCTAATAATTTTAGATGGTTTGAGATTTCTCACCGAAAAAGAATTCCAAAACAATTTTCTCCGTGAGCCTCGTTAGCTCAGTTGGTAGAGCGTCAGACTTTTAATCTGAATGTCACGGGTTCAAGCCCCGTACGAGGCTAATAATTTTAGACGGTTTGCGATTTACATTATTACTCAACGATGAGCGAGAAATTTTAGGACACATACTAAAGTCTGAAGAAAGAAACTTCATTTGCGGAATTATCTTGGAACACAGAACAAATTTTATGCCCATTTGACATTTTCTCCCACCGAAAAAGGAATTCCAAAACAAATTTCGACGTGAGCCTCGTTAGCTCAGTTGGTAGAGCGTCAGACTTTTAATCTGAATGTCACGGTTCAAGCCCCGTACGAGGCTAATAATTTTAGATGGTTTGAGATTTCTCACCGAAAAAGAATTCCAAAACAATTTTCTCCGTGAGCCTCGTTAGCTCAGTTGGTAGAGCGTCAGACTTTTAATCTGAATGTCACGGGTTCAAGCCCCGTACGAGGCTAATAATTTTAGACGGTTTGCGATTTACATTATTACTCAACGATGAGCGAGAAATTTTAGGACACATACTAAAGTCTGAAGAAAGAAACTTCATTTGCGGAATTATCTTGGAACACAGAACAAATTTTATGCCCATTTGACATTTTCTCCCACCGAAAAAGGAATTCCAAAACAAATTTCGACGTGAGCCTCGTTAGCTCAGTTGGTAGAGCGTCAGACTTTTAATCTGAATGTCACGGGTTCAAGCCCCGTACGAGGCTAACAATTTTAGATGGCTTGCGATTTACTATTATTACTCAACGATGAGCGAGAAATTTTAAGGCATAATACTAAAGAAAGGAACTTCATTTGCGGAATTATCTTGGAACACAGAACAAATTTTATGCCCATTTGACATTTTCTCCCACCGAAAAAGGAATTCTAAAACAAATTTCGACGTGAGCCTCGTTAGCTCAGTTGGTAGAGCGTCAGACTTTTAATCTGAATGTCACGGGTTCAAGCCCCGTACGAGGCTAATAATTTTAGACGGTTTGCGATTTACATTATTACTCAACGATGAGCGAGAAATTTTAGGACACATACTAAAGTCTGAAGAAAGAAACTTCATTTGCGGAATTATCTTGGAACACAGAACAAATTTTATGCCCATTTGACATTTTCTCCCACCGAAAAAGGAATTCCAAAACAAATTTCGACGTGAGCCTCGTTAGCTCAGTTGGTAGAGCGTCAGACTTTTAATCTGAATGTCACGGTTCAAGCCCCGTACGAGGCTAATAATTTTAGATGGTTTGAGATTTCTCACCGAAAAAGAATTCCAAAACAATTTTCTCCGTGAGCCTCGTTAGCTCAGTTGGTAGAGCGTCAGACTTTTAATCTGAATGTCACGGGTTCAAGCCCCGTACGAGGCTAATAATTTTAGACGGTTTGCGATTTACATTATTACTCAACGATGAGCGAGAAATTTTAGGACACATACTAAAGTCTGAAGAAAGAAACTTCATTTGCGGAATTATCTTGGAACACAGAACAAATTTTATGCCCATTTGACATTTTCTCCCACCGAAAAAGGAATTCCAAAACAAATTTCGACGTGAGCCTCGTTAGCTCAGTTGGTAGAGCGTCAGACTTTTAATCTGAATGTCACGGGTTCAAGCCCCGTACGAGGCTAATAATTTTAGATGGTTTGAGATTTCTCACCGAAAAAGAATTCCAAAACAATTTTCTCCGTGAGCCTCGTTAGCTCAGTTGGTAGAGCGTCAGACTTTTAATCTGAATGTCACGGGTTCAAGCCCCGTACGAGGCTAATAATTTTAGACGGTTTGCGATTTACATTATTACTCAACGATGAGCGAGAAATTTTAGGACACATACTAAAGTCTGAAGAAAGAAACTTCATTTGCGGAATTATCTTGGAACACAGAACAAATTTTATGCCCATTTGACATTTTCTCCCACCGAAAAAGGAATTCCAAAACAATTTTCGACGTGAGCCTCGTTAGCTCAGTTGGTAGAGCGTCAGACTTTTAATCTGAATGTCACGGGTTCAAGCCCCGTACGAGGCTAATAATTTTAGATGGCTTGCGATTTACTATTATTACTCAACGATGAGCGAGAAATTTTAAGGCATAATACTAAAGAAAGGAACTTCATTTGCGGAATTATCTTGGAACACAGAACAAATTTTATGCCCATTTGACATTTTCTCAACCGAAAAAGGAATTCCAAAACAAATTTCGACGTGAGCCTCGTTAGCTCAGTTGGTAGAGCGTCAGACTTTTAATCTGAATGTCACGGGTTCAAGCCCCGTACGAGGCTAATAATTTTAGACGGTTTGCGATTTACATTATTACTCAACGATGAGCGAGAAATTTTAGGACACATACTAAAGTCTGAAGAAAGAAACTTCATTTGCGGAATTATCTTGGAACACAGAACAAATGTTATGCCCATTTGACATTTTCTCCCACCGAAAAAGGAATTCCAAAACAAATTTCGACGTGAGCCTCGTTAGCTCAGTTGGTAGAGCGTCAGACTTTTAATCTGAATGTCACGGTTCAAGCCCCGTACGAGGCTAATAATTTTAGATGGTTTGAGATTTCTCACCGAAAAAGAATTCCAAAACAATTTTCTCCGTGAGCCTCGTTAGCTCAGTTGGTAGAGCGTCAGACTTTTAATCTGAATGTCACGGGTTCAAGCCCCGTACGAGGCTAATAATTTTAGACGGTTTGCGATTTACATTATTACTCAACGATGAGCGAGAAATTTTAGGACACATACTAAAGTCTGAAGAAAGAAACTTCATTTGCGGAATTATCTTGGAACACAGAACAAATTTTATGCCCATTTGACATTTTCTCCCACCGAAAAAGGAATTCCAAAACAAATTTCGACGTGAGCCTCGTTAGCTCAGTTGGTAGAGCGTCAGACTTTTAATCTGAATGTCACGGGTTCAAGCCCCGTACGAGGCTAATAATTTTAGATGGTTTGAGATTTCTCACCGAAAAAGAATTCCAAAACAATTTTCTCCGTGAGCCTCGTTAGCTCAGTTGGTAGAGCGTCAGACTTTTAATCTGAATGTCACGGGTTCAAGCCCCGTACGAGGCTAATAATTTTAGACGGTTTGCGATTTACATTATTACTCAACGATGAGCGAGAAATTTTTAGGACACATACTAAAGTCTGAAGAAAGAAACTTCATTTGCGGAATTATCTTGGAACACAGAACAAATTTTATGCCCATTTGACATTTTCTCCCACCGAAAAAGGAATTCCAAAACAATTTCTCCGTGAGCCTCGTTAGCTCAGTTGGTAGAGCGTCAGACTTTTAATCTGAATGTCACGGGTTCAAGCCCCGTACGAGGCTAATAATTTTAGATGGCTTGCGATTTACTATTATTACTCAACGATGAGCGAGAAATTTTAAGGCATAATACTAAAGAAAGGAACTTCATTTGCGGAATTATCTTGGAACACAGAACAAATTTTATGCCCATTTGACATTTTCTCCCACCGAAAAAGGAATTCCAAAACAAATTTCGACGTGAGCCTCGTTAGCTCAGTTGGTAGAGCGTCAGACTTTTAATCTGAATGTCACGGGTTCAAGCCCCGTACGAGGCTAATAATTTTAGACGGTTTGCGATTTACATTATTACTCAACGATGAGCGAGAAATTTTAGGACACATACTAAAGTCTGAAGAAAGAAACTTCATTTGCGGAATTATCTTGGAACACAGAACAAATTTTATGCCCATTTGACATTTTCTCCCACCGAAAAAGGAATTCCAAAACAAATTTCGACGTGAGCCTCGTTAGCTCAGTTGGTAGAGCGTCAGACTTTTAATCTGAATGTCACGGTTCAAGCCCCGTACGAGGCTAATAATTTTAGATGGTTTGAGATTTCTCACCGAAAAAGAATTCCAAAACAATTTTCTCCGTGAGCCTCGTTAGCTCAGTTGGTAGAGCGTCAGACTTTTAATCTGAATGTCACGGGTTCAAGCCCCGTACGAGGCTAATAATTTTAGACGGTTTGCGATTTACATTATTACTCAACGATGAGCGAGAAATTTTAGGACACATACTAAAGTCTGAAGAAAGAAACTTCATTTGCGGAATTATCTTGGAACACAGAACAAATTTTATGCCCATTTGACATTTTCTCCCACCGAAAAAGGAATTCCAAAACAAATTTCGACGTGAGCCTCGTTAGCTCAGTTGGTAGAGCGTCAGACTTTTAATCTGAATGTCACGGTTCAAGCCCCGTACGAGGCTAATAATTTTAGATGGTTTGAGATTTCTCACCGAAAAAGAATTCCAAAACAATTTCTCCGTGAGCCTCGTTAGCTCAGTTGGTAGAGCGTCAGACTTTTAATCTGAATGTCACGGGTTCAAGCCCCGTACGAGGCTAATAATTTTAGATGGTTTGAGATTTCTCACCGAAAAAGAATTCCAAAACAATTTTCTCCGTGAGCCTCGTTAGCTCAGTTGGTAGAGCGTCAGACTTTTAATCTGAATGTCACGGGTTCAAGCCCCGTACGAGGCTAATAATTTTAGACGGTTTGCGATTTACATTATTACTCAACGATGAGCGAGAAATTTTAGGACACATACTAAAGTCTGAAGAAAGAAACTTCATTTGCGGAATTATCTTGGAACACAGAACAAATTTTATGCCCATTTGACATTTTCTCCCACCGAAAAAGGAATTCCAAAACAATTTTCTCCGTGAGCCTCGTTAGCTCAGTTGGTAGAGCGTCAGACTTTTAATCTGAATGTCACGGGTTCAAGCCCCGTACGAGGCTAACAATTTTAGATGGTTTGCGATTTACTATTATTACTCAACGATGAGCGAGAAATTTTAAGGCATAATACTAAAGAAAGGAACTTCATTTGCGGAATTATCTTGGAACACAGAACAAATTTTATGCCCATTTGACATTTTCTCCCACCGAAAAAGGAATTCCAAAACAAATTTCGACGTGAGCCTCGTTAGCTCAGTTGGTAGAGCGTCAGACTTTTAATCTGAATGTCACGGGTTCAAGCCCCGTACGAGGCTAATAATTTTAGACGGTTTGCGATTTACATTATTACTCAACGATGAGCGAGAAATTTTAGGACACATACTAAAGTCTGAAGAAAGAAACTTCATTTGCGGAATTA
This sequence comes from Allodiplogaster sudhausi, assembly GCA_945643635.1. NCBI lineage: Eukaryota > Metazoa > Nematoda > Chromadorea > Rhabditida > Diplogasteridae > Allodiplogaster > Allodiplogaster sudhausi. The sequence goes on from CALZFC010000019.1 coordinate 2,322,125, forward strand.
TCTTGGAACACAGAACAAATTTTATGCCCATTTGACATTTTCTCCCACCGAAAAAGGAATTCCAAAACAAATTTCGACGTGAGCCTCGTTAGCTCAGTTGGTAGAGCGTCAGACTTTTAATCTGAATGTCACGGTTCAAGCCCCGTACGAGGCTAATAATTTTAGATGGTTTGAGATTTCTCACCGAAAAAGAATTCCAAAACAATTTTCTCCGTGAGCCTCGTTAGCTCAGTTGGTAGAGCGTCAGACTTTTAATCTGAATGTCACGGGTTCAAGCCCCGTACGAGGCTAATAATTTTAGACGGTTTGCGATTTACATTATTACTCAACGATGAGCGAGAAATTTTAGGACACATACTAAAGTCTGAAGAAAGAAACTTCATTTGCGGAATTATCTTGGAACACAGAACAAATTTTATGCCCATTTGACATTTTCTCCCACCGAAAAAGGAATTCCAAAACAAATTTCGACGTGAGCCTCGTTAGCTCAGTTGGTAGAGCGTCAGACTTTTAATCTGAATGTCACGGGTTCAAGCCCCGTACGAGGCTAATAATTTTAGATGGTTTGAGATTTCTCACCGAAAAAGAATTCCAAAACAATTTTCTCCGTGAGCCTCGTTAGCTCAGTTGGTAGAGCGTCAGACTTTTAATCTGAATGTCACGGGTTCAAGCCCCGTACGAGGCTAATAATTTTAGACGGTTTGCGATTTACATTATTACTCAACGATGAGCGAGAAATTTTAGGACACATACTAAAGTCTGAAGAAAGAAACTTCATTTGCGGAATTATCTTGGAACACAGAACAAATTTTATGCCCATTTGACATTTTCTCCCACCGAAAAAGGAATTCCAAAACAATTTTCGACGTGAGCCTCGTTAGCTCAGTTGGTAGAGCGTCAGACTTTTAATCTGAATGTCACGGGTTCAAGCCCCGTACGAGGCTAACAATTTTAGATGGCTTGCGATTTACTATTATTACTCAACGATGAGCGAGAAATTTTAAGGCATAATACTAAAGAAAGGAACTTCATTTGCGGAATTATCTTGGAACACAGAACAAATTTTATGCCCATTTGACATTTTCTCACCGAAAAAGGAATTCCAAAACAAATTTCGACCTGAGCCTCGTTAGCTCAGTTGGTAGAGCGTCAGACTTTTAATCTGAATGTCACGGGTTCAAGCCCCGTACGAGGCTAATAATTTTAGACGGTTTGCGATTTACATTATTACTCAACGATGAGCGAGAAATTTTAGGACACATACTAAAGTCTGAAGAAAGAAACTTCATTTGCGGAATTATCTTGGAACACAGAACAAATGTTATGCCCATTTGACATTTTCTCCCACCGAAAAAGGAATTCCAAAACAAATTTCGACGTGAGCCTCGTTAGCTCAGTTGGTAGAGCGTCAGACTTTTAATCTGAATGTCACGGTTCAAGCCCCGTACGAGGCTAATAATTTTAGATGGTTTGAGATTTCTCACCGAAAAAGAATTCCAAAACAATTTTCTCGTGAGCCTCGTTAGCTCAGTTGGTAGAGCGTCAGACTTTTAATCTGAATGTCACGGGTTCAAGCCCCGTACGAGGCTAATAATTTTAGACGGTTTGCGATTTACATTATTACTCAACGATGAGCGAGAAATTTTAGGACACATACTAAAGTCTGAAGAAAGAAACTTCATTTGCGGAATTATCTTGGAACACAGAACAAATTTTATGCCCATTTGACATTTTCTCCCACCGAAAAAGGAATTCCAAAACAAATTTCGACGTGAGCCTCGTTAGCTCAGTTGGTAGAGCGTCAGACTTTTAATCTGAATGTCACGGTTCAAGCCCCGTACGAGGCTAATAATTTTAGATGGTTTGAGATTTCTCACCGAAAAAGAATTCCAAAACAATTTTCTCCGTGAGCCTCGTTAGCTCAGTTGGTAGAGCGTCAGACTTTTAATCTGAATGTCACGGGTTCAAGCCCCGTACGAGGCTAATAATTTTAGATGGTTTGAGATTTCTCACCGAAAAAGAATTCCAAAACAATTTCTCCGTGAGCCTCGTTAGCTCAGTTGGTAGAGCGTCAGACTTTTAATCTGAATGTCACGGGTTCAAGCCCCGTACGAGGCTAATAATTTTAGACGGTTTGCGATTTACATTATTACTCAACGATGAGCGAGAAATTTTAGGACACATACTAAAGTCTGAAGAAAGAAACTTCATTTGCGGAATTATCTTGGAACACAGAACAAATTTTATGCCCATTTGACATTTTCTCCCACCGAAAAAGGAATTCCAAAACAAATTTCGACGTGAGCCTCGTTAGCTCAGTTGGTAGAGCGTCAGACTTTTAATCTGAATGTCACGGTTCAAGCCCCGTACGAGGCTAATAATTTTAGATGGTTTGAGATTTCTCACCGAAAAAGAATTCCAAAACAATTTTCTCCGTGAGCCTCGTTAGCTCAGTTGGTAGAGCGTCAGACTTTTAATCTGAATGTCACGGGTTCAAGCCCCGTACGAGGCTAATAATTTTAGATGGTTTGAGATTTCTCACCGAAAAAGAATTCCAAAACAATTTCTCCGTGAGCCTCGTTAGCTCAGTTGGTAGAGCGTCAGACTTTTAATCTGAATGTCACGGGTTCAAGCCCCGTACGAGGCTAATAATTTTAGACGGTTTGCGATTTACATTATTACTCAACGATGAGCGAGAAATTTTAGGACACATACTAAAGTCTGAAGAAAGAAACTTCATTTGCGGAATTATCTTGGAACACAGAACAAATTTTATGCCCATTTGACATTTTCTCCCACCGAAAAAGGAATTCCAAAACAAATTTCGACGTGAGCCTCGTTAGCTCAGTTGGTAGAGCGTCAGACTTTTAATCTGAATGTCACGGGTTCAAGCCCCGTACGAGGCTAATAATTTTAGACGGTTTGCGATTTACATTATTACTCAACGATGAGCGAGAAATTTTAGGACACATACTAAAGTCTGAAGAAAGAAACTTCATTTGCGGAATTATCTTGGAACACAGAACAAATTTTATGCCCATTTGACATTTTCTCCCACCGAAAAAGGAATTCCAAAACAATTTTCGACGTGAGCCTCGTTAGCTCAGTTGGTAGAGCGTCAGACTTTTAATCTGAATGTCACGGGTTCAAGCCCCGTACGAGGCTAATAATTTTAGACGGTTTGCGATTTACATTATTACTCAACGATGAGCGAGAAATTTTAGGCATAATACTAAAGAAAGAAACTTCATTTGCGGAATTATCTTGGAACACAGAACAAATTTTATGCCCATTTGACATTTTCTCCCACCGAAAAAGGAATTCCAAAACAAATTTCGACGTGAGCCTCGTTAGCTCAGTTGGTAGAGCGTCAGACTTTTAATCTGAATGTCACGGGTTCAAGCCCCGTACGAGGCTAATAATTTTAGATGGTTTGAGATTTCTCACCGAAAAAGAATTCCAAAACAATTTTCTCCGTGAGCCTCGTTAGCTCAGTTGGTAGAGCGTCAGACTTTTAATCTGAATGTCACGGGTTCAAGCCCCGTACGAGGCTAATAATTTTAGACGGTTTGCGATTTACATTATTACTCAACGATGAGCGAGAAATTTTAGGACACATACTAAAGTCTGAAGAAAGAAACTTCATTTGCGGAATTATCTTGGAACACAGAACAAATTTTATGCCCATTTGACATTTTCTCCCACCGAAAAAGGAATTCCAAAACAAATTTCGACGTGAGCCTCGTTAGCTCAGTTGGTAGAGCGTCAGACTTTTAATCTGAATGTCACGGTTCAAGCCCCGTACGAGGCTAATAATTTTAGATGGTTTGAGATTTCTCACCGAAAAAGAATTCCAAAACAATTTTCTCCGTGAGCCTCGTTAGCTCAGTTGGTAGAGCGTCAGACTTTTAATCTGAATGTCACGGGTTCAAGCCCCGTACGAGGCTAATAATTTTAGATGGTTTGAGATTTCTCACCGAAAAAGAATTCCAAAACAATTTTCTCCGTGAGCCTCGTTAGCTCAGTTGGTAGAGCGTCAGACTTTTAATCTGAATGTCACGGGTTCAAGCCCCGTACGAGGCTAATAATTTTAGACGGTTTGCGATTTACATTATTACTCAACGATGAGCGAGAAATTTTAGGACACATACTAAAGTCTGAAGAAAGAAACTTCATTTGCGGAATTATCTTGGAACACAGAACAAATTTTATGCCCATTTGACATTTTCTCCCACCGAAAAAGGAATTCCAAAACAAATTTCGACGTGAGCCTCGTTAGCTCAGTTGGTAGAGCGTCAGACTTTTAATCTGAATGTCACGGTTCAAGCCCCGTACGAGGCTAATAATTTTAGATGGTTTGAGATTTCTCACCGAAAAAGAATTCCAAAACAATTTTCTCCGTGAGCCTCGTTAGCTCAGTTGGTAGAGCGTCAGACTTTTAATCTGAATGTCACGGGTTCAAGCCCCGTACGAGGCTAATAATTTTAGATGGTTTGAGATTTCTCACCGAAAAAGAATTCCAAAACAATTTTCGACGTGAGCCTCGTTAGCTCAGTTGGTAGAGCGTCAGACTTTTAATCTGAATGTCACGGGTTCAAGCCCCGTACGAGGCTAATAATTTTAGACGGTTTGCGATTTACATTATTACTCAACGATGAGCGAGAAATTTTAGGACACATACTAAAGTCTGAAGAAAGAAACTTCATTTGCGGAATTATCTTGGAACACAGAACAAATTTTATGCCCATTTGACATTTTCTCCCACCGAAAAAGGAATTCCAAAACAAATTTCGACGTGAGCCTCGTTAGCTCAGTTGGTAGAGCGTCAGACTTTTAATCTGAATGTCACGGGTTCAAGCCCCGTACGAGGCTAATAATTTTAGACGGTTTGCGATTTACATTATTACTCAACGATGAGCGAGAAATTTTAGGACACATACTAAAGTCTGAAGAAAGAAACTTCATTTGCGGAATTATCTTGGAACACAGAACAAATTTTATGCCCATTTGACATTTTCTCCCACCGAAAAAGGAATTCCAAAACAATTTTCGACGTGAGCCTCGTTAGCTCAGTTGGTAGAGCGTCAGACTTTTAATCTGAATGTCACGGGTTCAAGCCCCGTACGAGGCTAATAATTTTAGATGGTTTGCGATTTACTATTATTACTCAACGATGAGCGAGAAATTTTAAGGCATAATACTAAAGAAAGGAACTTCATTTGCGGAATTATCTTGGAACACAGAACAAATTTTATGCCCATTTGACATTTTCTCCCACCGAAAAAGGAATTCCAAAACAAATTTCGACGTGAGCCTCGTTAGCTCAGTTGGTAGAGCGTCAGACTTTTAATCTGAATGTCACGGGTTCAAGCCCCGTACGAGGCTAATAATTTTAGACGGTTTGCGATTTACATTATTACTCAACGATGAGCGAGAAATTTTAGGACACATACTAAAGTCTGAAGAAAGAAACTTCATTTGCGGAATTATCTTGGAACACAGAACAAATTTTATGCCCATTTGACATTTTCTCCCACCGAAAAAGGAATTCCAAAACAAATTTCGACGTGAGCCTCGTTAGCTCAGTTGGTAGAGCGTCAGACTTTTAATCTGAATGTCACGGTTCAAGCCCCGTACGAGGCTAATAATTTTAGATGGTTTGAGATTTCTCACCGAAAAAGAATTCCAAAACAATTTTCTCCGTGAGCCTCGTTAGCTCAGTTGGTAGAGCGTCAGACTTTTAATCTGAATGTCACGGGTTCAAGCCCCGTACGAGGCTAATAATTTTAGATGGTTTGAGATTTCTCACCGAAAAAGAATTCCAAAACAATTTTCGACGTGAGCCTCGTTAGCTCAGTTGGTAGAGCGTCAGACTTTTAATCTGAATGTCACGGGTTCAAGCCCCGTACGAGGCTAATAATTTTAGACGGTTTGCGATTTACATTATTACTCAACGATGAGCGAGAAATTTTAGGACACATACTAAAGTCTGAAGAAAGAAACTTCATTTGCGGAATTATCTTGGAACACAGAACAAATTTTATGCCCATTTGACATTTTCTCCCACCGAAAAAGGAATTCCAAAACAATTTTCGACGTGAGCCTCGTTAGCTCAGTTGGTAGAGCGTCAGACTTTTAATCTGAATGTCACGGGTTCAAGCCCCGTACGAGGCTAATAATTTTAGACGGTTTGCGATTTACATTATTACTCAACGATGAGCGAGAAATTTTAAGGCATAATACTAAAGAAAGAACTTCATTTGCGGAATTATCTTGGAACACAGAACAAATTTTATGCCCATTTGACATTTTCTCCCACCGAAAAAGGAATTCCAAAACAAATTTCGACGTGAGCCTCGTTAGCTCAGTTGGTAGAGCGTCAGACTTTTAATCTGAATGTCACGGGTTCAAGCCCCGTACGAGGCTAACAATTTTAGATGGCTTGCGATTTACTATTATTACTCAAAGATGAGCGAGAAATTTTAAGGCATAATACTAAAGAAAGGAACTTCATTTGCGGAATTATCTTGGAACACAGAACAAATTTTATGCCCATTTGACATTTTCTCCCACCGAAAAAGGAATTCCAAAACAAATTTCGACGTGAGCCTCGTTAGCTCAGTTGGTAGAGCGTCAGACTTTTAATCTGAATGTCACGGGTTCAAGCCCCGTACGAGGCTAATAATTTTAGACGGTTTGCGATTTACATTATTACTCAACGATGAGCGAGAAATTTTAGGACACATACTAAAGTCTGAAGAAAGAAACTTCATTTGCGGAATTATCTTGGAACACAGAACAAATTTTATGCCCATTTGACATTTTCTCCCACCGAAAAAGGAATTCCAAAACAAATTTCGACGTGAGCCTCGTTAGCTCAGTTGGTAGAGCGTCAGACTTTTAATCTGAATGTCACGGTTCAAGCCCCGTACGAGGCTAATAATTTTAGATGGTTTGAGATTTCTCACCGAAAAAGAATTCCAAAACAATTTTCTCCGTGAGCCTCGTTAGCTCAGTTGGTAGAGCGTCAGACTTTTAATCTGAATGTCACGGGTTCAAGCCCCGTACGAGGCTAATAATTTTAGACGGTTTGCGATTTACATTATTACTCAACGATGAGCGAGAAATTTTAGGACACATACTAAAGTCTGAAGAAAGAAACTTCATTTGCGGAATTATCTTGGAACACAGAACAAATTTTATGCCCATTTGACATTTTCTCCCACCGAAAAAGGAATTCCAAAACAAATTTCGACGTGAGCCTCGTTAGCTCAGTTGGTAGAGCGTCAGACTTTTAATCTGAATGTCACGGTTCAAGCCCCGTACGAGGCTAATAATTTTAGATGGTTTGAGATTTCTCACCGAAAAAGAATTCCAAAACAATTTTCTCCGTGAGCCTCGTTAGCTCAGTTGGTAGAGCGTCAGACTTTTAATCTGAATGTCACGGGTTCAAGCCCCGTACGAGGCTAATAATTTTAGACGGTTTGCGATTTACATTATTACTCAACGATGAGCGAGAAATTTTAGGACACATACTAAAGTCTGAAGAAAGAAACTTCATTTGCGGAATTATCTTGGAACACAGAACAAATTTTATGCCCATTTGACATTTTCTCCCACCGAAAAAGGAATTCCAAAACAAATTTCGACGTGAGCCTCGTTAGCTCAGTTGGTAGAGCGTCAGACTTTTAATCTGAATGTCACGGGTTCAAGCCCCGTACGAGGCTAATAATTTTAGACGGTTTGCGATTTACATTATTACTCAACGATGAGCGAGAAATTTTAGGACACATACTAAAGTCTGAAGAAAGAAACTTCATTTGCGGAATTATCTTGGAACACAGAACAAATTTTATGCCCATTTGACATTTTCTCCCACCGAAAAAGGAATTCCAAAACAATTTTCGACGTGAGCCTCGTTAGCTCAGTTGGTAGAGCGTCAGACTTTTAATCTGAATGTCACGGGTTCAAGCCCCGTACGAGGCTAATAATTTTAGATGGTTTGCGATTTACATTATTACTCAACGATGAGCGAGAAATTTTAGGCATAATACTAAAGAAAGGAACTTCATTTGCGGAATTATCTTGGAACACAGAACAAATTTTATGCCCATTTGACATTTTCTCCCACCGAAAAAGGAATTCCAAAACAAATTTCGACGTGAGCCTCGTTAGCTCAGTTGGTAGAGCGTCAGACTTTTAATCTGAATGTCACGGGTTCAAGCCCCGTACGAGGCTAATAATTTTAGACGGTTTGCGATTTACATTATTACTCAACGATGAGCGAGAAATTTTAGGCATAATACTAAAGAAAGGAACTTCATTTGCGGAATTATCTTGGAACACAGAACAAATTTTATGCCCATTTGACATTTTCTCCCACCGAAAAAGGAATTCCAAAACAAATTTCGACGTGAGCCTCGTTAGCTCAGTTGGTAGAGCGTCAGACTTTTAATCTGAATGTCACGGGTTCAAGCCCCGTACGAGGCTAATAATTTTAGACGGTTTGCGATTTACATTATTACTCAACGATGAGCGAGAAATTTTAGGACACATACTAAAGTCTGAAGAAAGAAACTTCATTTGCGGAATTATCTTGGAACACAGAACAAATTTTATGCCCATTTGACATTTTCTCCCACCGAAAAAGGAATTCCAAAACAAATTTCGACGTGAGCCTCGTTAGCTCAGTTGGTAGAGCGTCAGACTTTTAATCTGAATGTCACGGTTCAAGCCCCGTACGAGGCTAATAATTTTAGATGGTTTGAGATTTCTCACCGAAAAAGAATTCCAAAACAATTTTCTCCGTGAGCCTCGTTAGCTCAGTTGGTAGAGCGTCAGACTTTTAATCTGAATGTCACGGGTTCAAGCCCCGTACGAGGCTAATAATTTTAGACGGTTTGCGATTTACATTATTACTCAACGATGAGCGAGAAATTTTAGGACACATACTAAAGTCTGAAGAAAGAAACTTCATTTGCGGAATTATCTTGGAACACAGAACAAATTTTATGCCCATTTGACATTTTCTCCCACCGAAAAAGGAATTCCAAAACAAATTTCGACGTGAGCCTCGTTAGCTCAGTTGGTAGAGCGTCAGACTTTTAATCTGAATGTCACGGTTCAAGCCCCGTACGAGGCTAATAATTTTAGATGGTTTGAGATTTCTCACCGAAAAAGAATTCCAAAACAATTTTCGACGTGAGCCTCGTTAGCTCAGTTGGTAGAGCGTCAGACTTTTAATCTGAATGTCACGGGTTCAAGCCCCGTACGAGGCTAATAATTTTAGACGGTTTGCGATTTACATTATTACTCAACGATGAGCGAGAAATTTTAGGACACATACTAAAGTCTGAAGAAAGAAACTTCATTTGCGGAATTATCTTGGAACACAGAACAAATTTTATGCCCATTTGACATTTTCTCCCACCGAAAAAGGAATTCCAAAACAAATTTCGACGTGAGCCTCGTTAGCTCAGTTGGTAGAGCGTCAGACTTTTAATCTGAATGTCACGGGTTCAAGCCCCGTACGAGGCTAATAATTTTAGACGGTTTGCGATTTACATTATTACTCAACGATGAGCGAGAAATTTTAGGACACATACTAAAGTCTGAAGAAAGAAACTTCATTTGCGGAATTATCTTGGAACACAGAACAAATTTTATGCCCATTTGACATTTTCTCCCACCGAAAAAGGAATTCCAAAACAATTTCGACGTGAGCCTCGTTAGCTCAGTTGGTAGAGCGTCAGACTTTTAATCTGAATGTCACGGGTTCAAGCCCCGTACGAGGCTAATAATTTTAGACGGTTTGCGATTTACATTATTACTCAACGATGAGCGAGAAATTTTAGGCATAATACTAAAGAAAGGAAACTTCATTTGCGGAATTATCTTGGAACACAGAACAAATTTTATGCCCATTTGACATTTTCTCCCACCGAAAAAGGAATTCCAAAACAAATTTCGACGTGAGCCTCGTTAGCTCAGTTGGTAGAGCGTCAGACTTTTAATCTGAATGTCACGGGTTCAAGCCCCGTACGAGGCTAATAATTTTAGACGGTTTGCGATTTACATTATTACTCAACGATGAGCGAGAAATTTTAGGCATAATACTAAAGAAAGAAACTTCATTTGCGGAATTATCTTGGAACACAGAACAAATTTTATGCCCATTTGACATTTTCTCCCACCGAAAAAGGAATTCCAAAACAAATTTCGACGTGAGCCTCGTTAGCTCAGTTGGTAGAGCGTCAGACTTTTAATCTGAATGTCACGGGTTCAAGCCCCGTACGAGGCTAATAATTTTAGACGGTTTGCGATTTACATTATTACTCAACGATGAGCGAGAAATTTTAGGACACATACTAAAGTCTGAAGAAAGAAACTTCATTTGCGGAATTATCTTGGAACACAGAACAAATTTTATGCCCATTTGACATTTTCTCCCACCGAAAAAGGAATTCCAAAACAAATTTCGACGTGAGCCTCGTTAGCTCAGTTGGTAGAGCGTCAGACTTTTAATCTGAATGTCACGGGTTCAAGCCCCGTACGAGGCTAATAATTTTAGATGGTTTGAGATTTCTCACCGAAAAAGAATTCCAAAACAATTTCGACGTGAGCCTCGTTAGCTCAGTTGGTAGAGCGTCAGACTTTTAATCTGAATGTCACGGGTTCAAGCCCCGTACGAGGCTAATAATTTTAGACGGTTTGCGATTTACATTATTACTCAACGATGAGCGAGAAATTTTAGGACACATACTAAAGTCTGAAGAAAGAAACTTCATTTGCGGAATTATCTTGGAACACAGAACAAATTTTATGCCCATTTGACATTTTCTCCCACCGAAAAAGGAATTCCAAAACAAATTTCGACGTGAGCCTCGTTAGCTCAGTTGGTAGAGCGTCAGACTTTTAATCTGAATGTCACGGGTTCAAGCCCCGTACGAGGCTAATAATTTTAGACGGTTTGCGATTTACATTATTACTCAACGATGAGCGAGAAATTTTAGGACACATACTAAAGTCTGAAGAAAGAAACTTCATTTGCGGAATTATCTTGGAACACAGAACAAATTTTATGCCCATTTGACATTTTCTCCCACCGAAAAAGGAATTCCAAAACAAATTTCGACGTGAGCCTCGTTAGCTCAGTTGGTAGAGCGTCAGACTTTTAATCTGAATGTCACGGGTTCAAGCCCCGTACGAGGCTAATAATTTTAGACGGTTTGCGATTTACATTATTACTCAACGATGAGCGAGAAATTTTAGGACACATACTAAAGTCTGAAGAAAGAAACTTCATTTGCGGAATTATCTTGGAACACAGAACAAATTTTATGCCCATTTGACTTTTTCCCACCGAAAAAGGAATTCCAAAACAAATTTCGACGTGAGCCTCGTTAGCTCAGTTGGTAGAGCGTCAGACTTTTAATCTGAATGTCACGGGTTCAAGCCCCGTACGAGGCTAATAATTTTAGATGGTTTGAGATTTCTCACCGAAAAAGGAATTCCAAAACAAATTTCGACGTGAGCCTCGTTAGCTCAGTTGGTAGAGCGTCAGACTTTAATCTGAATGTCACGGGTTCAAGCCCCGTACGAGGCTAATAATTTTAGACGGTTTGCGATTTACATTATTACTCAACGATGAGCGAGAAATTTTAGGACACATACTAAAGTCTGAAGAAAGAAACTTCATTTGCGGAATTATCTTGGAACACAGAACAAATTTTATGCCCATTTGACATTTTCTCCCACCGAAAAAGGAATTCCAAAACAAATTTCGACGTGAGCCTCGTTAGCTCAGTTGGTAGAGCGTCAGACTTTTAATCTGAATGTCACGGGTTCAAGCCCCGTACGAGGCTAATAATTTTAGACGGTTTGCGATTTACATTATTACTCAACGATGAGCGAGAAATTTTAGGCATAATACTAAAGAAAGAAACTTCATTTGCGGAATTATCTTGGAACACAGAACAAATTTTATGCCCATTTGACATTTTCTCCCACCGAAAAAGGAATTCCAAAACAAATTTCGACGTGAGCCTCGTTAGCTCAGTTGGTAGAGCGTCAGACTTTTAATCTGAATGTCACGGGTTCAAGCCCCGTACGAGGCTAATAATTTTAGACGGTTTGCGATTTACATTATTACTCAACGATGAGCGAGAAATTTTAGGCATAATACTAAAGAAAGGAACTTCATTTGCGGAATTATCTTGGAACACAGAACAAATTTTATGCCCATTTGACATTTTCTCCCACCGAAAAAGGAATTCCAAAACAAATTTCGACGTGAGCCTCGTTAGCTCAGTTGGTAGAGCGTCAGACTTTTAATCTGAATGTCACGGGTTCAAGCCCCGTACGAGGCTAATAATTTTAGACGGTTTGCGATTTACATTATTACTCAACGATGAGCGAGAAATTTTAGGACACATACTAAAGTCTGAAGAAAGAAACTTCATTTGCGGAATTATCTTGGAACACAGAACAAATTTTATGCCCATTTGACATTTTCTCCCACCGAAAAAGGAATTCCAAAACAAATTTCGACGTGAGCCTCGTTAGCTCAGTTGGTAGAGCGTCAGACTTTTAATCTGAATGTCACGGTTCAAGCCCCGTACGAGGCTAATAATTTTAGATGGTTTGAGATTTCTCACCGAAAAAGAATTCCAAAACAATTTTCGACGTGAGCCTCGTTAGCTCAGTTGGTAGAGCGTCAGACTTTTAATCTGAATGTCACGGGTTCAAGCCCCGTACGAGGCTAATAATTTTAGACGGTTTGCGATTTACATTATTACTCAACGATGAGCGAGAAATTTTAGGACACATACTAAAGTCTGAAGAAAGAAACTTCATTTGCGGAATTATCTTGGAACACAGAACAAATTTTATGCCCATTTGACATTTTCTCCCACCGAAAAAGGAATTCCAAAACAAATTTCGACGTGAGCCTCGTTAGCTCAGTTGGTAGAGCGTCAGACTTTTAATCTGAATGTCACGGGTTCAAGCCCCGTACGAGGCTAATAATTTTAGATGGTTTGAGATTTCTCACCGAAAAAGAATTCCAAAACAATTTTCGACGTGAGCCTCGTTAGCTCAGTTGGTAGAGCGTCAGACTTTTAATCTGAATGTCACGGGTTCAAGCCCCGTACGAGGCTAATAATTTTAGACGGTTTGCGATTTACATTATTACTCAACGATGAGCGAGAAATTTTAGGACACATACTAAAGTCTGAAGAAAGAAACTTCATTTGCGGAATTATCTTGGAACACAGAACAAATTTTATGCCCATTTGACATTTTCTCCCACCGAAAAAGGAATTCCAAAACAAATTTCGACGTGAGCCTCGTTAGCTCAGTTGGTAGAGCGTCAGACTTTTAATCTGAATGTCACGGGTTCAAGCCCCGTACGAGGCTAATAATTTTAGACGGTTTGCGATTTACATTATTACTCAACGATGAGCGAGAAATTTTAGGACACATACTAAAGTCTGAAGAAAGAAACTTCATTTGCGGAATTATCTTGGAACACAGAACAAATTTTATGCCCATTTGACATTTTCTCCCACCGAAAAAGGAATTCCAAAACAAATTTCGACGTGAGCCTCGTTAGCTCAGTTGGTAGAGCGTCAGACTTTTAATCTGAATGTCACGGGTTCAAGCCCCGTACGAGGCTAATAATTTTAGACGGTTTGCGATTTACATTATTACTCAACGATGAGCGAGAAATTTTAGGCATAATACTAAAGAAAGGAACTTCATTTGCGGAATTATCTTGGAACACAGAACAAATTTTATGCCCATTTGACATTTTCTCCCACCGAAAAAGGAATTCCAAAACAAATTTCGACGTGAGCCTCGTTAGCTCAGTTGGTAGAGCGTCAGACTTTTAATCTGAATGTCACGGGTTCAAGCCCCGTACGAGGCTAATAATTTTAGACGGTTTGCGATTTACATTATTACTCAACGATGAGCGAGAAATTTTAGGCATAATACTAAAGAAAGGAACTTCATTTGCGGAATTATCTTGGAACACAGAACAAATTTTATGCCCATTTGACATTTTCTCCCACCGAAAAAGGAATTCCAAAACAAATTTCGACGTGAGCCTCGTTAGCTCAGTTGGTAGAGCGTCAGACTTTTAATCTGAATGTCACGGGTTCAAGCCCCGTACGAGGCTAATAATTTTAGACGGTTTGCGATTTACATTATTACTCAACGATGAGCGAGAAATTTTAGGACACATACTAAAGTCTGAAGAAAGAAACTTCATTTGCGGAATTATCTTGGAACACAGAACAAATTTTATGCCCATTTGACATTTTCTCCCACCGAAAAAGGAATTCCAAAACAAATTTCGACGTGAGCCTCGTTAGCTCAGTTGGTAGAGCGTCAGACTTTTAATCTGAATGTCACGGTTCAAGCCCCGTACGAGGCTAATAATTTTAGATGGTTTGAGATTTCTCACCGAAAAAGGAATTCCAAAACAATTTTCGACGTGAGCCTCGTTAGCTCAGTTGGTAGAGCGTCAGACTTTTAATCTGAATGTCACGGGTTCAAGCCCCGTACGAGGCTAATAATTTTAGACGGTTTGCGATTTACATTATTACTCAACGATGAGCGAGAAATTTTAGGACACATACTAAAGTCTGAAGAAAGAAACTTCATTTGCGGAATTATCTTGGAACACAGAACAAATTTTATGCCCATTTGACATTTTCTCCCACCGAAAAAGGAATTCCAAAACAAATTTCGACGTGAGCCTCGTTAGCTCAGTTGGTAGAGCGTCAGACTTTTAATCTGAATGTCACGGGTTCAAGCCCCGTACGAGGCTAATAATTTTAGATGGTTTGAGATTTCTCACCGAAAAAGGAATTCCAAAACAAATTTCGACGTGAGCCTCGTTAGCTCAGTTGGTAGAGCGTCAGACTTTTAATCTGAATGTCACGGGTTCAAGCCCCGTACGAGGCTAATAATTTTAGACGGTTTGCGATTTACATTATTACTCAACGATGAGCGAGAAATTTTAGGACACATACTAAAGTCTGAAGAAAGAAACTTCATTTGCGGAATTATCTTGGAACACAGAACAAATTTTATGCCCATTTGACATTTTCTCCCACCGAAAAAGGAATTCCAAAACAAATTTCGACGTGAGCCTCGTTAGCTCAGTTGGTAGAGCGTCAGACTTTTAATCTGAATGTCACGGGTTCAAGCCCCGTACGAGGCTAATAATTTTAGACGGTTTGCGATTTACATTATTACTCAACGATGAGCGAGAAATTTTAGGACACATACTAAAGTCTGAAGAAAGAAACTTCATTTGCGGAATTATCTTGGAACACAGAACAAATTTTATGCCCATTTGACATTTTCTCCCACCGAAAAAGGAATTCCAAAACAAATTTCGACGTGAGCCTCGTTAGCTCAGTTGGTAGAGCGTCAGACTTTTAATCTGAATGTCACGGGTTCAAGCCCCGTACGAGGCTAATAATTTTAGACGGTTTGCGATTTACATTATTACTCAACGATGAGCGAGAAATTTTAGGACACATACTAAAGTCTGAAGAAAGAAACTTCATTTGCGGAATTATCTTGGAACACAGAACAAATTTTATGCCCATTTGACATTTTCTCCCACCGAAAAAGGAATTCCAAAACAAATTTCGACGTGAGCCTCGTTAGCTCAGTTGGTAGAGCGTCAGACTTTTAATCTGAATGTCACGGGTTCAAGCCCCGTACGAGGCTAATAATTTTAGACGGTTTGCGATTTACATTATTACTCAACGATGAGCGAGAAATTTTAGGACACATACTAAAGTCTGAAGAAAGAAACTTCATTTGCGGAATTATCTTGGAACACAGAACAAATTTTATGCCCATTTGACATTTTCTCCCACCGAAAAAGGAATTCCAAAACAAATTTCGACGTGAGCCTCGTTAGCTCAGTTGGTAGAGCGTCAGACTTTTAATCTGAATGTCACGGGTTCAAGCCCCGTACGAGGCTAATAATTTTAGATGGTTTGAGATTTCTCACCGAAAAAGGAATTCCAAAACAAATTTCGACGTGAGCCTCGTTAGCTCAGTTGGTAGAGCGTCAGACTTTTAATCTGAATGTCACGGGTTCAAGCCCCGTACGAGGCTAATAATTTTAGACGGTTTGCGATTTACATTATTACTCAACGATGAGCGAGAAATTTTAGGACACATACTAAAGTCTGAAGAAAGAAACTTCATTTGCGGAATTATCTTGGAACACAGAACAAATTTTATGCCCATTTGACATTTTCTCCCACCGAAAAAGGAATTCCAAAACAAATTTCGACGTGAGCCTCGTTAGCTCAGTTGGTAGAGCGTCAGACTTTTAATCTGAATGTCACGGGTTCAAGCCCCGTACGAGGCTAATAATTTTAGACGGTTTGCGATTTACATTATTACTCAACGATGAGCGAGAAATTTTAGGACACATACTAAAGTCTGAAGAAAGAAACTTCATTTGCGGAATTATCTTGGAACACAGAACAAATTTTATGCCCATTTGACATTTTCTCCCACCGAAAAAGGAATTCCAAAACAAATTTCGACGTGAGCCTCGTTAGCTCAGTTGGTAGAGCGTCAGACTTTTAATCTGAATGTCACGGGTTCAAGCCCCGTACGAGGCTAATAATTTTAGACGGTTTGCGATTTACATTATTACTCAACGATGAGCGAGAAATTTTAGGACACATACTAAAGTCTGAAGAAAGAAACTTCATTTGCGGAATTATCTTGGAACACAGAACAAATTTTATGCCCATTTGACATTTTCTCCCACCGAAAAAGGAATTCCAAAACAAATTTCGACGTGAGCCTCGTTAGCTCAGTTGGTAGAGCGTCAGACTTTTAATCTGAATGTCACGGGTTCAAGCCCCGTACGAGGCTAATAATTTTAGATGGTTTGAGATTTCTCACCGAAAAAGGAATTCCAAAACAAATTTCGACGTGAGCCTCGTTAGCTCAGTTGGTAGAGCGTCAGACTTTAATCTGAATGTCACGGGTTCAAGCCCCGTACGAGGCTAATAATTTTAGACGGTTTGCGATTTACATTATTACTCAACGATGAGCGAGAAATTTTAGGACACATACTAAAGTCTGAAGAAAGAAACTTCATTTGCGGAATTATCTTGGAACACAGAACAAATTTTATGCCCATTTGACATTTTCTCCCACCGAAAAAGGAATTCCAAAACAAATTTCGACGTGAGCCTCGTTAGCTCAGTTGGTAGAGCGTCAGACTTTTAATCTGAATGTCACGGGTTCAAGCCCCGTACGAGGCTAATAATTTTAGACGGTTTGCGATTTACATTATTACTCAACGATGAGCGAGAAATTTTAGGACACATACTAAAGTCTGAAGAAAGAAACTTCATTTGCGGAATTATCTTGGAACACAGAACAAATTTTATGCCCATTTGACATTTTCTCCCACCGAAAAAGGAATTCCAAAACAAATTTCGACGTGAGCCTCGTTAGCTCAGTTGGTAGAGCGTCAGACTTTTAATCTGAATGTCACGGGTTCAAGCCCCGTACGAGGCTAATAATTTTAGACGGTTTGCGATTTACATTATTACTCAACGATGAGCGAGAAATTTTAGGACACATACTAAAGTCTGAAGAAAGAAACTTCATTTGCGGAATTATCTTGGAACACAGAACAAATTTTATGCCCATTTGACATTTTCTCCCACCGAAAAAGGAATTCCAAAACAAATTTCGACGTGAGCCTCGTTAGCTCAGTTGGTAGAGCGTCAGACTTTTAATCTGAATGTCACGGGTTCAAGCCCCGTACGAGGCTAATAATTTTAGACGGTTTGCGATTTACATTATTACTCAACGATGAGCGAGAAATTTTAGGACACATACTAAAGTCTGAAGAAAGAAACTTCATTTGCGGAATTATCTTGGAACACAGAACAAATTTTATGCCCATTTGACATTTTCTCCCACCGAAAAAGGAATTCCAAAACAAATTTCGACGTGAGCCTCGTTAGCTCAGTTGGTAGAGCGTCAGACTTTTAATCTGAATGTCACGGGTTCAAGCCCCGTACGAGGCTAATAATTTTAGATGGTTTGAGATTTCTCACCGAAAAAGGAATTCCAAAACAAATTTCGACGTGAGCCTCGTTAGCTCAGTTGGTAGAGCGTCAGACATTTAATCTGAATGTCACGGGTTCAAGCCCCGTACGAGGCTAATAATTTTAGACGGTTTGCGATTTACATTATTACTCAACGATGAGCGAGAAATTTTAGGACACATACTAAAGTCTGAAGAAAGAAACTTCATTTGCGGAATTATCTTGGAACACAGAACAAATTTTATGCCCATTTGACATTTTCTCCCACCGAAAAAGGAATTCCAAAACAAATTTCGACGTGAGCCTCGTTAGCTCAGTTGGTAGAGCGTCAGACTTTTAATCTGAATGTCACGGGTTCAAGCCCCGTACGAGGCTAATAATTTTAGACGGTTTGCGATTTACATTATTACTCAACGATGAGCGAGAAATTTTAGGACACATACTAAAGTCTGAAGAAAGAAACTTCATTTGCGGAATTATCTTGGAACACAGAACAAATTTTATGCCCATTTGACATTTTCTCCCACCGAAAAAGGAATTCCAAAACAAATTTCGACGTGAGCCTCGTTAGCTCAGTTGGTAGAGCGTCAGACTTTTAATCTGAATGTCACGGGTTCAAGCCCCGTACGAGGCTAATAATTTTAGACGGTTTGCGATTTACATTATTACTCAACGATGAGCGAGAAATTTTAGGACACATACTAAAGTCTGAAGAAAGAAACTTCATTTGCGGAATTATCTTGGAACACAGAACAAATTTTATGCCCATTTGACATTTTCTCCCACCGAAAAAGGAATTCCAAAACAAATTTCGACGTGAGCCTCGTTAGCTCAGTTGGTAGAGCGTCAGACTTTTAATCTGAATGTCACGGGTTCAAGCCCCGTACGAGGCTAATAATTTTAGATGGTTTGAGATTTCTCACCGAAAAAGGAATTCCAAAACAAATTTCGACGTGAGCCTCGTTAGCTCAGTTGGTAGAGCGTCAGACTTTTAATCTGAATGTCACGGGTTCAAGCCCCGTACGAGGCTAATAATTTTAGACGGTTTGCGATTTACATTATTACTCAACGATGAGCGAGAAATTTTAGGACACATACTAAAGTCTGAAGAAAGAAACTTCATTTGCGGAATTATCTTGGAACACAGAACAAATTTTATGCCCATTTGACATTTTCTCCCACCGAAAAAGGAATTCCAAAACAAATTTCGACGTGAGCCTCGTTAGCTCAGTTGGTAGAGCGTCAGACTTTTAATCTGAATGTCACGGGTTCAAGCCCCGTACGAGGCTAATAATTTTAGACGGTTTGCGATTTACATTATTACTCAACGATGAGCGAGAAATTTTAGGACACATACTAAAGTCTGAAGAAAGAAACTTCATTTGCGGAATTATCTTGGAACACAGAACAAATTTTATGCCCATTTGACATTTTCTCCCACCGAAAAAGGAATTCCAAAACAAATTTCGACGTGAGCCTCGTTAGCTCAGTTGGTAGAGCGTCAGACTTTTAATCTGAATGTCACGGGTTCAAGCCCCGTACGAGGCTAATAATTTTAGACGGTTTGCGATTTACATTATTACTCAACGATGAGCGAGAAATTTTAGGACACATACTAAAGTCTGAAGAAAGAAACTTCATTTGCGGAATTATCTTGGAACACAGAACAAATTTTATGCCCATTTGACATTTTCTCCCACCGAAAAAGGAATTCCAAAACAAATTTCGACGTGAGCCTCGTTAGCTCAGTTGGTAGAGCGTCAGACTTTTAATCTGAATGTCACGGGTTCAAGCCCCGTACGAGGCTAATAATTTTAGATGGTTTGAGATTTCTCACCGAAAAAGGAATTCCAAAACAAATTTCGACGTGAGCCTCGTTAGCTCAGTTGGTAGAGCGTCAGACTTTTAATCTGAATGTCACGGGTTCAAGCCCCGTACGAGGCTAATAATTTTAGACGGTTTGCGATTTACATTATTACTCAACGATGAGCGAGAAATTTTAGGACACATACTAAAGTCTGAAGAAAGAAACTTCATTTGCGGAATTATCTTGGAACACAGAACAAATTTTATGCCCATTTGACATTTTCTCCCACCGAAAAAGGAATTCCAAAACAAATTTCGACGTGAGCCTCGTTAGCTCAGTTGGTAGAGCGTCAGACTTTTAATCTGAATGTCACGGGTTCAAGCCCCGTACGAGGCTAATAATTTTAGACGGTTTGCGATTTACATTATTACTCAACGATGAGCGAGAAATTTTAGGACACATACTAAAGTCTGAAGAAAGAAACTTCATTTGCGGAATTATCTTGGAACACAGAACAAATTTTATGCCCATTTGACATTTTCTCCCACCGAAAAAGGAATTCCAAAACAAATTTCGACGTGAGCCTCGTTAGCTCAGTTGGTAGAGCGTCAGACTTTTAATCTGAATGTCACGGGTTCAAGCCCCGTACGAGGCTAATAATTTTAGACGGTTTGCGATTTACATTATTACTCAACGATGAGCGAGAAATTTTAGGACACATACTAAAGTCTGAAGAAAGAAACTTCATTTGCGGAATTATCTTGGAACACAGAACAAATTTTATGCCCATTTGACTTTTTCTCCCACCGAAAAAGGAATTCCAAAACAAATTTCGACGTGAGCCTCGTTAGCTCAGTTGGTAGAGCGTCAGACTTTTAATCTGAATGTCACGGGTTCAAGCCCCGTACGAGGCTAATAATTTTAGATGGTTTGAGATTTCTCACCGAAAAAGGAATTCCAAAACAAATTTCGACGTGAGCCTCGTTAGCTCAGTTGGTAGAGCGTCAGACATTTAATCTGAATGTCACGGGTTCAAGCCCCGTACGAGGCTAATAATTTTAGACGGTTTGCGATTTACATTATTACTCAACGATGAGCGAGAAATTTTAGGACACATACTAAAGTCTGAAGAAAGAAACTTCATTTGCGGAATTATCTTGGAACACAGAACAAATTTTATGCCCATTTGACATTTTCTCCCACCGAAAAAGGAATTCCAAAACAAATTTCGACGTGAGCCTCGTTAGCTCAGTTGGTAGAGCGTCAGACTTTTAATCTGAATGTCACGGGTTCAAGCCCCGTACGAGGCTAATAATTTTAGACGGTTTGCGATTTACATTATTACTCAACGATGAGCGAGAAATTTTAGGACACATACTAAAGTCTGAAGAAAGAAACTTCATTTGCGGAATTATCTTGGAACACAGAACAAATTTTATGCCCATTTGACATTTTCTCCCACCGAAAAAGGAATTCCAAAACAAATTTCGACGTGAGCCTCGTTAGCTCAGTTGGTAGAGCGTCAGACTTTTAATCTGAATGTCACGGGTTCAAGCCCCGTACGAGGCTAATAATTTTAGACGGTTTGCGATTTACATTATTACTCAACGATGAGCGAGAAATTTTAGGACACATACTAAAGTCTGAAGAAAGAAACTTCATTTGCGGAATTATCTTGGAACACAGAACAAATTTTATGCCCATTTGACATTTTCTCCCACCGAAAAAGGAATTCCAAAACAAATTTCGACGTGAGCCTCGTTAGCTCAGTTGGTAGAGCGTCAGACTTTTAATCTGAATGTCACGGGTTCAAGCCCCGTACGAGGCTAATAATTTTAGACGGTTTGCGATTTACATTATTACTCAACTATGAGCGAGAAATTTTAGGACACATACTAAAGTCTGAAGAAAGAAACTTCATTTGCGGAATTATCTTGGAACACAGAACAAATTTTATGCCCATTTGACTTTTTCTCCCACCGAAAAAGGAATTCCAAAACAAATTTCGACGTGAGCCTCGTTAGCTCAGTTGGTAGAGCGTCAGACTTTTAATCTGAATGTCACGGGTTCAAGCCCCGTACGAGGCTAATAATTTTAGATGGTTTGAGATTTCTCACCGAAAAAGGAATTCCAAAACAAATTTCGACGTGAGCCTCGTTAGCTCAGTTGGTAGAGCGTCAGACTTTTAATCTGAATGTCACGGGTTCAAGCCCCGTACGAGGCTAATAATTTTAGACGGTTTGCGATTTACATTATTACTCAACGATGAGCGAGAAATTTTAGGACACATACTAAAGTCTGAAGAAAGAAACTTCATTTGCGGAATTATCTTGGAACACAGAACAAATTTTATGCCCATTTGACATTTTCTCCCACCGAAAAAGGAATTCCAAAACAAATTTCGACGTGAGCCTCGTTAGCTCAGTTGGTAGAGCGTCAGACTTTTAATCTGAATGTCACGGGTTCAAGCCCCGTACGAGGCTAATAATTTTAGACGGTTTGCGATTTACATTATTACTCAACGATGAGCGAGAAATTTTAGGACACATACTAAAGTCTGAAGAAAGAAACTTCATTTGCGGAATTATCTTGGAACACAGAACAAATTTTATGCCCATTTGACATTTTCTCCCACCGAAAAAGGAATTCCAAAACAAATTTCGACGTGAGCCTCGTTAGCTCAGTTGGTAGAGCGTCAGACTTTTAATCTGAATGTCACGGGTTCAAGCCCCGTACGAGGCTAATAATTTTAGACGGTTTGCGATTTACATTATTACTCAACGATGAGCGAGAAATTTTAGGACACATACTAAAGTCTGAAGAAAGAAACTTCATTTGCGGAATTATCTTGGAACACAGAACAAATTTTATGCCCATTTGACATTTTCTCCCACCGAAAAAGGAATTCCAAAACAAATTTCGACGTGAGCCTCGTTAGCTCAGTTGGTAGAGCGTCAGACTTTTAATCTGAATGTCACGGGTTCAAGCCCCGTACGAGGCTAATAATTTTAGACGGTTTGCGATTTACATTATTACTCAACGATGAGCGAGAAATTTTAGGACACATACTAAAGTCTGAAGAAAGAAACTTCATTTGCGGAATTATCTTGGAACACAGAACAAATTTTATGCCCATTTGACATTTTCTCCCACCGAAAAAGGAATTCCAAAACAAATTTCGACGTGAGCCTCGTTAGCTCAGTTGGTAGAGCGTCAGACTTTTAATCTGAATGTCACGGGTTCAAGCCCCGTACGAGGCTAATAATTTTAGACGGTTTGCGATTTACATTATTACTCAACGATGAGCGAGAAATTTTAGGACACATACTAAAGTCTGAAGAAAGAAACTTCATTTGCGGAATTATCTTGGAACACAGAACAAATTTTATGCCCATTTGACTTTTTCTCCCACCGAAAAAGGAATTCCAAAACAAATTTCGACGTGAGCCTCGTTAGCTCAGTTGGTAGAGCGTCAGACTTTTAATCTGAATGTCACGGGTTCAAGCCCCGTACGAGGCTAATAATTTTAGATGGTTTGAGATTTCTCACCGAAAAAGGAATTCCAAAACAAATTTCGACGTGAGCCTCGTTAGCTCAGTTGGTAGAGCGTCAGACATTTAATCTGAATGTCACGGGTTCAAGCCCCGTACGAGGCTAATAATTTTAGACGGTTTGCGATTTACATTATTACTCAACGATGAGCGAGAAATTTTAGGACACATACTAAAGTCTGAAGAAAGAAACTTCATTTGCGGAATTATCTTGGAACACAGAACAAATTTTATGCCCATTTGACATTTTCTCCCACCGAAAAAGGAATTCCAAAACAAATTTCGACGTGAGCCTCGTTAGCTCAGTTGGTAGAGCGTCAGACTTTTAATCTGAATGTCACGGGTTCAAGCCCCGTACGAGGCTAATAATTTTAGACGGTTTGCGATTTACATTATTACTCAACGATGAGCGAGAAATTTTAGGACACATACTAAAGTCTGAAGAAAGAAACTTCATTTGCGGAATTATCTTGGAACACAGAACAAATTTTATGCCCATTTGACATTTTCTCCCACCGAAAAAGGAATTCCAAAACAAATTTCGACGTGAGCCTCGTTAGCTCAGTTGGTAGAGCGTCAGACTTTTAATCTGAATGTCACGGGTTCAAGCCCCGTACGAGGCTAATAATTTTAGACGGTTTGCGATTTACATTATTACTCAACGATGAGCGAGAAATTTTAGGACACATACTAAAGTCTGAAGAAAGAAACTTCATTTGCGGAATTATCTTGGAACACAGAACAAATTTTATGCCCATTTGACATTTTCTCCCACCGAAAAAGGAATTCCAAAACAAATTTCGACGTGAGCCTCGTTAGCTCAGTTGGTAGAGCGTCAGACTTTTAATCTGAATGTCACGGGTTCAAGCCCCGTACGAGGCTAATAATTTTAGATGGTTTGAGATTTCTCACCGAAAAAGGAATTCCAAAACAAATTTCGACGTGAGCCTCGTTAGCTCAGTTGGTAGAGCGTCAGACTTTTAATCTGAATGTCACGGGTTCAAGCCCCGTACGAGGCTAATAATTTTAGACGGTTTGCGATTTACATTATTACTCAACGATGAGCGAGAAATTTTAGGACACATACTAAAGTCTGAAGAAAGAAACTTCATTTGCGGAATTATCTTGGAACACAGAACAAATTTTATGCCCATTTGACATTTTCTCCCACCGAAAAAGGAATTCCAAAACAAATTTCGACGTGAGCCTCGTTAGCTCAGTTGGTAGAGCGTCAGACTTTTAATCTGAATGTCACGGGTTCAAGCCCCGTACGAGGCTAATAATTTTAGACGGTTTGCGATTTACATTATTACTCAACGATGAGCGAGAAATTTTAGGACACATACTAAAGTCTGAAGAAAGAAACTTCATTTGCGGAATTATCTTGGAACACAGAACAAATTTTATGCCCATTTGACATTTTCTCCCACCGAAAAAGGAATTCCAAAACAAATTTCGACGTGAGCCTCGTTAGCTCAGTTGGTAGAGCGTCAGACTTTTAATCTGAATGTCACGGGTTCAAGCCCCGTACGAGGCTAATAATTTTAGACGGTTTGCGATTTACATTATTACTCAACGATGAGCGAGAAATTTTAGGACACATACTAAAGTCTGAAGAAAGAAACTTCATTTGCGGAATTATCTTGGAACACAGAACAAATTTTATGCCCATTTGACTTTTTCTCCCACCGAAAAAGGAATTCCAAAACAAATTTCGACGTGAGCCTCGTTAGCTCAGTTGGTAGAGCGTCAGACTTTTAATCTGAATGTCACGGGTTCAAGCCCCGTACGAGGCTAATAATTTTAGATGGTTTGAGATTTCTCACCGAAAAAGGAATTCCAAAACAAATTTCGACGTGAGCCTCGTTAGCTCAGTTGGTAGAGCGTCAGACTTTTAATCTGAATGTCACGGGTTCAAGCCCCGTACGAGGCTAATAATTTTAGACGGTTTGCGATTTACATTATTACTCAACGATGAGCGAGAAATTTTAGGACACATACTAAAGTCTGAAGAAAGAAACTTCATTTGCGGAATTATCTTGGAACACAGAACAAATTTTATGCCCATTTGACATTTTCTCCCACCGAAAAAGGAATTCCAAAACAAATTTCGACGTGAGCCTCGTTAGCTCAGTTGGTAGAGCGTCAGACTTTTAATCTGAATGTCACGGGTTCAAGCCCCGTACGAGGCTAATAATTTTAGACGGTTTGCGATTTACATTATTACTCAACGATGAGCGAGAAATTTTAGGACACATACTAAAGTCTGAAGAAAGAAACTTCATTTGCGGAATTATCTTGGAACACAGAACAAATTTTATGCCCATTTGACATTTTCTCCCACCGAAAAAGGAATTCCAAAACAAATTTCGACGTGAGCCTCGTTAGCTCAGTTGGTAGAGCGTCAGACTTTTAATCTGAATGTCACGGGTTCAAGCCCCGTACGAGGCTAATAATTTTAGACGGTTTGCGATTTACATTATTACTCAACGATGAGCGAGAAATTTTAGGACACATACTAAAGTCTGAAGAAAGAAACTTCATTTGCGGAATTATCTTGGAACACAGAACAAATTTTATGCCCATTTGACATTTTCTCCCACCGAAAAAGGAATTCCAAAACAAATTTCGACGTGAGCCTCGTTAGCTCAGTTGGTAGAGCGTCAGACTTTTAATCTGAATGTCACGGGTTCAAGCCCCGTACGAGGCTAATAATTTTAGACGGTTTGCGATTTACATTATTACTCAACGATGAGCGAGAAATTTTAGGACACATACTAAAGTCTGAAGAAAGAAACTTCATTTGCGGAATTATCTTGGAACACAGAACAAATTTTATGCCCATTTGACATTTTCTCCCACCGAAAAAGGAATTCCAAAACAAATTTCGACGTGAGCCTCGTTAGCTCAGTTGGTAGAGCGTCAGACTTTTAATCTGAATGTCACGGGTTCAAGCCCCGTACGAGGCTAATAATTTTAGACGGTTTGCGATTTACATTATTACTCAACTATGAGCGAGAAATTTTAGGACACATACTAAAGTCTGAAGAAAGAAACTTCATTTGCGGAATTATCTTGGAACACAGAACAAATTTTATGCCCATTTGACTTTTCTCCCACCGAAAAAGGAATTCCAAAACAAATTTCGACGTGAGCCTCGTTAGCTCAGTTGGTAGAGCGTCAGACTTTTAATCTGAATGTCACGGGTTCAAGCCCCGTACGAGGCTAATAATTTTAGATGGTTTGAGATTTCTCACCGAAAAAGGAATTCCAAAACAAATTTCGACGTGAGCCTCGTTAGCTCAGTTGGTAGAGCGTCAGACATTTAATCTGAATGTCACGGGTTCAAGCCCCGTACGAGGCTAATAATTTTAGACGGTTTGCGATTTACATTATTACTCAACGATGAGCGAGAAATTTTAGGACACATACTAAAGTCTGAAGAAAGAAACTTCATTTGCGGAATTATCTTGGAACACAGAACAAATTTTATGCCCATTTGACATTTTCTCCCACCGAAAAAGGAATTCCAAAACAAATTTCGACGTGAGCCTCGTTAGCTCAGTTGGTAGAGCGTCAGACTTTTAATCTGAATGTCACGGGTTCAAGCCCCGTACGAGGCTAATAATTTTAGACGGTTTGCGATTTACATTATTACTCAACTATGAGCGAGAAATTTTAGGACACATACTAAAGTCTGAAGAAAGAAACTTCATTTGCGGAATTATCTTGGAACACAGAACAAATTTTATGCCCATTTGACATTTTCTCCCACCGAAAAAGGAATTCCAAAACAAATTTCGACGTGAGCCTCGTTAGCTCAGTTGGTAGAGCGTCAGACTTTTAATCTGAATGTCACGGGTTCAAGCCCCGTACGAGGCTAATAATTTTAGACGGTTTGCGATTTACATTATTACTCAACGATGAGCGAGAAATTTTAGGACACATACTAAAGTCTGAAGAAAGAAACTTCATTTGCGGAATTATCTTGGAACACAGAACAAATTTTATGCCCATTTGACATTTTCTCCCACCGAAAAAGGAATTCCAAAACAAATTTCGACGTGAGCCTCGTTAGCTCAGTTGGTAGAGCGTCAGACTTTTAATCTGAATGTCACGGGTTCAAGCCCCGTACGAGGCTAATAATTTTAGACGGTTTGCGATTTACATTATTACTCAACGATGAGCGAGAAATTTTAGGACACATACTAAAGTCTGAAGAAAGAAACTTCATTTGCGGAATTATCTTGGAACACAGAACAAATTTTATGCCCATTTGACATTTTCTCCCACCGAAAAAGGAATTCCAAAACAAATTTCGACGTGAGCCTCGTTAGCTCAGTTGGTAGAGCGTCAGACTTTTAATCTGAATGTCACGGGTTCAAGCCCCGTACGAGGCTAATAATTTTAGACGGTTTGCGATTTACATTATTACTCAACGATGAGCGAGAAATTTTAGGACACATACTAAAGTCTGAAGAAAGAAACTTCATTTGCGGAATTATCTTGGAACACAGAACAAATTTTATGCCCATTTGACATTTTCTCCCACCGAAAAAGGAATTCCAAAACAAATTTCGACGTGAGCCTCGTTAGCTCAGTTGGTAGAGCGTCAGACTTTTAATCTGAATGTCACGGGTTCAAGCCCCGTACGAGGCTAATAATTTTAGACGGTTTGCGATTTACATTATTACTCAACGATGAGCGAGAAATTTTAGGACACATACTAAAGTCTGAAGAAAGAAACTTCATTTGCGGAATTATCTTGGAACACAGAACAAATTTTATGCCCATTTGACATTTTCTCCCACCGAAAAAGGAATTCCAAAACAAATTTCGACGTGAGCCTCGTTAGCTCAGTTGGTAGAGCGTCAGACTTTTAATCTGAATGTCACGGGTTCAAGCCCCGTACGAGGCTAATAATTTTAGACGGTTTGCGATTTACATTATTACTCAACGATGAGCGAGAAATTTTAGGACACATACTAAAGTCTGAAGAAAGAAACTTCATTTGCGGAATTATCTTGGAACACAGAACAAATTTTATGCCCATTTGACATTTTCTCCCACCGAAAAAGGAATTCCAAAACAAATTTCGACGTGAGCCTCGTTAGCTCAGTTGGTAGAGCGTCAGACTTTTAATCTGAATGTCACGGGTTCAAGCCCCGTACGAGGCTAATAATTTTAGACGGTTTGCGATTTACATTATTACTCAACGATGAGCGAGAAATTTTAGGACACATACTAAAGTCTGAAGAAAGAAACTTCATTTGCGGAATTATCTTGGAACACAGAACAAATTTTATGCCCATTTGACATTTTCTCCCACCGAAAAAGGAATTCCAAAACAAATTTCGACGTGAGCCTCGTTAGCTCAGTTGGTAGAGCGTCAGACTTTTAATCTGAATGTCACGGGTTCAAGCCCCGTACGAGGCTAATAATTTTAGACGGTTTGCGATTTACATTATTACTCAACTATGAGCGAGAAATTTTAGGACACATACTAAAGTCTGAAGAAAGAAACTTCATTTGCGGAATTATCTTGGAACACAGAACAAATTTTATGCCCATTTGACATTTTCTCCCACCGAAAAAGGAATTCCAAAACAAATTTCGACGTGAGCCTCGTTAGCTCAGTTGGTAGAGCGTCAGACTTTTAATCTGAATGTCACGGGTTCAAGCCCCGTACGAGGCTAATAATTTTAGACGGTTTGCGATTTACATTATTACTCAACGATGAGCGAGAAATTTTAGGACACATACTAAAGTCTGAAGAAAGAAACTTCATTTGCGGAATTATCTTGGAACACAGAACAAATTTTATGCCCATTTGACATTTTCTCCCACCGAAAAAGGAATTCCAAAACAAATTTCGACGTGAGCCTCGTTAGCTCAGTTGGTAGAGCGTCAGACTTTTAATCTGAATGTCACGGGTTCAAGCCCCGTACGAGGCTAATAATTTTAGACGGTTTGCGATTTACATTATTACTCAACGATGAGCGAGAAATTTTAGGACACATACTAAAGTCTGAAGAAAGAAACTTCATTTGCGGAATTATCTTGGAACACAGAACAAATTTTATGCCCATTTGACTTTTTCTCCCACCGAAAAAGGAATTCCAAAACAAATTTCGACGTGAGCCTCGTTAGCTCAGTTGGTAGAGCGTCAGACTTTTAATCTGAATGTCACGGGTTCAAGCCCCGTACGAGGCTAATAATTTTAGATGGTTTGAGATTTCTCACCGAAAAAGGAATTCCAAAACAAATTTCGACGTGAGCCTCGTTAGCTCAGTTGGTAGAGCGTCAGACATTTAATCTGAATGTCACGGGTTCAAGCCCCGTACGAGGCTAATAATTTTAGACGGTTTGCGATTTACATTATTACTCAACGATGAGCGAGAAATTTTAGGACACATACTAAAGTCTGAAGAAAGAAACTTCATTTGCGGAATTATCTTGGAACACAGAACAAATTTTATGCCCATTTGACATTTTCTCCCACCGAAAAAGGAATTCCAAAACAAATTTCGACGTGAGCCTCGTTAGCTCAGTTGGTAGAGCGTCAGACTTTTAATCTGAATGTCACGGGTTCAAGCCCCGTACGAGGCTAATAATTTTAGACGGTTTGCGATTTACATTATTACTCAACGATGAGCGAGAAATTTTAGGACACATACTAAAGTCTGAAGAAAGAAACTTCATTTGCGGAATTATCTTGGAACACAGAACAAATTTTATGCCCATTTGACATTTTCTCCCACCGAAAAAGGAATTCCAAAACAAATTTCGACGTGAGCCTCGTTAGCTCAGTTGGTAGAGCGTCAGACTTTTAATCTGAATGTCACGGGTTCAAGCCCCGTACGAGGCTAATAATTTTAGACGGTTTGCGATTTACATTATTACTCAACGATGAGCGAGAAATTTTAGGACACATACTAAAGTCTGAAGAAAGAAACTTCATTTGCGGAATTATCTTGGAACACAGAACAAATTTTATGCCCATTTGACATTTTCTCCCACCGAAAAAGGAATTCCAAAACAAATTTCGACGTGAGCCTCGTTAGCTCAGTTGGTAGAGCGTCAGACTTTTAATCTGAATGTCACGGGTTCAAGCCCCGTACGAGGCTAATAATTTTAGACGGTTTGCGATTTACATTATTACTCAACTATGAGCGAGAAATTTTAGGACACATACTAAAGTCTGAAGAAAGAAACTTCATTTGCGGAATTATCTTGGAACACAGAACAAATTTTATGCCCATTTGACATTTTCTCCCACCGAAAAAGGAATTCCAAAACAAATTTCGACGTGAGCCTCGTTAGCTCAGTTGGTAGAGCGTCAGACTTTTAATCTGAATGTCACGGGTTCAAGCCCCGTACGAGGCTAATAATTTTAGATGGTTTGAGATTTCTCACCGAAAAAGGAATTCCAAAACAAATTTCGACGTGAGCCTCGTTAGCTCAGTTGGTAGAGCGTCAGACATTTAATCTGAATGTCACGGGTTCAAGCCCCGTACGAGGCTAATAATTTTAGACGGTTTGCGATTTACATTATTACTCAACGATGAGCGAGAAATTTTAGGACACATACTAAAGTCTGAAGAAAGAAACTTCATTTGCGGAATTATCTTGGAACACAGAACAAATTTTATGCCCATTTGACATTTTCTCCCACCGAAAAAGGAATTCCAAAACAAATTTCGACGTGAGCCTCGTTAGCTCAGTTGGTAGAGCGTCAGACTTTTAATCTGAATGTCACGGGTTCAAGCCCCGTACGAGGCTAATAATTTTAGACGGTTTGCGATTTACATTATTACTCAACTATGAGCGAGAAATTTTAGGACACATACTAAAGTCTGAAGAAAGAAACTTCATTTGCGGAATTATCTTGGAACACAGAACAAATTTTATGCCCATTTGACATTTTCTCCCACCGAAAAAGGAATTCCAAAACAAATTTCGACGTGAGCCTCGTTAGCTCAGTTGGTAGAGCGTCAGACTTTTAATCTGAATGTCACGGGTTCAAGCCCCGTACGAGGCTAATAATTTTAGACGGTTTGCGATTTACATTATTACTCAACGATGAGCGAGAAATTTTAGGACACATACTAAAGTCTGAAGAAAGAAACTTCATTTGCGGAATTATCTTGGAACACAGAACAAATTTTATGCCCATTTGACATTTTCTCCCACCGAAAAAGGAATTCCAAAACAAATTTCGACGTGAGCCTCGTTAGCTCAGTTGGTAGAGCGTCAGACTTTTAATCTGAATGTCACGGGTTCAAGCCCCGTACGAGGCTAATAATTTTAGACGGTTTGCGATTTACATTATTACTCAACTATGAGCGAGAAATTTTAGGACACATACTAAAGTCTGAAGAAAGAAACTTCATTTGCGGAATTATCTTGGAACACAGAACAAATTTTATGCCCATTTGACTTTTTCTCCCACCGAAAAAGGAATTCCAAAACAAATTTCGACGTGAGCCTCGTTAGCTCTGTTGGTAGAGCGTCAGACTTTTAATCTGAATGTCACGGGTTCAAGCCCCGTACGAGGCTAATAATTTTAGATGGTTTGAGATTTCTCACCGAAAAAGGAATTCCAAAACAAATTTCGACGTGAGCCTCGTTAGCTCAGTTGGTAGAGCGTCAGACTTTTAATCTGAATGTCACGGGTTCAAGCCCCGTACGAGGCTAATAATTTTAGACGGTTTGCGATTTACATTATTACTCAACGATGAGCGAGAAATTTTAGGACACATACTAAAGTCTGAAGAAAGAAACTTCATTTGCGGAATTATCTTGGAACACAGAACAAATTTTATGCCCATTTGACATTTTCTCCCACCGAAAAAGGAATTCCAAAACAAATTTCGACGTGAGCCTCGTTAGCTCAGTTGGTAGAGCGTCAGACTTTTAATCTGAATGTCACGGGTTCAAGCCCCGTACGAGGCTAATAATTTTAGACGGTTTGCGATTTACATTATTACTCAACTATGAGCGAGAAATTTTAGGACACATACTAAAGTCTGAAGAAAGAAACTTCATTTGCGGAATTATCTTGGAACACAGAACAAATTTTATGCCCATTTGACATTTTCTCCCACCGAAAAAAGAATTCCAAAACAAATTTCGACGTGAGCCTCGTTAGCTCAGTTGGTAGAGCGTCAGACTTTTAATCTGAATGTCACGGGTTCAAGCCCCGTACGAGGCTAATAATTTTAGACGGTTTGCGATTTACATTATTACTCAACGATGAGCGAGAAATTTTAGGACACATACTAAAGTCTGAAGAAAGAAACTTCATTTGCGGAATTATCTTGGAACACAGAACAAATTTTATGCCCATTTGACATTTTCTCCCACCGAAAAAGGAATTCCAAAACAAATTTCGACGTGAGCCTCGTTAGCTCAGTTGGTAGAGCGTCAGACTTTTAATCTGAATGTCACGGGTTCAAGCCCCGTACGAGGCTAATAATTTTAGACGGTTTGCGATTTACATTATTACTCAACTATGAGCGAGAAATTTTAGGACACATACTAAAGTCTGAAGAAAGAAACTTCATTTGCGGAATTATCTTGGAACACAGAACAAATTTTATGCCCATTTGACATTTTCTCCCACCGAAAAAGGAATTCCAAAACAAATTTCGACGTGAGCCTCGTTAGCTCAGTTGGTAGAGCGTCAGACTTTTAATCTGAATGTCACGGGTTCAAGCCCCGTACGAGGCTAATAATTTTAGATGGTTTGAGATTTCTCACCGAAAAAGGAATTCCAAAACAAATTTCGACGTGAGCCTCGTTAGCTCAGTTGGTAGAGCGTCAGACATTTAATCTGAATGTCACGGGTTCAAGCCCCGTACGAGGCTAATAATTTTAGACGGTTTGCGATTTACATTATTACTCAACGATGAGCGAGAAATTTTAGGACACATACTAAAGTCTGAAGAAAGAAACTTCATTTGCGGAATTATCTTGGAACACAGAACAAATTTTATGCCCATTTGACATTTTCTCCCACCGAAAAAGGAATTCCAAAACAAATTTCGACGTGAGCCTCGTTAGCTCAGTTGGTAGAGCGTCAGACTTTTAATCTGAATGTCACGGGTTCAAGCCCCGTACGAGGCTAATAATTTTAGACGGTTTGCGATTTACATTATTACTCAACGATGAGCGAGAAATTTTAGGACACATACTAAAGTCTGAAGAAAGAAACTTCATTTGCGGAATTATCTTGGAACACAGAACAAATTTTATGCCCATTTGACATTTTCTCCCACCGAAAAAGGAATTCCAAAACAAATTTCGACGTGAGCCTCGTTAGCTCAGTTGGTAGAGCGTCAGACTTTTAATCTGAATGTCACGGGTTCAAGCCCCGTACGAGGCTAATAATTTTAGATGGTTTGAGATTTCTCACCGAAAAAGGAATTCCAAAACAAATTTCGACGTGAGCCTCGTTAGCTCAGTTGGTAGAGCGTCAGACTTTTAATCTGAATGTCACGGGTTCAAGCCCCGTACGAGGCTAATAATTTTAGACGGTTTGCGATTTACATTATTACTCAACGATGAGCGAGAAATTTTAGGACACATACTAAAGTCTGAAGAAAGAAACTTCATTTGCGGAATTATCTTGGAACACAGAACAAATTTTATGCCCATTTGACATTTTCTCCCACCGAAAAAGGAATTCCAAAACAAATTTCGACGTGAGCCTCGTTAGCTCAGTTGGTAGAGCGTCAGACTTTTAATCTGAATGTCACGGGTTCAAGCCCCGTACGAGGCTAATAATTTTAGACGGTTTGCGATTTACATTATTACTCAACGATGAGCGAGAAATTTTAGGACACATACTAAAGTCTGAAGAAAGAAACTTCATTTGCGGAATTATCTTGGAACACAGAACAAATTTTATGCCCATTTGACATTTTCTCCCACCGAAAAAGGAATTCCAAAACAAATTTCGACGTGAGCCTCGTTAGCTCAGTTGGTAGAGCGTCAGACTTTTAATCTGAATGTCACGGGTTCAAGCCCCGTACGAGGCTAATAATTTTAGACGGTTTGCGATTTACATTATTACTCAACGATGAGCGAGAAATTTTAGGACACATACTAAAGTCTGAAGAAAGAAACTTCATTTGCGGAATTATCTTGGAACACAGAACAAATTTTATGCCCATTTGACTTTTTCTCCCACCGAAAAAGGAATTCCAAAACAAATTTCGACGTGAGCCTCGTTAGCTCTGTTGGTAGAGCGTCAGACTTTTAATCTGAATGTCACGGGTTCAAGCCCCGTACGAGGCTAATAATTTTAGATGGATTCCCATTTCTCACCGAAAAAGGAATTCCAAAACAAATTTCGACGTGAGCCTCGTTAGCTCAGTTGGTAGAGCGTCAGACATTTAATCTGAATGTCACGGGTTCAAGCCCCGTACGAGGCTAATAATTTTAGACGGTTTGCGATTTACATTATTACTCAACGATGA
Organism: Allodiplogaster sudhausi; assembly: GCA_945643635.1. NCBI lineage: Eukaryota > Metazoa > Nematoda > Chromadorea > Rhabditida > Diplogasteridae > Allodiplogaster > Allodiplogaster sudhausi. The sequence continues at coordinate 2,357,079 of CALZFC010000019.1, forward strand.
GCGAGAAATTTTAGGACACATACTAAAGTCTGAAGAAAGAAACTTCATTTGCGGAATTATCTTGGAACACAGAACAAATTTTATGCCCATTTGACATTTTCTCCCACCGAAAAAGGAATTCCAAAACAAATTTCGACGTGAGCCTCGTTAGCTCAGTTGGTAGAGCGTCAGACTTTTAATCTGAATGTCACGGGTTCAAGCCCCGTACGAGGCTAATAATTTTAGACGGTTTGCGATTTACATTATTACTCAACGATGAGCGAGAAATTTTAGGACACATACTAAAGTCTGAAGAAAGAAACTTCATTTGCGGAATTATCTTGGAACACAGAACAAATTTTATGCCCATTTGACATTTTCTCCCACCGAAAAAGGAATTCCAAAACAAATTTCGACGTGAGCCTCGTTAGCTCAGTTGGTAGAGCGTCAGACTTTTAATCTGAATGTCACGGGTTCAAGCCCCGTACGAGGCTAATAATTTTAGACGGTTTGCGATTTACATTATTACTCAACGATGAGCGAGAAATTTTAGGACACATACTAAAGTCTGAAGAAAGAAACTTCATTTGCGGAATTATCTTGGAACACAGAACAAATTTTATGCCCATTTGACATTTTCTCCCACCGAAAAAGGAATTCCAAAACAAATTTCGACGTGAGCCTCGTTAGCTCAGTTGGTAGAGCGTCAGACTTTTAATCTGAATGTCACGGGTTCAAGCCCCGTACGAGGCTAATAATTTTAGACGGTTTGCGATTTACATTATTACTCAACTATGAGCGAGAAATTTTAGGACACATACTAAAGTCTGAAGAAAGAAACTTCATTTGCGGAATTATCTTGGAACACAGAACAAATTTTATGCCCATTTGACTTTTTCTCCCACCGAAAAAGGAATTCCAAAACAAATTTCGACGTGAGCCTCGTTAGCTCTGTTGGTAGAGCGTCAGACTTTTAATCTGAATGTCACGGGTTCAAGCCCCGTACGAGGCTAATAATTTTAGATGGAATTCCCATTTCTCACCGAAAAAGGAATTCCAAAACAAATTTCGACGTGAGCCTCGTTAGCTCAGTTGGTAGAGCGTCAGACATTTAATCTGAATGTCACGGGTTCAAGCCCCGTACGAGGCTAATAATTTTAGACGGTTTGCGATTTACATTATTACTCAACGATGAGCGAGAAATTTTAGGACACATACTAAAGTCTGAAGAAAGAAACTTCATTTGCGGAATTATCTTGGAACACAGAACAAATTTTATGCCCATTTGACATTTTCTCCCACCGAAAAAGGAATTCCAAAACAAATTTCGACGTGAGCCTCGTTAGCTCAGTTGGTAGAGCGTCAGACTTTTAATCTGAATGTCACGGGTTCAAGCCCCGTACGAGGCTAATAATTTTAGACGGTTTGCGATTTACATTATTACTCAACTATGAGCGAGAAATTTTAGGACACATACTAAAGTCTGAAGAAAGAAACTTCATTTGCGGAATTATCTTGGAACACAGAACAAATTTTATGCCCATTTGACATTTTCTCCCACCGAAAAAGGAAAAAACAAATTTCGACGTGAGCCTCGTTAGCTCAGTTGGTAGAGCGTCAGACTTTTAATCTGAATGTCACGGGTTCAAGCCCCGTACGAGGCTAATAATTTTAGACGGTTTGCGATTTACATTATTACTCAACGATGAGCGAGAAATTTTAGGACACATACTAAAGTCTGAAGAAAGAAACTTCATTTGCGGAATTATCTTGGAACACAGAACAAATTTTATGCCCATTTGACATTTTCTCCCACCGAAAAAGGAATTCCAAAACAAATTTCGACGTGAGCCTCGTTAGCTCAGTTGGTAGAGCGTCAGACTTTTAATCTGAATGTCACGGGTTCAAGCCCCGTACGAGGCTAATAATTTTAGACGGTTTGCGATTTACATTATTACTCAACTATGAGCGAGAAATTTTAGGACACATACTAAAGTCTGAAGAAAGAAACTTCATTTGCGGAATTATCTTGGAACACAGAACAAATTTTATGCCCATTTGACATTTTCTCCCACCGAAAAAGGAATTCCAAAACAAATTTCGACGTGAGCCTCGTTAGCTCAGTTGGTAGAGCGTCAGACTTTTAATCTGAATGTCACGGGTTCAAGCCCCGTACGAGGCTAATAATTTTAGATGGTTTGAGATTTCTCACCGAAAAAGGAATTCCAAAACAAATTTCGACGTGAGCCTCGTTAGCTCAGTTGGTAGAGCGTCAGACATTTAATCTGAATGTCACGGGTTCAAGCCCCGTACGAGGCTAATAATTTTAGACGGTTTGCGATTTACATTATTACTCAACGATGAGCGAGAAATTTTAGGACACATACTAAAGTCTGAAGAAAGAAACTTCATTTGCGGAATTATCTTGGAACACAGAACAAATTTTATGCCCATTTGACTTTTCTCCCACCGAAAAAGGAATTCCAAAACAAATTTCGACGTGAGCCTCGTTAGCTCAGTTGGTAGAGCGTCAGACTTTTAATCTGAATGTCACGGGTTCAAGCCCCGTACGAGGCTAATAATTTTAGATGGTTTGAGATTTCTCACCGAAAAAGGAATTCCAAAACAAATTTCGACGTGAGCCTCGTTAGCTCAGTTGGTAGAGCGTCAGACATTTAATCTGAATGTCACGGGTTCAAGCCCCGTACGAGGCTAATAATTTTAGACGGTTTGCGATTTACATTATTACTCAACGATGAGCGAGAAATTTTAGGACACATACTAAAGTCTGAAGAAAGAAACTTCATTTGCGGAATTATCTTGGAACACAGAACAAATTTTATGCCCATTTGACATTTTCTCCCACCGAAAAAGGAATTCCAAAACAAATTTCGACGTGAGCCTCGTTAGCTCAGTTGGTAGAGCGTCAGACTTTTAATCTGAATGTCACGGGTTCAAGCCCCGTACGAGGCTAATAATTTTAGACGGTTTGCGATTTACATTATTACTCAACGATGAGCGAGAAATTTTAGGACACATACTAAAGTCTGAAGAAAGAAACTTCATTTGCGGAATTATCTTGGAACACAGAACAAATTTTATGCCCATTTGACATTTTCTCCCACCGAAAAAGGAATTCCAAAACAAATTTCGACGTGAGCCTCGTTAGCTCAGTTGGTAGAGCGTCAGACTTTTAATCTGAATGTCACGGGTTCAAGCCCCGTACGAGGCTAATAATTTTAGACGGTTTGCGATTTACATTATTACTCAACGATGAGCGAGAAATTTTAGGACACATACTAAAGTCTGAAGAAAGAAACTTCATTTGCGGAATTATCTTGGAACACAGAACAAATTTTATGCCCATTTGACATTTTCTCCCACCGAAAAAGGAATTCCAAAACAAATTTCGACGTGAGCCTCGTTAGCTCAGTTGGTAGAGCGTCAGACTTTTAATCTGAATGTCACGGGTTCAAGCCCCGTACGAGGCTAATAATTTTAGACGGTTTGCGATTTACATTATTACTCAACTATGAGCGAGAAATTTTAGGACACATACTAAAGTCTGAAGAAAGAAACTTCATTTGCGGAATTATCTTGGAACACAGAACAAATTTTATGCCCATTTGACATTTTCTCCCACCGAAAAAGGAATTCCAAAACAAATTTCGACGTGAGCCTCGTTAGCTCAGTTGGTAGAGCGTCAGACTTTTAATCTGAATGTCACGGGTTCAAGCCCCGTACGAGGCTAATAATTTTAGACGGTTTGCGATTTACATTATTACTCAACGATGAGCGAGAAATTTTAGGACACATACTAAAGTCTGAAGAAAGAAACTTCATTTGCGGAATTATCTTGGAACACAGAACAAATTTTATGCCCATTTGACATTTTCTCCCACCGAAAAAGGAATTCCAAAACAAATTTCGACGTGAGCCTCGTTAGCTCAGTTGGTAGAGCGTCAGACTTTTAATCTGAATGTCACGGGTTCAAGCCCCGTACGAGGCTAATAATTTTAGACGGTTTGCGATTTACATTATTACTCAACGATGAGCGAGAAATTTTAGGACACATACTAAAGTCTGAAGAAAGAAACTTCATTTGCGGAATTATCTTGGAACACAGAACAAATTTTATGCCCATTTGACATTTTCTCCCACCGAAAAAGGAATTCCAAAACAAATTTCGACGTGAGCCTCGTTAGCTCAGTTGGTAGAGCGTCAGACTTTTAATCTGAATGTCACGGGTTCAAGCCCCGTACGAGGCTAATAATTTTAGACGGTTTGCGATTTACATTATTACTCAACGATGAGCGAGAAATTTTAGGACACATACTAAAGTCTGAAGAAAGAAACTTCATTTGCGGAATTATCTTGGAACACAGAACAAATTTTATGCCCATTTGACATTTTCTCCCACCGAAAAAGGAATTCCAAAACAAATTTCGACGTGAGCCTCGTTAGCTCAGTTGGTAGAGCGTCAGACTTTTAATCTGAATGTCACGGGTTCAAGCCCCGTACGAGGCTAATAATTTTAGACGGTTTGCGATTTACATTATTACTCAACGATGAGCGAGAAATTTTAGGACACATACTAAAGTCTGAAGAAAGAAACTTCATTTGCGGAATTATCTTGGAACACAGAACAAATTTTATGCCCATTTGACATTTTCTCCCACCGAAAAAGGAATTCCAAAACAAATTTCGACGTGAGCCTCGTTAGCTCAGTTGGTAGAGCGTCAGACTTTTAATCTGAATGTCACGGGTTCAAGCCCCGTACGAGGCTAATAATTTTAGACGGTTTGCGATTTACATTATTACTCAACGATGAGCGAGAAATTTTAGGACACATACTAAAGTCTGAAGAAAGAAACTTCATTTGCGGAATTATCTTGGAACACAGAACAAATTTTATGCCCATTTGACATTTTCTCCCACCGAAAAAGGAATTCCAAAACAAATTTCGACGTGAGCCTCGTTAGCTCAGTTGGTAGAGCGTCAGACTTTTAATCTGAATGTCACGGGTTCAAGCCCCGTACGAGGCTAATAATTTTAGACGGTTTGCGATTTACATTATTACTCAACGATGAGCGAGAAATTTTAGGACACATACTAAAGTCTGAAGAAAGAAACTTCATTTGCGGAATTATCTTGGAACACAGAACAAATTTTATGCCCATTTGACATTTTCTCCCACCGAAAAAGGAATTCCAAAACAAATTTCGACGTGAGCCTCGTTAGCTCAGTTGGTAGAGCGTCAGACTTTTAATCTGAATGTCACGGGTTCAAGCCCCGTACGAGGCTAATAATTTTAGATGGTTTGCGATTTCTCACCGAAAAAGGAATTCCAAAACAAATTTCGACGTGAGCCTCGTTAGCTCAGTTGGTAGAGCGTCAGACATTTAATCTGAATGTCACGGGTTCAAGCCCCGTACGAGGCTAATAATTTTAGATGGTTTGAGATTTCTCACCGAAAAAGGAATTCCAAAACAAATTTCGACGTGAGCCTCGTTAGCTCAGTTGGTAGAGCGTCAGACTTTTAATCTGAATGTCACGGGTTCAAGCCCCGTACGAGGCTAATAATTTTAGACGGTTTGCGATTTACATTATTACTCAACGATGAGCGAGAAATTTTAGGACACATACTAAAGTCTGAAGAAAGAAACTTCATTTGCGGAATTATCTTGGAACACAGAACAAATTTTATGCCCATTTGACATTTTCTCCCACCGAAAAAGGAATTCCAAAACAAATTTCGACGTGAGCCTCGTTAGCTCTGTTGGTAGAGCGTCAGACTTTTAATCTGAATGTCACGGGTTCAAGCCCCGTACGAGGCTAATAATTTTAGATGGTTTGAGATTTCTCACCGAAAAAGGAATTCCAAAACAAATTTCGACGTGAGCCTCGTTAGCTCAGTTGGTAGAGCGTCAGACATTTAATCTGAATGTCACGGGTTCAAGCCCCGTACGAGGCTAATAATTTTAGACGGTTTGCGATTTACATTATTACTCAACGATGAGCGAGAAATTTTAGGACACATACTAAAGTCTGAAGAAAGAAACTTCATTTGCGGAATTATCTTGGAACACAGAACAAATTTTATGCCCATTTGACATTTTCTCCCACCGAAAAAGGAATTCCAAAACAAATTTCGACGTGAGCCTCGTTAGCTCAGTTGGTAGAGCGTCAGACTTTTAATCTGAATGTCACGGGTTCAAGCCCCGTACGAGGCTAATAATTTTAGACGGTTTGCGATTTACATTATTACTCAACGATGAGCGAGAAATTTTAGGACACATACTAAAGTCTGAAGAAAGAAACTTCATTTGCGGAATTATCTTGGAACACAGAACAAATTTTATGCCCATTTGACATTTTCTCCCACCGAAAAAGGAATTCCAAAACAAATTTCGACGTGAGCCTCGTTAGCTCAGTTGGTAGAGCGTCAGACTTTTAATCTGAATGTCACGGGTTCAAGCCCCGTACGAGGCTAATAATTTTAGACGGTTTGCGATTTACATTATTACTCAACGATGAGCGAGAAATTTTAGGACACATACTAAAGTCTGAAGAAAGAAACTTCATTTGCGGAATTATCTTGGAACACAGAACAAATTTTATGCCCATTTGACATTTTCTCCCACCGAAAAAGGAATTCCAAAACAAATTTCGACGTGAGCCTCGTTAGCTCAGTTGGTAGAGCGTCAGACTTTTAATCTGAATGTCACGGGTTCAAGCCCCGTACGAGGCTAATAATTTTAGACGGTTTGCGATTTACATTATTACTCAACTATGAGCGAGAAATTTTAGGACACATACTAAAGTCTGAAGAAAGAAACTTCATTTGCGGAATTATCTTGGAACACAGAACAAATTTTATGCCCATTTGACATTTTCTCCCACCGAAAAAGGAATTCCAAAACAAATTTCGACGTGAGCCTCGTTAGCTCAGTTGGTAGAGCGTCAGACTTTTAATCTGAATGTCACGGGTTCAAGCCCCGTACGAGGCTAATAATTTTAGACGGTTTGCGATTTACATTATTACTCAACGATGAGCGAGAAATTTTAGGACACATACTAAAGTCTGAAGAAAGAAACTTCATTTGCGGAATTATCTTGGAACACAGAACAAATTTTATGCCCATTTGACATTTTCTCCCACCGAAAAAGGAATTCCAAAACAAATTTCGACGTGAGCCTCGTTAGCTCAGTTGGTAGAGCGTCAGACTTTTAATCTGAATGTCACGGGTTCAAGCCCCGTACGAGGCTAATAATTTTAGACGGTTTGCGATTTACATTATTACTCAACTATGAGCGAGAAATTTTAGGACACATACTAAAGTCTGAAGAAAGAAACTTCATTTGCGGAATTATCTTGGAACACAGAACAAATTTTATGCCCATTTGACATTTTCTCCCACCGAAAAAGGAATTCCAAAACAAATTTCGACGTGAGCCTCGTTAGCTCAGTTGGTAGAGCGTCAGACTTTTAATCTGAATGTCACGGGTTCAAGCCCCGTACGAGGCTAATAATTTTAGACGGTTTGCGATTTACATTATTACTCAACGATGAGCGAGAAATTTTAGGACACATACTAAAGTCTGAAGAAAGAAACTTCATTTGCGGAATTATCTTGGAACACAGAACAAATTTTATGCCCATTTGACATTTTCTCCCACCGAAAAAGGAATTCCAAAACAAATTTCGACGTGAGCCTCGTTAGCTCAGTTGGTAGAGCGTCAGACTTTTAATCTGAATGTCACGGGTTCAAGCCCCGTACGAGGCTAATAATTTTAGACGGTTTGCGATTTACATTATTACTCAACTATGAGCGAGAAATTTTAGGACACATACTAAAGTCTGAAGAAAGAAACTTCATTTGCGGAATTATCTTGGAACACAGAACAAATTTTATGCCCATTTGACATTTTCTCCCACCGAAAAAGGAATTCCAAAACAAATTTCGACGTGAGCCTCGTTAGCTCAGTTGGTAGAGCGTCAGACTTTTAATCTGAATGTCACGGGTTCAAGCCCCGTACGAGGCTAATAATTTTAGACGGTTTGCGATTTACATTATTACTCAACGATGAGCGAGAAATTTTAGGACACATACTAAAGTCTGAAGAAAGAAACTTCATTTGCGGAATTATCTTGGAACACAGAACAAATTTTATGCCCATTTGACATTTTCTCCCACCGAAAAAGGAATTCCAAAACAAATTTCGACGTGAGCCTCGTTAGCTCAGTTGGTAGAGCGTCAGACTTTTAATCTGAATGTCACGGGTTCAAGCCCCGTACGAGGCTAATAATTTTAGACGGTTTGCGATTTACATTATTACTCAACTATGAGCGAGAAATTTTAGGACACATACTAAAGTCTGAAGAAAGAAACTTCATTTGCGGAATTATCTTGGAACACAGAACAAATTTTATGCCCATTTGACTTTTTCTCCCACCGAAAAAGGAATTCCAAAACAAATTTCGACGTGAGCCTCGTTAGCTCTGTTGGTAGAGCGTCAGACTTTTAATCTGAATGTCACGGGTTCAAGCCCCGTACGAGGCTAATAATTTTAGATGGAATTCCCATTTCTCACCGAAAAAGGAATTCCAAAACAAATTTCGACGTGAGCCTCGTTAGCTCAGTTGGTAGAGCGTCAGACATTTAATCTGAATGTCACGGGTTCAAGCCCCGTACGAGGCTAATAATTTTAGACGGTTTGCGATTTACATTATTACTCAACGATGAGCGAGAAATTTTAGGACACATACTAAAGTCTGAAGAAAGAAACTTCATTTGCGGAATTATCTTGGAACACAGAACAAATTTTATGCCCATTTGACATTTTCTCCCACCGAAAAAGGAATTCCAAAACAAATTTCGACGTGAGCCTCGTTAGCTCAGTTGGTAGAGCGTCAGACTTTTAATCTGAATGTCACGGGTTCAAGCCCCGTACGAGGCTAATAATTTTAGACGGTTTGCGATTTACATTATTACTCAACTATGAGCGAGAAATTTTAGGACACATACTAAAGTCTGAAGAAAGAAACTTCATTTGCGGAATTATCTTGGAACACAGAACAAATTTTATGCCCATTTGACATTTTCTCCCACCGAAAAAGGAATTCCAAAACAAATTTCGACGTGAGCCTCGTTAGCTCAGTTGGTAGAGCGTCAGACTTTTAATCTGAATGTCACGGGTTCAAGCCCCGTACGAGGCTAATAATTTTAGACGGTTTGCGATTTACATTATTACTCAACGATGAGCGAGAAATTTTAGGACACATACTAAAGTCTGAAGAAAGAAACTTCATTTGCGGAATTATCTTGGAACACAGAACAAATTTTATGCCCATTTGACATTTTCTCCCACCGAAAAAGGAATTCCAAAACAAATTTCGACGTGAGCCTCGTTAGCTCAGTTGGTAGAGCGTCAGACTTTTAATCTGAATGTCACGGGTTCAAGCCCCGTACGAGGCTAATAATTTTAGACGGTTTGCGATTTACATTATTACTCAACTATGAGCGAGAAATTTTAGGACACATACTAAAGTCTGAAGAAAGAAACTTCATTTGCGGAATTATCTTGGAACACAGAACAAATTTTATGCCCATTTGACTTTTTCTCCCACCGAAAAAGGAATTCCAAAACAAATTTCGACGTGAGCCTCGTTAGCTCTGTTGGTAGAGCGTCAGACTTTTAATCTGAATGTCACGGGTTCAAGCCCCGTACGAGGCTAATAATTTTAGATGGAATTCCCATTTCTCACCGAAAAAGGAATTCCAAAACAAATTTCGACGTGAGCCTCGTTAGCTCAGTTGGTAGAGCGTCAGACATTTAATCTGAATGTCACGGGTTCAAGCCCCGTACGAGGCTAATAATTTTAGACGGTTTGCGATTTACATTATTACTCAACGATGAGCGAGAAATTTTAGGACACATACTAAAGTCTGAAGAAAGAAACTTCATTTGCGGAATTATCTTGGAACACAGAACAAATTTTATGCCCATTTGACATTTTCTCCCACCGAAAAAGGAATTCCAAAACAAATTTCGACGTGAGCCTCGTTAGCTCAGTTGGTAGAGCGTCAGACTTTTAATCTGAATGTCACGGGTTCAAGCCCCGTACGAGGCTAATAATTTTAGACGGTTTGCGATTTACATTATTACTCAACTATGAGCGAGAAATTTTAGGACACATACTAAAGTCTGAAGAAAGAAACTTCATTTGCGGAATTATCTTGGAACACAGAACAAATTTTATGCCCATTTGACATTTTCTCCCACCGAAAAAGGAATTCCAAAACAAATTTCGACGTGAGCCTCGTTAGCTCAGTTGGTAGAGCGTCAGACTTTTAATCTGAATGTCACGGGTTCAAGCCCCGTACGAGGCTAATAATTTTAGACGGTTTGCGATTTACATTATTACTCAACGATGAGCGAGAAATTTTAGGACACATACTAAAGTCTGAAGAAAGAAACTTCATTTGCGGAATTATCTTGGAACACAGAACAAATTTTATGCCCATTTGACATTTTCTCCCACCGAAAAAGGAATTCCAAAACAAATTTCGACGTGAGCCTCGTTAGCTCAGTTGGTAGAGCGTCAGACTTTTAATCTGAATGTCACGGGTTCAAGCCCCGTACGAGGCTAATAATTTTAGACGGTTTGCGATTTACATTATTACTCAACTATGAGCGAGAAATTTTAGGACACATACTAAAGTCTGAAGAAAGAAACTTCATTTGCGGAATTATCTTGGAACACAGAACAAATTTTATGCCCATTTGACATTTTCTCCCACCGAAAAAGGAATTCCAAAACAAATTTCGACGTGAGCCTCGTTAGCTCAGTTGGTAGAGCGTCAGACTTTTAATCTGAATGTCACGGGTTCAAGCCCCGTACGAGGCTAATAATTTTAGACGGTTTGCGATTTACATTATTACTCAACGATGAGCGAGAAATTTTAGGACACATACTAAAGTCTGAAGAAAGAAACTTCATTTGCGGAATTATCTTGGAACACAGAACAAATTTTATGCCCATTTGACATTTTCTCCCACCGAAAAAGGAATTCCAAAACAAATTTCGACGTGAGCCTCGTTAGCTCAGTTGGTAGAGCGTCAGACTTTTAATCTGAATGTCACGGGTTCAAGCCCCGTACGAGGCTAATAATTTTAGACGGTTTGCGATTTACATTATTACTCAACTATGAGCGAGAAAATTTAGGACACATACTAAAGTCTGAAGAAAGAAACTTCATTTGCGGAATTATCTTGGAACACAGAACAAATTTTATGCCCATTTGACATTTTCTCCCACCGAAAAAGGAATTCCAAAACAAATTTCGACGTGAGCCTCGTTAGCTCAGTTGGTAGAGCGTCAGACTTTTAATCTGAATGTCACGGGTTCAAGCCCCGTACGAGGCTAATAATTTTAGACGGTTTGCGATTTACATTATTACTCAACGATGAGCGAGAAATTTTAGGACACATACTAAAGTCTGAAGAAAGAAACTTCATTTGCGGAATTATCTTGGAACACAGAACAAATTTTATGCCCATTTGACATTTTCTCCCACCGAAAAAGGAATTCCAAAACAAATTTCGACGTGAGCCTCGTTAGCTCAGTTGGTAGAGCGTCAGACTTTTAATCTGAATGTCACGGGTTCAAGCCCCGTACGAGGCTAATAATTTTAGACGGTTTGCGATTTACATTATTACTCAACGATGAGCGAGAAATTTTAGGACACATACTAAAGTCTGAAGAAAGAAACTTCATTTGCGGAATTATCTTGGAACACAGAACAAATTTTATGCCCATTTGACATTTTCTCCCACCGAAAAAGGAATTCCAAAACAAATTTCGACGTGAGCCTCGTTAGCTCAGTTGGTAGAGCGTCAGACTTTTAATCTGAATGTCACGGGTTCAAGCCCCGTACGAGGCTAATAATTTTAGACGGTTTGCGATTTACATTATTACTCAACGATGAGCGAGAAATTTTAGGACACATACTAAAGTCTGAAGAAAGAAACTTCATTTGCGGAATTATCTTGGAACACAGAACAAATTTTATGCCCATTTGACATTTTCTCCCACCGAAAAAGGAATTCCAAAACAAATTTCGACGTGAGCCTCGTTAGCTCAGTTGGTAGAGCGTCAGACTTTTAATCTGAATGTCACGGGTTCAAGCCCCGTACGAGGCTAATAATTTTAGACGGTTTGCGATTTACATTATTACTCAACGATGAGCGAGAAATTTTAGGACACATACTAAAGTCTGAAGAAAGAAACTTCATTTGCGGAATTATCTTGGAACACAGAACAAATTTTATGCCCATTTGACATTTTCTCCCACCGAAAAAGGAATTCCAAAACAAATTTCGACGTGAGCCTCGTTAGCTCAGTTGGTAGAGCGTCAGACTTTTAATCTGAATGTCACGGGTTCAAGCCCCGTACGAGGCTAATAATTTTAGACGGTTTGCGATTTACATTATTACTCAACGATGAGCGAGAAATTTTAGGACACATACTAAAGTCTGAAGAAAGAAACTTCATTTGCGGAATTATCTTGGAACACAGAACAAATTTTATGCCCATTTGACATTTTCTCCCACCGAAAAAGGAATTCCAAAACAAATTTCGACGTGAGCCTCGTTAGCTCAGTTGGTAGAGCGTCAGACTTTTAATCTGAATGTCACGGGTTCAAGCCCCGTACGAGGCTAATAATTTTAGACGGTTTGCGATTTACATTATTACTCAACGATGAGCGAGAAATTTTAGGACACATACTAAAGTCTGAAGAAAGAAACTTCATTTGCGGAATTATCTTGGAACACAGAACAAATTTTATGCCCATTTGACATTTTCTCCCACCGAAAAAGGAATTCCAAAACAAATTTCGACGTGAGCCTCGTTAGCTCAGTTGGTAGAGCGTCAGACTTTTAATCTGAATGTCACGGGTTCAAGCCCCGTACGAGGCTAATAATAATTTTAGACGGTTTGCGATTTACATTATTACTCAACTATGAGCGAGAAATTTTAGGACACATACTAAAGTCTGAAGAAAGAAACTTCATTTGCGGAATTATCTTGGAACACAGAACAAATTTTATGCCCATTTGACATTTTCTCCCACCGAAAAAGGAATTCCAAAACAAATTTCGACGTGAGCCTCGTTAGCTCAGTTGGTAGAGCGTCAGACTTTTAATCTGAATGTCACGGGTTCAAGCCCCGTACGAGGCTAATAATTTTAGACGGTTTGCGATTTACATTATTACTCAACGATGAGCGAGAAATTTTAGGACACATACTAAAGTCTGAAGAAAGAAACTTCATTTGCGGAATTATCTTGGAACACAGAACAAATTTTATGCCCATTTGACATTTTCTCCCACCGAAAAAGGAATTCCAAAACAAATTTCGACGTGAGCCTCGTTAGCTCAGTTGGTAGAGCGTCAGACTTTTAATCTGAATGTCACGGGTTCAAGCCCCGTACGAGGCTAATAATTTTAGACGGTTTGCGATTTACATTATTACTCAACTATGAGCGAGAAATTTTAGGACACATACTAAAGTCTGAAGAAAGAAACTTCATTTGCGGAATTATCTTGGAACACAGAACAAATTTTATGCCCATTTGACTTTTTCTCCCACCGAAAAAGGAATTCCAAAACAAATTTCGACGTGAGCCTCGTTAGCTCTGTTGGTAGAGCGTCAGACTTTTAATCTGAATGTCACGGGTTCAAGCCCCGTACGAGGCTAATAATTTTAGATGGAATTCCCATTTCTCACCGAAAAAGGAATTCCAAAACAAATTTCGACGTGAGCCTCGTTAGCTCAGTTGGTAGAGCGTCAGACATTTAATCTGAATGTCACGGGTTCAAGCCCCGTACGAGGCTAATAATTTTAGACGGTTTGCGATTTACATTATTACTCAACGATGAGCGAGAAATTTTAGGACACATACTAAAGTCTGAAGAAAGAAACTTCATTTGCGGAATTATCTTGGAACACAGAACAAATTTTATGCCCATTTGACATTTTCTCCCACCGAAAAAGGAATTCCAAAACAAATTTCGACGTGAGCCTCGTTAGCTCAGTTGGTAGAGCGTCAGACTTTTAATCTGAATGTCACGGGTTCAAGCCCCGTACGAGGCTAATAATTTTAGACGGTTTGCGATTTACATTATTACTCAACTATGAGCGAGAAATTTTAGGACACATACTAAAGTCTGAAGAAAGAAACTTCATTTGCGGAATTATCTTGGAACACAGAACAAATTTTATGCCCATTTGACATTTTCTCCCACCGAAAAAAGAATTCCAAAACAAATTTCGACGTGAGCCTCGTTAGCTCAGTTGGTAGAGCGTCAGACTTTTAATCTGAATGTCACGGGTTCAAGCCCCGTACGAGGCTAATAATTTTAGACGGTTTGCGATTTACATTATTACTCAACGATGAGCGAGAAATTTTAGGACACATACTAAAGTCTGAAGAAAGAAACTTCATTTGCGGAATTATCTTGGAACACAGAACAAATTTTATGCCCATTTGACATTTTCTCCCACCGAAAAAGGAATTCCAAAACAAATTTCGACGTGAGCCTCGTTAGCTCAGTTGGTAGAGCGTCAGACTTTTAATCTGAATGTCACGGGTTCAAGCCCCGTACGAGGCTAATAATTTTAGACGGTTTGCGATTTACATTATTACTCAACTATGAGCGAGAAAATTTAGGACACATACTAAAGTCTGAAGAAAGAAACTTCATTTGCGGAATTATCTTGGAACACAGAACAAATTTTATGCCCATTTGACATTTTCTCCCACCGAAAAAGGAATTCCAAAACAAATTTCGACGTGAGCCTCGTTAGCTCAGTTGGTAGAGCGTCAGACTTTTAATCTGAATGTCACGGGTTCAAGCCCCGTACGAGGCTAATAATTTTAGACGGTTTGCGATTTACATTATTACTCAACTATGAGCGAGAAATTTTAGGACACATACTAAAGTCTGAAGAAAGAAACTTCATTTGCGGAATTATCTTGGAACACAGAACAAATTTTATGCCCATTTGACATTTTCTCCCACCGAAAAAAGAATTCCAAAACAAATTTCGACGTGAGCCTCGTTAGCTCAGTTGGTAGAGCGTCAGACTTTTAATCTGAATGTCACGGGTTCAAGCCCCGTACGAGGCTAATAATTTTAGACGGTTTGCGATTTACATTATTACTCAACGATGAGCGAGAAATTTTAGGACACATACTAAAGTCTGAAGAAAGAAACTTCATTTGCGGAATTATCTTGGAACACAGAACAAATTTTATGCCCATTTGACATTTTCTCCCACCGAAAAAGGAATTCCAAAACAAATTTCGACGTGAGCCTCGTTAGCTCAGTTGGTAGAGCGTCAGACTTTTAATCTGAATGTCACGGGTTCAAGCCCCGTACGAGGCTAATAATTTTAGACGGTTTGCGATTTACATTATTACTCAACTATGAGCGAGAAATTTTAGGACACATACTAAAGTCTGAAGAAAGAAACTTCATTTGCGGAATTATCTTGGAACACAGAACAAATTTTATGCCCATTTGACATTTTCTCCCACCGAAAAAGGAATTCCAAAACAAATTTCGACGTGAGCCTCGTTAGCTCAGTTGGTAGAGCGTCAGACTTTTAATCTGAATGTCACGGGTTCAAGCCCCGTACGAGGCTAATAATTTTAGACGGTTTGCGATTTACATTATTACTCAACTATGAGCGAGAAATTTTAGGACACATACTAAAGTCTGAAGAAAGAAACTTCATTTGCGGAATTATCTTGGAACACAGAACAAATTTTATGCCCATTTGACATTTTCTCCCACCGAAAAAGGAATTCCAAAACAAATTTCGACGTGAGCCTCGTTAGCTCAGTTGGTAGAGCGTCAGACTTTTAATCTGAATGTCACGGGTTCAAGCCCCGTACGAGGCTAATAATTTTAGACGGTTTGCGATTTACATTATTACTCAACGATGAGCGAGAAATTTTAGGACACATACTAAAGTCTGAAGAAAGAAACTTCATTTGCGGAATTATCTTGGAACACAGAACAAATTTTATGCCCATTTGACATTTTCTCCCACCGAAAAAGGAATTCCAAAACAAATTTCGACGTGAGCCTCGTTAGCTCAGTTGGTAGAGCGTCAGACTTTTAATCTGAATGTCACGGGTTCAAGCCCCGTACGAGGCTAATAATTTTAGACGGTTTGCGATTTACATTATTACTCAACTATGAGCGAGAAATTTTAGGACACATACTAAAGTCTGAAGAAAGAAACTTCATTTGCGGAATTATCTTGGAACACAGAACAAATTTTATGCCCATTTGACATTTTCTCCCACCGAAAAAGGAATTCCAAAACAAATTTCGACGTGAGCCTCGTTAGCTCAGTTGGTAGAGCGTCAGACTTTTAATCTGAATGTCACGGGTTCAAGCCCCGTACGAGGCTAATAATTTTAGACGGTTTGCGATTTACATTATTACTCAACGATGAGCGAGAAATTTTAGGACACATACTAAAGTCTGAAGAAAGAAACTTCATTTGCGGAATTATCTTGGAACACAGAACAAATTTTATGCCCATTTGACATTTTCTCCCACCGAAAAAGGAATTCCAAAACAAATTTCGACGTGAGCCTCGTTAGCTCAGTTGGTAGAGCGTCAGACTTTTAATCTGAATGTCACGGGTTCAAGCCCCGTACGAGGCTAATAATTTTAGACGGTTTGCGATTTACATTATTACTCAACTATGAGCGAGAAAATTTAGGACACATACTAAAGTCTGAAGAAAGAAACTTCATTTGCGGAATTATCTTGGAACACAGAACAAATTTTATGCCCATTTGACATTTTCTCCCACCGAAAAAGGAATTCCAAAACAATTTTCGACGTGAGCCTCGTTAGCTCAGTTGGTAGAGCGTCAGACTTTTAATCTGAATGTCACGGGTTCAAGCCCCGTACGAGGCTAATAATTTTAGACGGTTTGCGATTTACATTATTACTCAACGATGAGCGAGAAATTTTAGGACACATACTAAAGTCTGAAGAAAGAAACTTCATTTGCGGAATTATCTTGGAACACAGAACAAATTTTATGCCCATTTGACATTTTCTCCCACCGAAAAAGGAATTCCAAAACAAATTTCGACGTGAGCCTCGTTAGCTCAGTTGGTAGAGCGTCAGACTTTTAATCTGAATGTCACGGGTTCAAGCCCCGTACGAGGCTAATAATTTTAGACGGTTTGCGATTTACATTATTACTCAACGATGAGCGAGAAATTTTAGGACACATACTAAAGTCTGAAGAAAGAAACTTCATTTGCGGAATTATCTTGGAACACAGAACAAATTTTATGCCCATTTGACATTTTCTCCCACCGAAAAAGGAATTCCAAAACAAATTTCGACGTGAGCCTCGTTAGCTCAGTTGGTAGAGCGTCAGACTTTTAATCTGAATGTCACGGGTTCAAGCCCCGTACGAGGCTAATAATTTTAGACGGTTTGCGATTTACATTATTACTCAACGATGAGCGAGAAATTTTAGGACACATACTAAAGTCTGAAGAAAGAAACTTCATTTGCGGAATTATCTTGGAACACAGAACAAATTTTATGCCCATTTGACATTTTCTCCCACCGAAAAAGGAATTCCAAAACAAATTTCGACGTGAGCCTCGTTAGCTCAGTTGGTAGAGCGTCAGACTTTTAATCTGAATGTCACGGGTTCAAGCCCCGTACGAGGCTAATAATTTTAGACGGTTTGCGATTTACATTATTACTCAACGATGAGCGAGAAATTTTAGGACACATACTAAAGTCTGAAGAAAGAAACTTCATTTGCGGAATTATCTTGGAACACAGAACAAATTTTATGCCCATTTGACATTTTCTCCCACCGAAAAAGGAATTCCAAAACAAATTTCGACGTGAGCCTCGTTAGCTCAGTTGGTAGAGCGTCAGACTTTTAATCTGAATGTCACGGGTTCAAGCCCCGTACGAGGCTAATAATTTTAGACGGTTTGCGATTTACATTATTACTCAACGATGAGCGAGAAATTTTAGGACACATACTAAAGTCTGAAGAAAGAAACTTCATTTGCGGAATTATCTTGGAACACAGAACAAATTTTATGCCCATTTGACATTTTCTCCCACCGAAAAAGGAATTCCAAAACAAATTTCGACGTGAGCCTCGTTAGCTCAGTTGGTAGAGCGTCAGACTTTTAATCTGAATGTCACGGGTTCAAGCCCCGTACGAGGCTAATAATTTTAGACGGTTTGCGATTTACATTATTACTCAACGATGAGCGAGAAATTTTAGGACACATACTAAAGTCTGAAGAAAGAAACTTCATTTGCGGAATTATCTTGGAACACAGAACAAATTTTATGCCCATTTGACATTTTCTCCCACCGAAAAAGGAATTCCAAAACAAATTTCGACGTGAGCCTCGTTAGCTCAGTTGGTAGAGCGTCAGACTTTTAATCTGAATGTCACGGGTTCAAGCCCCGTACGAGGCTAATAATTTTAGACGGTTTGCGATTTACATTATTACTCAACTATGAGCGAGAAATTTTAGGACACATACTAAAGTCTGAAGAAAGAAACTTCATTTGCGGAATTATCTTGGAACACAGAACAAATTTTATGCCCATTTGACTTTTTCTCCCACCGAAAAAGGAATTCCAAAACAAATTTCGACGTGAGCCTCGTTAGCTCTGTTGGTAGAGCGTCAGACTTTTAATCTGAATGTCACGGGTTCAAGCCCCGTACGAGGCTAATAATTTTAGATGGAATTCCCATTTCTCACCGAAAAAGGAATTCCAAAACAAATTTCGACGTGAGCCTCGTTAGCTCAGTTGGTAGAGCGTCAGACATTTAATCTGAATGTCACGGGTTCAAGCCCCGTACGAGGCTAATAATTTTAGACGGTTTGCGATTTACATTATTACTCAACGATGAGCGAGAAATTTTAGGACACATACTAAAGTCTGAAGAAAGAAACTTCATTTGCGGAATTATCTTGGAACACAGAACAAATTTTATGCCCATTTGACATTTTCTCCCACCGAAAAAGGAATTCCAAAACAAATTTCGACGTGAGCCTCGTTAGCTCAGTTGGTAGAGCGTCAGACTTTTAATCTGAATGTCACGGGTTCAAGCCCCGTACGAGGCTAATAATTTTAGACGGTTTGCGATTTACATTATTACTCAACGATGAGCGAGAAATTTTAGGACACATACTAAAGTCTGAAGAAAGAAACTTCATTTGCGGAATTATCTTGGAACACAGAACAAATTTTATGCCCATTTGACATTTTCTCCCACCGAAAAAGGAATTCCAAAACAAATTTCGACGTGAGCCTCGTTAGCTCAGTTGGTAGAGCGTCAGACTTTTAATCTGAATGTCACGGGTTCAAGCCCCGTACGAGGCTAATAATTTTAGACGGTTTGCGATTTACATTATTACTCAACGATGAGCGAGAAATTTTAGGACACATACTAAAGTCTGAAGAAAGAAACTTCATTTGCGGAATTATCTTGGAACACAGAACAAATTTTATGCCCATTTGACATTTTCTCCCACCGAAAAAGGAATTCCAAAACAAATTTCGACGTGAGCCTCGTTAGCTCAGTTGGTAGAGCGTCAGACTTTTAATCTGAATGTCACGGGTTCAAGCCCCGTACGAGGCTAATAATTTTAGACGGTTTGCGATTTACATTATTACTCAACTATGAGCGAGAAAATTTAGGACACATACTAAAGTCTGAAGAAAGAAACTTCATTTGCGGAATTATCTTGGAACACAGAACAAATTTTATGCCCATTTGACATTTTCTCCCACCGAAAAAGGAATTCCAAAACAAATTTCGACGTGAGCCTCGTTAGCTCAGTTGGTAGAGCGTCAGACTTTTAATCTGAATGTCACGGGTTCAAGCCCCGTACGAGGCTAATAATTTTAGACGGTTTGCGATTTACATTATTACTCAACGATGAGCGAGAAATTTTAGGACACATACTAAAGTCTGAAGAAAGAAACTTCATTTGCGGAATTATCTTGGAACACAGAACAAATTTTATGCCCATTTGACATTTTCTCCCACCGAAAAAGGAATTCCAAAACAAATTTCGACGTGAGCCTCGTTAGCTCAGTTGGTAGAGCGTCAGACTTTTAATCTGAATGTCACGGGTTCAAGCCCCGTACGAGGCTAATAATTTTAGACGGTTTGCGATTTACATTATTACTCAACGATGAGCGAGAAAATTTAGGACACATACTAAAGTCTGAAGAAAGAAACTTCATTTGCGGAATTATCTTGGAACACAGAACAAATTTTATGCCCATTTGACATTTTCTCCCACCGAAAAAGGAATTCCAAAACAAATTTCGACGTGAGCCTCGTTAGCTCAGTTGGTAGAGCGTCAGACTTTTAATCTGAATGTCACGGGTTCAAGCCCCGTACGAGGCTAATAATTTTAGACGGTTTGCGATTTACATTATTACTCAACTATGAGCGAGAAATTTTAGGACACATACTAAAGTCTGAAGAAAGAAACTTCATTTGCGGAATTATCTTGGAACACAGAACAAATTTTATGCCCATTTGACATTTTCTCCCACCGAAAAAGGAATTCCAAAACAAATTTCGACGTGAGCCTCGTTAGCTCAGTTGGTAGAGCGTCAGACTTTTAATCTGAATGTCACGGGTTCAAGCCCCGTACGAGGCTAATAATTTTAGACGGTTTGCGATTTACATTATTACTCAACGATGAGCGAGAAATTTTAGGACACATACTAAAGTCTGAAGAAAGAAACTTCATTTGCGGAATTATCTTGGAACACAGAACAAATTTTATGCCCATTTGACATTTTCTCCCACCGAAAAAGGAATTCCAAAACAAATTTCGACGTGAGCCTCGTTAGCTCAGTTGGTAGAGCGTCAGACTTTTAATCTGAATGTCACGGGTTCAAGCCCCGTACGAGGCTAATAATTTTAGACGGTTTGCGATTTACATTATTACTCAACTATGAGCGAGAAATTTTAGGACACATACTAAAGTCTGAAGAAAGAAACTTCATTTGCGGAATTATCTTGGAACACAGAACAAATTTTATGCCCATTTGACTTTTTCTCCCACCGAAAAAGGAATTCCAAAACAAATTTCGACGTGAGCCTCGTTAGCTCTGTTGGTAGAGCGTCAGACTTTTAATCTGAATGTCACGGGTTCAAGCCCCGTACGAGGCTAATAATTTTAGATGGAATTCCCATTTCTCACCGAAAAAGGAATTCCAAAACAAATTTCGACGTGAGCCTCGTTAGCTCAGTTGGTAGAGCGTCAGACATTTAATCTGAATGTCACGGGTTCAAGCCCCGTACGAGGCTAATAATTTTAGACGGTTTGCGATTTACATTATTACTCAACGATGAGCGAGAAATTTTAGGACACATACTAAAGTCTGAAGAAAGAAACTTCATTTGCGGAATTATCTTGGAACACAGAACAAATTTTATGCCCATTTGACATTTTCTCCCACCGAAAAAGGAATTCCAAAACAAATTTCGACGTGAGCCTCGTTAGCTCAGTTGGTAGAGCGTCAGACTTTTAATCTGAATGTCACGGGTTCAAGCCCCGTACGAGGCTAATAATTTTAGACGGTTTGCGATTTACATTATTACTCAACGATGAGCGAGAAATTTTAGGACACATACTAAAGTCTGAAGAAAGAAACTTCATTTGCGGAATTATCTTGGAACACAGAACAAATTTTATGCCCATTTGACATTTTCTCCCACCGAAAAAGGAATTCCAAAACAAATTTCGACGTGAGCCTCGTTAGCTCAGTTGGTAGAGCGTCAGACTTTTAATCTGAATGTCACGGGTTCAAGCCCCGTACGAGGCTAATAATTTTAGACGGTTTGCGATTTACATTATTACTCAACTATGAGCGAGAAATTTTAGGACACATACTAAAGTCTGAAGAAAGAAACTTCATTTGCGGAATTATCTTGGAACACAGAACAAATTTTATGCCCATTTGACATTTTCTCCCACCGAAAAAGGAATTCCAAAACAAATTTCGACGTGAGCCTCGTTAGCTCAGTTGGTAGAGCGTCAGACTTTTAATCTGAATGTCACGGGTTCAAGCCCCGTACGAGGCTAATAATTTTAGACGGTTTGCGATTTACATTATTACTCAACGATGAGCGAGAAATTTTAGGACACATACTAAAGTCTGAAGAAAGAAACTTCATTTGCGGAATTATCTTGGAACACAGAACAAATTTTATGCCCATTTGACATTTTCTCCCACCGAAAAAGGAATTCCAAAACAAATTTCGACGTGAGCCTCGTTAGCTCAGTTGGTAGAGCGTCAGACTTTTAATCTGAATGTCACGGGTTCAAGCCCCGTACGAGGCTAATAATTTTAGACGGTTTGCGATTTACATTATTACTCAACTATGAGCGAGAAATTTTAGGACACATACTAAAGTCTGAAGAAAGAAACTTCATTTGCGGAATTATCTTGGAACACAGAACAAATTTTATGCCCATTTGACTTTTTCTCCCACCGAAAAAGGAATTCCAAAACAAATTTCGACGTGAGCCTCGTTAGCTCTGTTGGTAGAGCGTCAGACTTTTAATCTGAATGTCACGGGTTCAAGCCCCGTACGAGGCTAATAATTTTAGATGGAATTCCCATTTCTCACCGAAAAAGGAATTCCAAAACAAATTTCGACGTGAGCCTCGTTAGCTCAGTTGGTAGAGCGTCAGACTTTTAATCTGAATGTCACGGGTTCAAGCCCCGTACGAGGCTAATAATTTTAGACGGTTTGCGATTTACATTATTACTCAACGATGAGCGAGAAATTTTAGGACACATACTAAAGTCTGAAGAAAGAAACTTCATTTGCGGAATTATCTTGGAACACAGAACAAATTTTATGCCCATTTGACATTTTCTCCCACCGAAAAAGGAATTCCAAAACAAATTTCGACGTGAGCCTCGTTAGCTCAGTTGGTAGAGCGTCAGACTTTTAATCTGAATGTCACGGGTTCAAGCCCCGTACGAGGCTAATAATTTTAGACGGTTTGCGATTTACATTATTACTCAACTATGAGCGAGAAATTTTAGGACACATACTAAAGTCTGAAGAAAGAAACTTCATTTGCGGAATTATCTTGGAACACAGAACAAATTTTATGCCCATTTGACATTTTCTCCCACCGAAAAAGAATTCCAAAACAAATTTCGACGTGAGCCTCGTTAGCTCAGTTGGTAGAGCGTCAGACTTTTAATCTGAATGTCACGGGTTCAAGCCCCGTACGAGGCTAATAATTTTAGACGGTTTGCGATTTACATTATTACTCAACGATGAGCGAGAAATTTTAGGACACATACTAAAGTCTGAAGAAAGAAACTTCATTTGCGGAATTATCTTGGAACACAGAACAAATTTTATGCCCATTTGACATTTTCTCCCACCGAAAAAGGAATTCCAAAACAAATTTCGACGTGAGCCTCGTTAGCTCAGTTGGTAGAGCGTCAGACTTTTAATCTGAATGTCACGGGTTCAAGCCCCGTACGAGGCTAATAATTTTAGACGGTTTGCGATTTACATTATTACTCAACGATGAGCGAGAAATTTTAGGACACATACTAAAGTCTGAAGAAAGAAACTTCATTTGCGGAATTATCTTGGAACACAGAACAAATTTTATGCCCATTTGACATTTTCTCCCACCGAAAAAGGAATTCCAAAACAAATTTCGACGTGAGCCTCGTTAGCTCAGTTGGTAGAGCGTCAGACTTTTAATCTGAATGTCACGGGTTCAAGCCCCGTACGAGGCTAATAATTTTAGACGGTTTGCGATTTACATTATTACTCAACTATGAGCGAGAAATTTTAGGACACATACTAAAGTCTGAAGAAAGAAACTTCATTTGCGGAATTATCTTGGAACACAGAACAAATTTTATGCCCATTTGACTTTTTCTCCCACCGAAAAAGGAATTCCAAAACAAATTTCGACGTGAGCCTCGTTAGCTCTGTTGGTAGAGCGTCAGACTTTTAATCTGAATGTCACGGGTTCAAGCCCCGTACGAGGCTAATAATTTTAGATGGAATTCCCATTTCTCACCGAAAAAGGAATTCCAAAACAAATTTCGACGTGAGCCTCGTTAGCTCAGTTGGTAGAGCGTCAGACATTTAATCTGAATGTCACGGGTTCAAGCCCCGTACGAGGCTAATAATTTTAGACGGTTTGCGATTTACATTATTACTCAACGATGAGCGAGAAATTTTAGGACACATACTAAAGTCTGAAGAAAGAAACTTCATTTGCGGAATTATCTTGGAACACAGAACAAATTTTATGCCCATTTGACATTTTCTCCCACCGAAAAAGGAATTCCAAAACAAATTTCGACGTGAGCCTCGTTAGCTCAGTTGGTAGAGCGTCAGACTTTTAATCTGAATGTCACGGGTTCAAGCCCCGTACGAGGCTAATAATTTTAGACGGTTTGCGATTTACATTATTACTCAACGATGAGCGAGAAATTTTAGGACACATACTAAAGTCTGAAGAAAGAAACTTCATTTGCGGAATTATCTTGGAACACAGAACAAATTTTATGCCCATTTGACATTTTCTCCCACCGAAAAAGGAATTCCAAAACAAATTTCGACGTGAGCCTCGTTAGCTCAGTTGGTAGAGCGTCAGACTTTTAATCTGAATGTCACGGGTTCAAGCCCCGTACGAGGCTAATAATTTTAGACGGTTTGCGATTTACATTATTACTCAACGATGAGCGAGAAATTTTAGGACACATACTAAAGTCTGAAGAAAGAAACTTCATTTGCGGAATTATCTTGGAACACAGAACAAATTTTATGCCCATTTGACATTTTCTCCCACCGAAAAAGGAATTCCAAAACAAATTTCGACGTGAGCCTCGTTAGCTCAGTTGGTAGAGCGTCAGACTTTTAATCTGAATGTCACGGGTTCAAGCCCCGTACGAGGCTAATAATTTTAGACGGTTTGCGATTTACATTATTACTCAACGATGAGCGAGAAATTTTAGGACACATACTAAAGTCTGAAGAAAGAAACTTCATTTGCGGAATTATCTTGGAACACAGAACAAATTTTATGCCCATTTGACATTTTCTCCCACCGAAAAAGGAATTCCAAAACAAATTTCGACGTGAGCCTCGTTAGCTCAGTTGGTAGAGCGTCAGACTTTTAATCTGAATGTCACGGGTTCAAGCCCCGTACGAGGCTAATAATTTTAGACGGTTTGCGATTTACATTATTACTCAACGATGAGCGAGAAATTTTAGGACACATACTAAAGTCTGAAGAAAGAAACTTCATTTGCGGAATTATCTTGGAACACAGAACAAATTTTATGCCCATTTGACATTTTCTCCCACCGAAAAAGGAATTCCAAAACAAATTTCGACGTGAGCCTCGTTAGCTCAGTTGGTAGAGCGTCAGACTTTTAATCTGAATGTCACGGGTTCAAGCCCCGTACGAGGCTAATAATTTTAGACGGTTTGCGATTTACATTATTACTCAACGATGAGCGAGAAATTTTAGGACACATACTAAAGTCTGAAGAAAGAAACTTCATTTGCGGAATTATCTTGGAACACAGAACAAATTTTATGCCCATTTGACATTTTCTCCCACCGAAAAAGGAATTCCAAAACAAATTTCGACGTGAGCCTCGTTAGCTCAGTTGGTAGAGCGTCAGACTTTTAATCTGAATGTCACGGGTTCAAGCCCCGTACGAGGCTAATAATTTTAGACGGTTTGCGATTTACATTATTACTCAACGATGAGCGAGAAATTTTAGGACACATACTAAAGTCTGAAGAAAGAAACTTCATTTGCGGAATTATCTTGGAACACAGAACAAATTTTATGCCCATTTGACATTTTCTCCCACCGAAAAAGGAATTCCAAAACAAATTTCGACGTGAGCCTCGTTAGCTCAGTTGGTAGAGCGTCAGACTTTTAATCTGAATGTCACGGGTTCAAGCCCCGTACGAGGCTAATAATTTTAGACGGTTTGCGATTTACATTATTACTCAACTATGAGCGAGAAATTTTAGGACACATACTAAAGTCTGAAGAAAGAAACTTCATTTGCGGAATTATCTTGGAACACAGAACAAATTTTATGCCCATTTGACATTTTCTCCCACCGAAAAAGGAATTCCAAAACAAATTTCGACGTGAGCCTCGTTAGCTCAGTTGGTAGAGCGTCAGACTTTTAATCTGAATGTCACGGGTTCAAGCCCCGTACGAGGCTAATAATTTTAGACGGTTTGCGATTTACATTATTACTCAACGATGAGCGAGAAATTTTAGGACACATACTAAAGTCTGAAGAAAGAAACTTCATTTGCGGAATTATCTTGGAACACAGAACAAATTTTATGCCCATTTGACATTTTCTCCCACCGAAAAAGGAATTCCAAAACAAATTTCGACGTGAGCCTCGTTAGCTCAGTTGGTAGAGCGTCAGACTTTTAATCTGAATGTCACGGGTTCAAGCCCCGTACGAGGCTAATAATTTTAGACGGTTTGCGATTTACATTATTACTCAACTATGAGCGAGAAATTTTAGGACACATACTAAAGTCTGAAGAAAGAAACTTCATTTGCGGAATTATCTTGGAACACAGAACAAATTTTATGCCCATTTGACTTTTTCTCCCACCGAAAAAGGAATTCCAAAACAAATTTCGACGTGAGCCTCGTTAGCTCAGTTGGTAGAGCGTCAGACTTTTAATCTGAATGTCACGGGTTCAAGCCCCGTACGAGGCTAATAATTTTAGATGGAATTCCCATTTCTCACCGAAAAAGGAATTCCAAAACAAATTTCGACGTGAGCCTCGTTAGCTCAGTTGGTAGAGCGTCAGACTTTTAATCTGAATGTCACGGGTTCAAGCCCCGTACGAGGCTAATAATTTTAGACGGTTTGCGATTTACATTATTACTCAACTATGAGCGAGAAATTTTAGGACACATACTAAAGTCTGAAGAAAGAAACTTCATTTGCGGAATTATCTTGGAACACAGAACAAATTTTATGCCCATTTGACATTTTCTCCCACCGAAAAAGGAATTCCAAAACAATTTTCGACGTGAGCCTCGTTAGCTCAGTTGGTAGAGCGTCAGACTTTTAATCTGAATGTCACGGGTTCAAGCCCCGTACGAGGCTAATAATTTTAGACGGTTTGCGATTTACATTATTACTCAACGATGAGCGAGAAATTTTAGGACACATACTAAAGTCTGAAGAAAGAAACTTCATTTGCGGAATTATCTTGGAACACAGAACAAATTTTATGCCCATTTGACATTTTCTCCCACCGAAAAAGGAATTCCAAAACAAATTTCGACGTGAGCCTCGTTAGCTCAGTTGGTAGAGCGTCAGACTTTTAATCTGAATGTCACGGGTTCAAGCCCCGTACGAGGCTAATAATTTTAGACGGTTTGCGATTTACATTATTACTCAACTATGAGCGAGAAATTTTAGGACACATACTAAAGTCTGAAGAAAGAAACTTCATTTGCGGAATTATCTTGGAACACAGAACAAATTTTATGCCCATTTGACTTTTTCTCCCACCGAAAAAGGAATTCCAAAACAAATTTCGACGTGAGCCTCGTTAGCTCTGTTGGTAGAGCGTCAGACTTTTAATCTGAATGTCACGGGTTCAAGCCCCGTACGAGGCTAATAATTTTAGATGGAATTCCCATTTCTCACCGAAAAAGGAATTCCAAAACAAATTTCGACGTGAGCCTCGTTAGCTCAGTTGGTAGAGCGTCAGACATTTAATCTGAATGTCACGGGTTCAAGCCCCGTACGAGGCTAATAATTTTAGACGGTTTGCGATTTACATTATTACTCAACGATGAGCGAGAAATTTTAGGACACATACTAAAGTCTGAAGAAAGAAACTTCATTTGCGGAATTATCTTGGAACACAGAACAAATTTTATGCCCATTTGACATTTTCTCCCACCGAAAAAGGAATTCCAAAACAAATTTCGACGTGAGCCTCGTTAGCTCAGTTGGTAGAGCGTCAGACTTTTAATCTGAATGTCACGGGTTCAAGCCCCGTACGAGGCTAATAATTTTAGACGGTTTGCGATTTACATTATTACTCAACTATGAGCGAGAAATTTTAGGACACATACTAAAGTCTGAAGAAAGAAACTTCATTTGCGGAATTATCTTGGAACACAGAACAAATTTTATGCCCATTTGACATTTTCTCCCACCGAAAAAGGAATTCCAAAACAAATTTCGACGTGAGCCTCGTTAGCTCAGTTGGTAGAGCGTCAGACTTTTAATCTGAATGTCACGGGTTCAAGCCCCGTACGAGGCTAATAATTTTAGACGGTTTGCGATTTACATTATTACTCAACGATGAGCGAGAAATTTTAGGACACATACTAAAGTCTGAAGAAAGAAACTTCATTTGCGGAATTATCTTGGAACACAGAACAAATTTTATGCCCATTTGACATTTTCTCCCACCGAAAAAGGAATTCCAAAACAAATTTCGACGTGAGCCTCGTTAGCTCAGTTGGTAGAGCGTCAGACTTTTAATCTGAATGTCACGGGTTCAAGCCCCGTACGAGGCTAATAATTTTAGACGGTTTGCGATTTACATTATTACTCAACGATGAGCGAGAAATTTTAGGACACATACTAAAGTCTGAAGAAAGAAACTTCATTTGCGGAATTATCTTGGAACACAGAACAAATTTTATGCCCATTTGACATTTTCTCCCACCGAAAAAGGAATTCCAAAACAAATTTCGACGTGAGCCTCGTTAGCTCAGTTGGTAGAGCGTCAGACTTTTAATCTGAATGTCACGGGTTCAAGCCCCGTACGAGGCTAATAATTTTAGACGGTTTGCGATTTACATTATTACTCAACTATGAGCGAGAAATTTTAGGACACATACTAAAGTCTGAAGAAAGAAACTTCATTTGCGGAATTATCTTGGAACACAGAACAAATTTTATGCCCATTTGACTTTTTCTCCCACCGAAAAAGGAATTCCAAAACAAATTTCGACGTGAGCCTCGTTAGCTCTGTTGGTAGAGCGTCAGACTTTTAATCTGAATGTCACGGGTTCAAGCCCCGTACGAGGCTAATAATTTTAGATGGAATTCCCATTTCTCACCGAAAAAGGAATTCCAAAACAAATTTCGACGTGAGCCTCGTTAGCTCAGTTGGTAGAGCGTCAGACATTTAATCTGAATGTCACGGGTTCAAGCCCCGTACGAGGCTAATAATTTTAGACGGTTTGCGATTTACATTATTACTCAACGATGAGCGAGAAATTTTAGGACACATACTAAAGTCTGAAGAAAGAAACTTCATTTGCGGAATTATCTTGGAACACAGAACAAATTTTATGCCCATTTGACATTTTCTCCCACCGAAAAAGGAATTCCAAAACAAATTTCGACGTGAGCCTCGTTAGCTCAGTTGGTAGAGCGTCAGACTTTTAATCTGAATGTCACGGGTTCAAGCCCCGTACGAGGCTAATAATTTTAGACGGTTTGCGATTTACATTATTACTCAACTATGAGCGAGAAATTTTAGGACACATACTAAAGTCTGAAGAAAGAAACTTCATTTGCGGAATTATCTTGGAACACAGAACAAATTTTATGCCCATTTGACATTTTCTCCCACCGAAAAAGGAATTCCAAAACAAATTTCGACGTGAGCCTCGTTAGCTCAGTTGGTAGAGCGTCAGACTTTTAATCTGAATGTCACGGGTTCAAGCCCCGTACGAGGCTAATAATTTTAGACGGTTTGCGATTTACATTATTACTCAACGATGAGCGAGAAATTTTAGGACACATACTAAAGTCTGAAGAAAGAAACTTCATTTGCGGAATTATCTTGGAACACAGAACAAATTTTATGCCCATTTGACATTTTCTCCCACCGAAAAAGGAATTCCAAAACAAATTTCGACGTGAGCCTCGTTAGCTCAGTTGGTAGAGCGTCAGACTTTTAATCTGAATGTCACGGGTTCAAGCCCCGTACGAGGCTAATAATTTTAGACGGTTTGCGATTTACATTATTACTCAACTATGAGCGAGAAATTTTAGGACACATACTAAAGTCTGAAGAAAGAAACTTCATTTGCGGAATTATCTTGGAACACAGAACAAATTTTATGCCCATTTGACATTTTCTCCCACCGAAAAAGGAATTCCAAAACAAATTTCGACGTGAGCCTCGTTAGCTCAGTTGGTAGAGCGTCAGACTTTTAATCTGAATGTCACGGGTTCAAGCCCCGTACGAGGCTAATAATTTTAGACGGTTTGCGATTTACATTATTACTCAACGATGAGCGAGAAATTTTAGGACACATACTAAAGTCTGAAGAAAGAAACTTCATTTGCGGAATTATCTTGGAACACAGAACAAATTTTATGCCCATTTGACATTTTCTCCCACCGAAAAAGGAATTCCAAAACAAATTTCGACGTGAGCCTCGTTAGCTCAGTTGGTAGAGCGTCAGACTTTTAATCTGAATGTCACGGGTTCAAGCCCCGTACGAGGCTAATAATTTTAGACGGTTTGCGATTTACATTATTACTCAACGATGAGCGAGAAATTTTAGGACACATACTAAAGTCTGAAGAAAGAAACTTCATTTGCGGAATTATCTTGGAACACAGAACAAATTTTATGCCCATTTGACTTTTTCTCCCACCGAAAAAGGAATTCCAAAACAAATTTCGACGTGAGCCTCGTTAGCTCTGTTGGTAGAGCGTCAGACTTTTAATCTGAATGTCACGGGTTCAAGCCCCGTACGAGGCTAATAATTTTAGATGGAATTCCCATTTCTCACCGAAAAAGGAATTCCAAAACAAATTTCGACGTGAGCCTCGTTAGCTCAGTTGGTAGAGCGTCAGACATTTAATCTGAATGTCACGGGTTCAAGCCCCGTACGAGGCTAATAATTTTAGACGGTTTGCGATTTACATTATTACTCAACGATGAGCGAGAAATTTTAGGACACATACTAAAGTCTGAAGAAAGAAACTTCATTTGCGGAATTATCTTGGAACACAGAACAAATTTTATGCCCATTTGACATTTTCTCCCACCGAAAAAGGAATTCCAAAACAAATTTCGACGTGAGCCTCGTTAGCTCAGTTGGTAGAGCGTCAGACTTTTAATCTGAATGTCACGGGTTCAAGCCCCGTACGAGGCTAATAATTTTAGACGGTTTGCGATTTACATTATTACTCAACGATGAGCGAGAAATTTTAGGACACATACTAAAGTCTGAAGAAAGAAACTTCATTTGCGGAATTATCTTGGAACACAGAACAAATTTTATGCCCATTTGACATTTTCTCCCACCGAAAAAGGAATTCCAAAACAAATTTCGACGTGAGCCTCGTTAGCTCAGTTGGTAGAGCGTCAGACTTTTAATCTGAATGTCACGGGTTCAAGCCCCGTACGAGGCTAATAATTTTAGATGGTTTGAGATTTCTCACCGAAAAAGAATTCCAAAACAATTTTCGACGTGAGCCTCGTTAGCTCAGTTGGTAGAGCGTCAGACTTTTAATCTGAATGTCACGGGTTCAAGCCCCGTACGAGGCTAATAATTTTAGACGGTTTGCGATTTACATTATTACTCAACGATGAGCGAGAAATTTTAGGACACATACTAAAGTCTGAAGAAAGAAACTTCATTTGCGGAATTATCTTGGAACACAGAACAAATTTTATGCCCATTTGACATTTTCTCCCACCGAAAAAGGAATTCCAAAACAAATTTCGACGTGAGCCTCGTTAGCTCTGTTGGTAGAGCGTCAGACTTTTAATCTGAATGTCACGGGTTCAAGCCCCGTACGAGGCTAATAATTTTAGATGGAATTCCCATTTCTCACCGAAAAAGGAATTCCAAAACAAATTTCGACGTGAGCCTCGTTAGCTCAGTTGGTAGAGCGTCAGACATTTAATCTGAATGTCACGGGTTCAAGCCCCGTACGAGGCTAATAATTTTTAGACGGTTTGCGATTTACATTATTACTCAACGATGAGCGAGAAATTTTAGGACACATACTAAAGTCTGAAGAAAGAAACTTCATTTGCGGAATTATCTTGGAACACAGAACAAATTTTATGCCCATTTGACATTTTCTCCCACCGAAAAAGGAATTCCAAAACAAATTTCGACGTGAGCCTCGTTAGCTCAGTTGGTAGAGCGTCAGACTTTTAATCTGAATGTCACGGGTTCAAGCCCCGTACGAGGCTAATAATTTTAGACGGTTTGCGATTTACATTATTACTCAACGATGAGCGAGAAATTTTAGGACACATACTAAAGTCTGAAGAAAGAAACTTCATTTGCGGAATTATCTTGGAAC
Organism: Allodiplogaster sudhausi; assembly: GCA_945643635.1. Lineage (NCBI taxonomy): Eukaryota > Metazoa > Nematoda > Chromadorea > Rhabditida > Diplogasteridae > Allodiplogaster > Allodiplogaster sudhausi. Next base: position 2,389,545 of record CALZFC010000019.1, read on the forward strand.
ACAGAACAAATTTTATGCCCATTTGACATTTTCTCCCACCGAAAAAGGAATTCCAAAACAAATTTCGACGTGAGCCTCGTTAGCTCAGTTGGTAGAGCGTCAGACTTTTAATCTGAATGTCACGGGTTCAAGCCCCGTACGAGGCTAATAATTTTAGACGGTTTGCGATTTACATTATTACTCAACGATGAGCGAGAAATTTTAGGACACATACTAAAGTCTGAAGAAAGAAACTTCATTTGCGGAATTATCTTGGAACACAGAACAAATTTTATGCCCATTTGACATTTTCTCCCACCGAAAAAGGAATTCCAAAACAAATTTCGACGTGAGCCTCGTTAGCTCAGTTGGTAGAGCGTCAGACTTTTAATCTGAATGTCACGGGTTCAAGCCCCGTACGAGGCTAATAATAATTTAGACGGTTTGCGATTTACATTATTACTCAACTATGAGCGAGAAATTTTAGGACACATACTAAAGTCTGAAGAAAGAAACTTCATTTGCGGAATTATCTTGGAACACAGAACAAATTTTATGCCCATTTGACATTTTCTCCCACCGAAAAAGGAATTCCAAAACAATTTTCGACGTGAGCCTCGTTAGCTCAGTTGGTAGAGCGTCAGACTTTTAATCTGAATGTCACGGGTTCAAGCCCCGTACGAGGCTAATAATTTTAGACGGTTTGCGATTTACATTATTACTCAACTATGAGCGAGAAATTTTAGGACACATACTAAAGTCTGAAGAAAGAAACTTCATTTGCGGAATTATCTTGGAACACAGAACAAATTTTATGCCCATTTGACATTTTCTCCCACCGAAAAAGGAATTCCAAAACAAATTTCGACGTGAGCCTCGTTAGCTCAGTTGGTAGAGCGTCAGACTTTTAATCTGAATGTCACGGGTTCAAGCCCCGTACGAGGCTAATAATTTTAGACGGTTTGCGATTTACATTATTACTCAACGATGAGCGAGAAATTTTAGGACACATACTAAAGTCTGAAGAAAGAAACTTCATTTGCGGAATTATCTTGGAACACAGAACAAATTTTATGCCCATTTGACTTTTTCTCCCACCGAAAAAGGAATTCCAAAACAAATTTCGACGTGAGCCTCGTTAGCTCAGTTGGTAGAGCGTCAGACTTTTAATCTGAATGTCACGGTTCAAGCCCCGTACGAGGCTAATAATTTTAGATGGTTTGAGATTTCTCACCGAAAAAGAATTCCAAAACAATTTTCGACGTGAGCCTCGTTAGCTCAGTTGGTAGAGCGTCAGACTTTTAATCTGAATGTCACGGGTTCAAGCCCCGTACGAGGCTAATAATTTTAGACGGTTTGCGATTTACATTATTACTCAACGATGAGCGAGAAATTTTAGGACACATACTAAAGTCTGAAGAAAGAAACTTCATTTGCGGAATTATCTTGGAACACAGAACAAATTTTATGCCCATTTGACATTTTCTCCCACCGAAAAAGGAATTCCAAAACAAATTTCGACGTGAGCCTCGTTAGCTCTGTTGGTAGAGCGTCAGACTTTTAATCTGAATGTCACGGGTTCAAGCCCCGTACGAGGCTAATAATTTTAGATGGAATTCCCATTTCTCACCGAAAAAGGAATTCCAAAACAAATTTCGACGTGAGCCTCGTTAGCTCAGTTGGTAGAGCGTCAGACTTTTAATCTGAATGTCACGGGTTCAAGCCCCGTACGAGGCTAATAATTTTAGACGGTTTGCGATTTACATTATTACTCAACTATGAGCGAGAAATTTTAGGACACATACTAAAGTCTGAAGAAAGAAACTTCATTTGCGGAATTATCTTGGAACACAGAACAAATTTTATGCCCATTTGACATTTTCTCCCACCGAAAAAGGAATTCCAAAACAATTTTCGACGTGAGCCTCGTTAGCTCAGTTGGTAGAGCGTCAGACTTTTAATCTGAATGTCACGGGTTCAAGCCCCGTACGAGGCTAATAATTTTAGACGGTTTGCGATTTACATTATTACTCAACGATGAGCGAGAAATTTTAGGACACATACTAAAGTCTGAAGAAAGAAACTTCATTTGCGGAATTATCTTGGAACACAGAACAAATTTTATGCCCATTTGACATTTTCTCCCACCGAAAAAGGAATTCCAAAACAAATTTCGACGTGAGCCTCGTTAGCTCAGTTGGTAGAGCGTCAGACTTTTAATCTGAATGTCACGGGTTCAAGCCCCGTACGAGGCTAATAATTTTAGACGGTTTGCGATTTACATTATTACTCAACGATGAGCGAGAAATTTTAGGACACATACTAAAGTCTGAAGAAAGAAACTTCATTTGCGGAATTATCTTGGAACACAGAACAAATTTTATGCCCATTTGACATTTTCTCCCACCGAAAAAGGAATTCCAAAACAAATTTCGACGTGAGCCTCGTTAGCTCAGTTGGTAGAGCGTCAGACTTTTAATCTGAATGTCACGGGTTCAAGCCCCGTACGAGGCTAATAATTTTAGACGGTTTGCGATTTACATTATTACTCAACTATGAGCGAGAAAATTTAGGACACATACTAAAGTCTGAAGAAAGAAACTTCATTTGCGGAATTATCTTGGAACACAGAACAAATTTTATGCCCATTTGACATTTTCTCCCACCGAAAAAGGAATTCCAAAACAATTTCGACGTGAGCCTCGTTAGCTCAGTTGGTAGAGCGTCAGACTTTTAATCTGAATGTCACGGGTTCAAGCCCCGTACGAGGCTAATAATTTTAGACGGTTTGCGATTTACATTATTACTCAACGATGAGCGAGAAATTTTAGGACACATACTAAAGTCTGAAGAAAGAAACTTCATTTGCGGAATTATCTTGGAACACAGAACAAATTTTATGCCCATTTGACATTTTCTCCCACCGAAAAAGGAATTCCAAAACAAATTTCGACGTGAGCCTCGTTAGCTCAGTTGGTAGAGCGTCAGACTTTTAATCTGAATGTCACGGGTTCAAGCCCCGTACGAGGCTAATAATTTTAGACGGTTTGCGATTTACATTATTACTCAACGATGAGCGAGAAATTTTAGGACACATACTAAAGTCTGAAGAAAGAAACTTCATTTGCGGAATTATCTTGGAACACAGAACAAATTTTATGCCCATTTGACTTTTTCTCCCACCGAAAAAGGAATTCCAAAACAAATTTCGACGTGAGCCTCGTTAGCTCAGTTGGTAGAGCGTCAGACTTTTAATCTGAATGTCACGGGTTCAAGCCCCGTACGAGGCTAATAATTTTAGATGGAATTCCCATTTCTCACCGAAAAAGGAATTCCAAAACAAATTTCGACGTGAGCCTCGTTAGCTCAGTTGGTAGAGCGTCAGACTTTTAATCTGAATGTCACGGGTTCAAGCCCCGTACGAGGCTAATAATTTTAGACGGTTTGCGATTTACATTATTACTCAACGATGAGCGAGAAATTTTAGGACACATACTAAAGTCTGAAGAAAGAAACTTCATTTGCGGAATTATCTTGGAACACAGAACAAATTTTATGCCCATTTGACATTTTCTCCCACCGAAAAAGGAATTCCAAAACAAATTTCGACGTGAGCCTCGTTAGCTCAGTTGGTAGAGCGTCAGACTTTTAATCTGAATGTCACGGGTTCAAGCCCCGTACGAGGCTAATAATTTTAGATGGAATTCCCATTTCTCACCGAAAAAGGAATTCCAAAACAAATTTCGACGTGAGCCTCGTTAGCTCAGTTGGTAGAGCGTCAGACATTTAATCTGAATGTCACGGGTTCAAGCCCCGTACGAGGCTAATAATTTTAGACGGTTTGCGATTTACATTATTACTCAACGATGAGCGAGAAATTTTAGGACACATACTAAAGTCTGAAGAAAGAAACTTCATTTGCGGAATTATCTTGGAACACAGAACAAATTTTATGCCCATTTGACATTTTCTCCCACCGAAAAAGGAATTCCAAAACAAATTTCGACGTGAGCCTCGTTAGCTCAGTTGGTAGAGCGTCAGACTTTTAATCTGAATGTCACGGGTTCAAGCCCCGTACGAGGCTAATAATTTTAGACGGTTTGCGATTTACATTATTACTCAACGATGAGCGAGAAATTTTAGGACACATACTAAAGTCTGAAGAAAGAAACTTCATTTGCGGAATTATCTTGGAACACAGAACAAATTTTATGCCCATTTGACATTTTCTCCCACCGAAAAAGGAATTCCAAAACAAATTTCGACGTGAGCCTCGTTAGCTCAGTTGGTAGAGCGTCAGACTTTTAATCTGAATGTCACGGGTTCAAGCCCCGTACGAGGCTAATAATTTTAGACGGTTTGCGATTTACATTATTACTCAACGATGAGCGAGAAATTTTAGGACACATACTAAAGTCTGAAGAAAGAAACTTCATTTGCGGAATTATCTTGGAACACAGAACAAATTTTATGCCCATTTGACATTTTCTCCCACCGAAAAAGGAATTCCAAAACAAATTTCGACGTGAGCCTCGTTAGCTCAGTTGGTAGAGCGTCAGACTTTTAATCTGAATGTCACGGGTTCAAGCCCCGTACGAGGCTAATAATAATTTTAGACGGTTTGCGATTTACATTATTACTCAACTATGAGCGAGAAAATTTAGGACACATACTAAAGTCTGAAGAAAGAAACTTCATTTGCGGAATTATCTTGGAACACAGAACAAATTTTATGCCCATTTGACATTTTCTCCCACCGAAAAAGGAATTCCAAAACAATTTTCGACGTGAGCCTCGTTAGCTCAGTTGGTAGAGCGTCAGACTTTTAATCTGAATGTCACGGGTTCAAGCCCCGTACGAGGCTAATAATTTTAGACGGTTTGCGATTTACATTATTACTCAACGATGAGCGAGAAATTTTAGGACACATACTAAAGTCTGAAGAAAGAAACTTCATTTGCGGAATTATCTTGGAACACAGAACAAATTTTATGCCCATTTGACATTTTCTCCCACCGAAAAAGGAATTCCAAAACAAATTTCGACGTGAGCCTCGTTAGCTCAGTTGGTAGAGCGTCAGACTTTTAATCTGAATGTCACGGGTTCAAGCCCCGTACGAGGCTAATAATTTTAGACGGTTTGCGATTTACATTATTACTCAACGATGAGCGAGAAATTTTAGGACACATACTAAAGTCTGAAGAAAGAAACTTCATTTGCGGAATTATCTTGGAACACAGAACAAATTTTATGCCCATTTGACTTTTTCTCCCACCGAAAAAGGAATTCCAAAACAAATTTCGACGTGAGCCTCGTTAGCTCAGTTGGTAGAGCGTCAGACTTTTAATCTGAATGTCACGGGTTCAAGCCCCGTACGAGGCTAATAATTTTAGATGGAATTCCCATTTCTCACCGAAAAAGGAATTCCAAAACAAATTTCGACGTGAGCCTCGTTAGCTCAGTTGGTAGAGCGTCAGACTTTTAATCTGAATGTCACGGGTTCAAGCCCCGTACGAGGCTAATAATTTTAGACGGTTTGCGATTTACATTATTACTCAACGATGAGCGAGAAATTTTAGGACACATACTAAAGTCTGAAGAAAGAAACTTCATTTGCGGAATTATCTTGGAACACAGAACAAATTTTATGCCCATTTGACATTTTCTCCCACCGAAAAAGGAATTCCAAAACAAATTTCGACGTGAGCCTCGTTAGCTCAGTTGGTAGAGCGTCAGACTTTTAATCTGAATGTCACGGGTTCAAGCCCCGTACGAGGCTAATAATTTTAGACGGTTTGCGATTTACATTATTACTCAACTATGAGCGAGAAATTTTAGGACACATACTAAAGTCTGAAGAAAGAAACTTCATTTGCGGAATTATCTTGGAACACAGAACAAATTTTATGCCCATTTGACTTTTTCTCCCACCGAAAAAGGAATTCCAAAACAAATTTCGACGTGAGCCTCGTTAGCTCAGTTGGTAGAGCGTCAGACTTTTAATCTGAATGTCACGGGTTCAAGCCCCGTACGAGGCTAATAATTTTAGATGGAATTCCCATTTCTCACCGAAAAAGGAATTCCAAAACAAATTTCGACGTGAGCCTCGTTAGCTCAGTTGGTAGAGCGTCAGACATTTAATCTGAATGTCACGGGTTCAAGCCCCGTACGAGGCTAATAATTTTAGACGGTTTGCGATTTACATTATTACTCAACGATGAGCGAGAAATTTTAGGACACATACTAAAGTCTGAAGAAAGAAACTTCATTTGCGGAATTATCTTGGAACACAGAACAAATTTTATGCCCATTTGACATTTTCTCCCACCGAAAAAGGAATTCCAAAACAAATTTCGACGTGAGCCTCGTTAGCTCAGTTGGTAGAGCGTCAGACTTTTAATCTGAATGTCACGGGTTCAAGCCCCGTACGAGGCTAATAATTTTAGACGGTTTGCGATTTACATTATTACTCAACGATGAGCGAGAAATTTTAGGACACATACTAAAGTCTGAAGAAAGAAACTTCATTTGCGGAATTATCTTGGAACACAGAACAAATTTTATGCCCATTTGACATTTTCTCCCACCGAAAAAGGAATTCCAAAACAAATTTCGACGTGAGCCTCGTTAGCTCAGTTGGTAGAGCGTCAGACTTTTAATCTGAATGTCACGGGTTCAAGCCCCGTACGAGGCTAATAATTTTAGATGGAATTCCCATTTCTCACCGAAAAAGGAATTCCAAAACAAATTTCGACGTGAGCCTCGTTAGCTCAGTTGGTAGAGCGTCAGACTTTTAATCTGAATGTCACGGGTTCAAGCCCCGTACGAGGCTAATAATTTTAGACGGTTTGCGATTTACATTATTACTCAACGATGAGCGAGAAATTTTAGGACACATACTAAAGTCTGAAGAAAGAAACTTCATTTGCGGAATTATCTTGGAACACAGAACAAATTTTATGCCCATTTGACATTTTCTCCCACCGAAAAAGGAATTCCAAAACAAATTTCGACGTGAGCCTCGTTAGCTCAGTTGGTAGAGCGTCAGACTTTTAATCTGAATGTCACGGGTTCAAGCCCCGTACGAGGCTAATAATTTTAGACGGTTTGCGATTTACATTATTACTCAACTATGAGCGAGAAATTTTAGGACACATACTAAAGTCTGAAGAAAGAAACTTCATTTGCGGAATTATCTTGGAACACAGAACAAATTTTATGCCCATTTGACTTTTCTCCCACCGAAAAAGGAATTCCAAAACAAATTTCGACGTGAGCCTCGTTAGCTCAGTTGGTAGAGCGTCAGACTTTTAATCTGAATGTCACGGGTTCAAGCCCCGTACGAGGCTAATAATTTTAGATGGAATTCCCATTTCTCACCGAAAAAGGAATTCCAAAACAAATTTCGACGTGAGCCTCGTTAGCTCAGTTGGTAGAGCGTCAGACATTTAATCTGAATGTCACGGGTTCAAGCCCCGTACGAGGCTAATAATTTTAGACGGTTTGCGATTTACATTATTACTCAACGATGAGCGAGAAATTTTAGGACACATACTAAAGTCTGAAGAAAGAAACTTCATTTGCGGAATTATCTTGGAACACAGAACAAATTTTATGCCCATTTGACATTTTCTCCCACCGAAAAAGGAATTCCAAAACAAATTTCGACGTGAGCCTCGTTAGCTCAGTTGGTAGAGCGTCAGACTTTTAATCTGAATGTCACGGGTTCAAGCCCCGTACGAGGCTAATAATTTTAGACGGTTTGCGATTTACATTATTACTCAACTATGAGCGAGAAATTTTAGGACACATACTAAAGTCTGAAGAAAGAAACTTCATTTGCGGAATTATCTTGGAACACAGAACAAATTTTATGCCCATTTGACATTTTCTCCCACCGAAAAAAGAATTCCAAAACAAATTTCGACGTGAGCCTCGTTAGCTCAGTTGGTAGAGCGTCAGACTTTTAATCTGAATGTCACGGGTTCAAGCCCCGTACGAGGCTAATAATTTTAGACGGTTTGCGATTTACATTATTACTCAACGATGAGCGAGAAATTTTAGGACACATACTAAAGTCTGAAGAAAGAAACTTCATTTGCGGAATTATCTTGGAACACAGAACAAATTTTATGCCCATTTGACATTTTCTCCCACCGAAAAAGGAATTCCAAAACAAATTTCGACGTGAGCCTCGTTAGCTCAGTTGGTAGAGCGTCAGACTTTTAATCTGAATGTCACGGTTCAAGCCCCGTACGAGGCTAATAATTTTAGATGGTTTGAGATTTCTCACCGAAAAAGAATTCCAAAACAATTTTCGACGTGAGCCTCGTTAGCTCAGTTGGTAGAGCGTCAGACTTTTAATCTGAATGTCACGGGTTCAAGCCCCGTACGAGGCTAATAATTTTAGACGGTTTGCGATTTACATTATTACTCAACGATGAGCGAGAAATTTTAGGACACATACTAAAGTCTGAAGAAAGAAACTTCATTTGCGGAATTATCTTGGAACACAGAACAAATTTTATGCCCATTTGACATTTTCTCCCACCGAAAAAGGAATTCCAAAACAAATTTCGACGTGAGCCTCGTTAGCTCTGTTGGTAGAGCGTCAGACTTTTAATCTGAATGTCACGGGTTCAAGCCCCGTACGAGGCTAATAATTTTAGATGGAATTCCCATTTCTCACCGAAAAAGGAATTCCAAAACAAATTTCGACGTGAGCCTCGTTAGCTCAGTTGGTAGAGCGTCAGACATTTAATCTGAATGTCACGGGTTCAAGCCCCGTACGAGGCTAATAATTTTAGACGGTTTGCGATTTACATTATTACTCAACGATGAGCGAGAAATTTTAGGACACATACTAAAGTCTGAAGAAAGAAACTTCATTTGCGGAATTATCTTGGAACACAGAACAAATTTTATGCCCATTTGACATTTTCTCCCACCGAAAAAGGAATTCCAAAACAAATTTCGACGTGAGCCTCGTTAGCTCAGTTGGTAGAGCGTCAGACTTTTAATCTGAATGTCACGGGTTCAAGCCCCGTACGAGGCTAATAATTTTAGACGGTTTGCGATTTACATTATTACTCAACGATGAGCGAGAAATTTTAGGACACATACTAAAGTCTGAAGAAAGAAACTTCATTTGCGGAATTATCTTGGAACACAGAACAAATTTTATGCCCATTTGACATTTTCTCCCACCGAAAAAGGAATTCCAAAACAAATTTCGACGTGAGCCTCGTTAGCTCAGTTGGTAGAGCGTCAGACTTTTAATCTGAATGTCACGGGTTCAAGCCCCGTACGAGGCTAATAATTTTAGACGGTTTGCGATTTACATTATTACTCAACGATGAGCGAGAAATTTTAGGACACATACTAAAGTCTGAAGAAAGAAACTTCATTTGCGGAATTATCTTGGAACACAGAACAAATTTTATGCCCATTTGACATTTTCTCCCACCGAAAAAGGAATTCCAAAACAAATTTCGACGTGAGCCTCGTTAGCTCAGTTGGTAGAGCGTCAGACTTTTAATCTGAATGTCACGGGTTCAAGCCCCGTACGAGGCTAATAATTTTAGACGGTTTGCGATTTACATTATTACTCAACTATGAGCGAGAAATTTTAGGACACATACTAAAGTCTGAAGAAAGAAACTTCATTTGCGGAATTATCTTGGAACACAGAACAAATTTTATGCCCATTTGACATTTTCTCCCACCGAAAAAGGAATTCCAAAACAAATTTCGACGTGAGCCTCGTTAGCTCAGTTGGTAGAGCGTCAGACTTTTAATCTGAATGTCACGGGTTCAAGCCCCGTACGAGGCTAATAATTTTAGACGGTTTGCGATTTACATTATTACTCAACGATGAGCGAGAAATTTTAGGACACATACTAAAGTCTGAAGAAAGAAACTTCATTTGCGGAATTATCTTGGAACACAGAACAAATTTTATGCCCATTTGACATTTTCTCCCACCGAAAAAGGAATTCCAAAACAAATTTCGACGTGAGCCTCGTTAGCTCAGTTGGTAGAGCGTCAGACTTTTAATCTGAATGTCACGGGTTCAAGCCCCGTACGAGGCTAATAATTTTAGACGGTTTGCGATTTACATTATTACTCAACGATGAGCGAGAAATTTTAGGACACATACTAAAGTCTGAAGAAAGAAACTTCATTTGCGGAATTATCTTGGAACACAGAACAAATTTTATGCCCATTTGACTTTTTCTCCCACCGAAAAAGGAATTCCAAAACAAATTTCGACGTGAGCCTCGTTAGCTCTGTTGGTAGAGCGTCAGACTTTTAATCTGAATGTCACGGGTTCAAGCCCCGTACGAGGCTAATAATTTTAGATGGTTTGAGATTTCTCACCGAAAAAGGAATTCCAAAACAAATTTCGACGTGAGCCTCGTTAGCTCAGTTGGTAGAGCGTCAGACATTTAATCTGAATGTCACGGGTTCAAGCCCCGTACGAGGCTAATAATTTTAGACGGTTTGCGATTTACATTATTACTCAACGATGAGCGAGAAATTTTAGGACACATACTAAAGTCTGAAGAAAGAAACTTCATTTGCGGAATTATCTTGGAACACAGAACAAATTTTATGCCCATTTGACATTTTCTCCCACCGAAAAAGGAATTCCAAAACAAATTTCGACGTGAGCCTCGTTAGCTCAGTTGGTAGAGCGTCAGACTTTTAATCTGAATGTCACGGGTTCAAGCCCCGTACGAGGCTAATAATTTTAGACGGTTTGCGATTTACATTATTACTCAACGATGAGCGAGAAATTTTAGGACACATACTAAAGTCTGAAGAAAGAAACTTCATTTGCGGAATTATCTTGGAACACAGAACAAATTTTATGCCCATTTGACATTTTCTCCCACCGAAAAAGGAATTCCAAAACAAATTTCGACGTGAGCCTCGTTAGCTCAGTTGGTAGAGCGTCAGACTTTTAATCTGAATGTCACGGGTTCAAGCCCCGTACGAGGCTAATAATTTTAGACGGTTTGCGATTTACATTATTACTCAACGATGAGCGAGAAATTTTAGGACACATACTAAAGTCTGAAGAAAGAAACTTCATTTGCGGAATTATCTTGGAACACAGAACAAATTTTATGCCCATTTGACTTTTTCTCCCACCGAAAAAGGAATTCCAAAACAAATTTCGACGTGAGCCTCGTTAGCTCTGTTGGTAGAGCGTCAGACTTTTAATCTGAATGTCACGGGTTCAAGCCCCGTACGAGGCTAATAATTTTAGATGGTTTCCCATTTCTCACCGAAAAAGGAATTCCAAAACAAATTTCGACGTGAGCCTCGTTAGCTCAGTTGGTAGAGCGTCAGACATTTAATCTGAATGTCACGGGTTCAAGCCCCGTACGAGGCTAATAATTTTAGACGGTTTGCGATTTACATTATTACTCAACGATGAGCGAGAAATTTTAGGACACATACTAAAGTCTGAAGAAAGAAACTTCATTTGCGGAATTATCTTGGAACACAGAACAAATTTTATGCCCATTTGACATTTTCTCCCACCGAAAAAGGAATTCCAAAACAAATTTCGACGTGAGCCTCGTTAGCTCAGTTGGTAGAGCGTCAGACTTTTAATCTGAATGTCACGGGTTCAAGCCCCGTACGAGGCTAATAATTTTAGACGGTTTGCGATTTACATTATTACTCAACGATGAGCGAGAAATTTTAGGACACATACTAAAGTCTGAAGAAAGAAACTTCATTTGCGGAATTATCTTGGAACACAGAACAAATTTTATGCCCATTTGACATTTTCTCCCACCGAAAAAGGAATTCCAAAACAAATTTCGACGTGAGCCTCGTTAGCTCAGTTGGTAGAGCGTCAGACTTTTAATCTGAATGTCACGGGTTCAAGCCCCGTACGAGGCTAATAATTTTAGACGGTTTGCGATTTACATTATTACTCAACGATGAGCGAGAAATTTTAGGACACATACTAAAGTCTGAAGAAAGAAACTTCATTTGCGGAATTATCTTGGAACACAGAACAAATTTTATGCCCATTTGACATTTTCTCCCACCGAAAAAGGAATTCCAAAACAAATTTCGACGTGAGCCTCGTTAGCTCAGTTGGTAGAGCGTCAGACTTTTAATCTGAATGTCACGGGTTCAAGCCCCGTACGAGGCTAATAATTTTAGACGGTTTGCGATTTACATTATTACTCAACTATGAGCGAGAAATTTTAGGACACATACTAAAGTCTGAAGAAAGAAACTTCATTTGCGGAATTATCTTGGAACACAGAACAAATTTTATGCCCATTTGACATTTTCTCCCACCGAAAAAGGAATTCCAAAACAAATTTCGACGTGAGCCTCGTTAGCTCAGTTGGTAGAGCGTCAGACTTTTAATCTGAATGTCACGGGTTCAAGCCCCGTACGAGGCTAATAATTTTAGACGGTTTGCGATTTACATTATTACTCAACTATGAGCGAGAAATTTTAGGACACATACTAAAGTCTGAAGAAAGAAACTTCATTTGCGGAATTATCTTGGAACACAGAACAAATTTTATGCCCATTTGACATTTTCTCCCACCGAAAAAGGAATTCCAAAACAAATTTCGACGTGAGCCTCGTTAGCTCAGTTGGTAGAGCGTCAGACTTTTAATCTGAATGTCACGGGTTCAAGCCCCGTACGAGGCTAATAATTTTAGACGGTTTGCGATTTACATTATTACTCAACGATGAGCGAGAAATTTTAGGACACATACTAAAGTCTGAAGAAAGAAACTTCATTTGCGGAATTATCTTGGAACACAGAACAAATTTTATGCCCATTTGACATTTTCTCCCACCGAAAAAGGAATTCCAAAACAAATTTCGACGTGAGCCTCGTTAGCTCAGTTGGTAGAGCGTCAGACTTTTAATCTGAATGTCACGGGTTCAAGCCCCGTACGAGGCTAATAATTTTAGACGGTTTGCGATTTACATTATTACTCAACTATGAGCGAGAAATTTTAGGACACATACTAAAGTCTGAAGAAAGAAACTTCATTTGCGGAATTATCTTGGAACACAGAACAAATTTTATGCCCATTTGACATTTTCTCCCACCGAAAAAGGAATTCCAAAACAAATTTCGACGTGAGCCTCGTTAGCTCTGTTGGTAGAGCGTCAGACTTTTAATCTGAATGTCACGGGTTCAAGCCCCGTACGAGGCTAATAATTTTAGATGGAATTGAGATTTCTCACCGAAAAAGGAATTCCAAAACAAATTTCGACGTGAGCCTCGTTAGCTCAGTTGGTAGAGCGTCAGACATTTAATCTGAATGTCACGGGTTCAAGCCCCGTACGAGGCTAATAATTTTAGACGGTTTGCGATTTACATTATTACTCAACGATGAGCGAGAAATTTTAGGACACATACTAAAGTCTGAAGAAAGAAACTTCATTTGCGGAATTATCTTGGAACACAGAACAAATTTTATGCCCATTTGACATTTTCTCCCACCGAAAAAGGAATTCCAAAACAATTTTCGACGTGAGCCTCGTTAGCTCAGTTGGTAGAGCGTCAGACTTTTAATCTGAATGTCACGGGTTCAAGCCCCGTACGAGGCTAATAATTTTAGACGGTTTGCGATTTACATTATTACTCAACGATGAGCGAGAAATTTTAGGACACATACTAAAGTCTGAAGAAAGAAACTTCATTTGCGGAATTATCTTGGAACACAGAACAAATTTTATGCCCATTTGACATTTTCTCCCACCGAAAAAGGAATTCCAAAACAAATTTCGACGTGAGCCTCGTTAGCTCAGTTGGTAGAGCGTCAGACTTTTAATCTGAATGTCACGGGTTCAAGCCCCGTACGAGGCTAATAATTTTAGACGGTTTGCGATTTACATTATTACTCAACGATGAGCGAGAAATTTTAGGACACATACTAAAGTCTGAAGAAAGAAACTTCATTTGCGGAATTATCTTGGAACACAGAACAAATTTTATGCCCATTTGACATTTTCTCCCACCGAAAAAGGAATTCCAAAACAAATTTCGACGTGAGCCTCGTTAGCTCAGTTGGTAGAGCGTCAGACTTTTAATCTGAATGTCACGGGTTCAAGCCCCGTACGAGGCTAATAATTTTAGACGGTTTGCGATTTACATTATTACTCAACTATGAGCGAGAAAATTTAGGACACATACTAAAGTCTGAAGAAAGAAACTTCATTTGCGGAATTATCTTGGAACACAGAACAAATTTTATGCCCATTTGACATTTTCTCCCACCGAAAAAGGAATTCCAAAACAATTTTCGACGTGAGCCTCGTTAGCTCAGTTGGTAGAGCGTCAGACTTTTAATCTGAATGTCACGGGTTCAAGCCCCGTACGAGGCTAATAATTTTAGACGGTTTGCGATTTACATTATTACTCAACGATGAGCGAGAAATTTTAGGACACATACTAAAGTCTGAAGAAAGAAACTTCATTTGCGGAATTATCTTGGAACACAGAACAAATTTTATGCCCATTTGACATTTTCTCCCACCGAAAAAGGAATTCCAAAACAAATTTCGACGTGAGCCTCGTTAGCTCAGTTGGTAGAGCGTCAGACTTTTAATCTGAATGTCACGGGTTCAAGCCCCGTACGAGGCTAATAATTTTAGACGGTTTGCGATTTACATTATTACTCAACGATGAGCGAGAAATTTTAGGACACATACTAAAGTCTGAAGAAAGAAACTTCATTTGCGGAATTATCTTGGAACACAGAACAAATTTTATGCCCATTTGACTTTTTCTCCCACCGAAAAAGGAATTCCAAAACAAATTTCGACGTGAGCCTCGTTAGCTCTGTTGGTAGAGCGTCAGACTTTTAATCTGAATGTCACGGGTTCAAGCCCCGTACGAGGCTAATAATTTTAGATGGTTTGAGATTTCTCACCGAAAAAGGAATTCCAAAACAAATTTCGACGTGAGCCTCGTTAGCTCAGTTGGTAGAGCGTCAGACATTTAATCTGAATGTCACGGGTTCAAGCCCCGTACGAGGCTAATAATTTTAGACGGTTTGCGATTTACATTATTACTCAACGATGAGCGAGAAATTTTAGGACACATACTAAAGTCTGAAGAAAGAAACTTCATTTGCGGAATTATCTTGGAACACAGAACAAATTTTATGCCCATTTGACATTTTCTCCCACCGAAAAAGGAATTCCAAAACAAATTTCGACGTGAGCCTCGTTAGCTCAGTTGGTAGAGCGTCAGACTTTTAATCTGAATGTCACGGGTTCAAGCCCCGTACGAGGCTAATAATTTTAGACGGTTTGCGATTTACATTATTACTCAACTATGAGCGAGAAATTTTAGGACACATACTAAAGTCTGAAGAAAGAAACTTCATTTGCGGAATTATCTTGGAACACAGAACAAATTTTATGCCCATTTGACATTTTCTCCCACCGAAAAAAGAATTCCAAAACAAATTTCGACGTGAGCCTCGTTAGCTCAGTTGGTAGAGCGTCAGACTTTTAATCTGAATGTCACGGGTTCAAGCCCCGTACGAGGCTAATAATTTTAGACGGTTTGCGATTTACATTATTACTCAACGATGAGCGAGAAATTTTAGGACACATACTAAAGTCTGAAGAAAGAAACTTCATTTGCGGAATTATCTTGGAACACAGAACAAATTTTATGCCCATTTGACATTTTCTCCCACCGAAAAAGGAATTCCAAAACAAATTTCGACGTGAGCCTCGTTAGCTCAGTTGGTAGAGCGTCAGACTTTTAATCTGAATGTCACGGGTTCAAGCCCCGTACGAGGCTAATAATTTTAGACGGTTTGCGATTTACATTATTACTCAACTATGAGCGAGAAATTTTAGGACACATACTAAAGTCTGAAGAAAGAAACTTCATTTGCGGAATTATCTTGGAACACAGAACAAATTTTATGCCCATTTGACATTTTCTCCCACCGAAAAAGGAATTCCAAAACAAATTTCGACGTGAGCCTCGTTAGCTCAGTTGGTAGAGCGTCAGACTTTTAATCTGAATGTCACGGGTTCAAGCCCCGTACGAGGCTAATAATTTTAGATGGAATTCCCATTTCTCACCGAAAAAGGAATTCCAAAACAAATTTCGACGTGAGCCTCGTTAGCTCAGTTGGTAGAGCGTCAGACATTTAATCTGAATGTCACGGGTTCAAGCCCCGTACGAGGCTAATAATTTTAGACGGTTTGCGATTTACATTATTACTCAACGATGAGCGAGAAATTTTAGGACACATACTAAAGTCTGAAGAAAGAAACTTCATTTGCGGAATTATCTTGGAACACAGAACAAATTTTATGCCCATTTGACATTTTCTCCCACCGAAAAAGGAATTCCAAAACAAATTTCGACGTGAGCCTCGTTAGCTCAGTTGGTAGAGCGTCAGACTTTTAATCTGAATGTCACGGGTTCAAGCCCCGTACGAGGCTAATAATTTTAGACGGTTTGCGATTTACATTATTACTCAACGATGAGCGAGAAATTTTAGGACACATACTAAAGTCTGAAGAAAGAAACTTCATTTGCGGAATTATCTTGGAACACAGAACAAATTTTATGCCCATTTGACATTTTCTCCCACCGAAAAAGGAATTCCAAAACAAATTTCGACGTGAGCCTCGTTAGCTCAGTTGGTAGAGCGTCAGACTTTTAATCTGAATGTCACGGGTTCAAGCCCCGTACGAGGCTAATAATTTTAGACGGTTTGCGATTTACATTATTACTCAACGATGAGCGAGAAATTTTAGGACACATACTAAAGTCTGAAGAAAGAAACTTCATTTGCGAATTATCTTGGAACACAGAACAAATTTTATGCCCATTTGACATTTTCTCCCACCGAAAAAGGAATTCCAAAACAAATTTCGACGTGAGCCTCGTTAGCTCAGTTGGTAGAGCGTCAGACTTTTAATCTGAATGTCACGGGTTCAAGCCCCGTACGAGGCTAATAATTTTTAGACGGTTTGCGATTTACATTATTACTCAACTATGAGCGAGAAAATTTAGGACACATACTAAAGTCTGAAGAAAGAAACTTCATTTGCGGAATTATCTTGGAACACAGAACAAATTTTATGCCCATTTGACATTTTCTCCCACCGAAAAAGGAATTCCAAAACAATTTTCGACGTGAGCCTCGTTAGCTCAGTTGGTAGAGCGTCAGACTTTTAATCTGAATGTCACGGGTTCAAGCCCCGTACGAGGCTAATAATTTTAGACGGTTTGCGATTTACATTATTACTCAACGATGAGCGAGAAATTTTAGGACACATACTAAAGTCTGAAGAAAGAAACTTCATTTGCGGAATTATCTTGGAACACAGAACAAATTTTATGCCCATTTGACATTTTCTCCCACCGAAAAAGGAATTCCAAAACAAATTTCGACGTGAGCCTCGTTAGCTCAGTTGGTAGAGCGTCAGACTTTTAATCTGAATGTCACGGGTTCAAGCCCCGTACGAGGCTAATAATTTTAGACGGTTTGCGATTTACATTATTACTCAACGATGAGCGAGAAATTTTAGGACACATACTAAAGTCTGAAGAAAGAAACTTCATTTGCGGAATTATCTTGGAACACAGAACAAATTTTATGCCCATTTGACTTTTTCTCCCACCGAAAAAGGAATTCCAAAACAAATTTCGACGTGAGCCTCGTTAGCTCAGTTGGTAGAGCGTCAGACTTTTAATCTGAATGTCACGGGTTCAAGCCCCGTACGAGGCTAATAATTTTAGATGGTTTGAGATTTCTCACCGAAAAAGGAATTCCAAAACAAATTTCGACGTGAGCCTCGTTAGCTCAGTTGGTAGAGCGTCAGACTTTTAATCTGAATGTCACGGGTTCAAGCCCCGTACGAGGCTAATAATTTTAGACGGTTTGCGATTTACATTATTACTCAACGATGAGCGAGAAATTTTAGGACACATACTAAAGTCTGAAGAAAGAAACTTCATTTGCGGAATTATCTTGGAACACAGAACAAATTTTATGCCCATTTGACATTTTCTCCCACCGAAAAAGGAATTCCAAAACAAATTTCGACGTGAGCCTCGTTAGCTCAGTTGGTAGAGCGTCAGACTTTTAATCTGAATGTCACGGGTTCAAGCCCCGTACGAGGCTAATAATTTTAGACGGTTTGCGATTTACATTATTACTCAACTATGAGCGAGAAATTTTAGGACACATACTAAAGTCTGAAGAAAGAAACTTCATTTGCGGAATTATCTTGGAACACAGAACAAATTTTATGCCCATTTGACATTTTCTCCCACCGAAAAAGGAATTCCAAAACAAATTTCGACGTGAGCCTCGTTAGCTCAGTTGGTAGAGCGTCAGACTTTTAATCTGAATGTCACGGGTTCAAGCCCCGTACGAGGCTAATAATTTTAGACGGTTTGCGATTTACATTATTACTCAACGATGAGCGAGAAATTTTAGGACACATACTAAAGTCTGAAGAAAGAAACTTCATTTGCGGAATTATCTTGGAACACAGAACAAATTTTATGCCCATTTGACATTTTCTCCCACCGAAAAAGGAATTCCAAAACAAATTTCGACGTGAGCCTCGTTAGCTCAGTTGGTAGAGCGTCAGACTTTTAATCTGAATGTCACGGGTTCAAGCCCCGTACGAGGCTAATAATTTTAGACGGTTTGCGATTTACATTATTACTCAACGATGAGCGAGAAATTTTAGGACACATACTAAAGTCTGAAGAAAGAAACTTCATTTGCGGAATTATCTTGGAACACAGAACAAATTTTATGCCCATTTGACATTTTCTCCCACCGAAAAAGGAATTCCAAAACAAATTTCGACGTGAGCCTCGTTAGCTCAGTTGGTAGAGCGTCAGACTTTTAATCTGAATGTCACGGGTTCAAGCCCCGTACGAGGCTAATAATTTTAGACGGTTTGCGATTTACATTATTACTCAACTATGAGCGAGAAATTTTAGGACACATACTAAAGTCTGAAGAAAGAAACTTCATTTGCGGAATTATCTTGGAACACAGAACAAATTTTATGCCCATTTGACATTTTCTCCCACCGAAAAAGGAATTCCAAAACAAATTTCGACGTGAGCCTCGTTAGCTCAGTTGGTAGAGCGTCAGACTTTTAATCTGAATGTCACGGGTTCAAGCCCCGTACGAGGCTAATAATTTTAGACGGTTTGCGATTTACATTATTACTCAACGATGAGCGAGAAATTTTAGGACACATACTAAAGTCTGAAGAAAGAAACTTCATTTGCGGAATTATCTTGGAACACAGAACAAATTTTATGCCCATTTGACATTTTCTCCCACCGAAAAAGGAATTCCAAAACAAATTTCGACGTGAGCCTCGTTAGCTCAGTTGGTAGAGCGTCAGACTTTTAATCTGAATGTCACGGGTTCAAGCCCCGTACGAGGCTAATAATTTTAGACGGTTTGCGATTTACATTATTACTCAACTATGAGCGAGAAATTTTAGGACACATACTAAAGTCTGAAGAAAGAAACTTCATTTGCGGAATTATCTTGGAACACAGAACAAATTTTATGCCCATTTGACTTTTTCTCCCACCGAAAAAGGAATTCCAAAACAAATTTCGACGTGAGCCTCGTTAGCTCTGTTGGTAGAGCGTCAGACTTTTAATCTGAATGTCACGGGTTCAAGCCCCGTACGAGGCTAATAATTTTAGATGGTTTGAGATTTCTCACCGAAAAAGGAATTCCAAAACAAATTTCGACGTGAGCCTCGTTAGCTCAGTTGGTAGAGCGTCAGACATTTAATCTGAATGTCACGGGTTCAAGCCCCGTACGAGGCTAATAATTTTAGACGGTTTGCGATTTACATTATTACTCAACGATGAGCGAGAAATTTTAGGACACATACTAAAGTCTGAAGAAAGAAACTTCATTTGCGGAATTATCTTGGAACACAGAACAAATTTTATGCCCATTTGACATTTTCTCCCACCGAAAAAGGAATTCCAAAACAAATTTCGACGTGAGCCTCGTTAGCTCAGTTGGTAGAGCGTCAGACTTTTAATCTGAATGTCACGGGTTCAAGCCCCGTACGAGGCTAATAATTTTAGACGGTTTGCGATTTACATTATTACTCAACTATGAGCGAGAAATTTTAGGACACATACTAAAGTCTGAAGAAAGAAACTTCATTTGCGGAATTATCTTGGAACACAGAACAAATTTTATGCCCATTTGACATTTTCTCCCACCGAAAAAGAATTCCAAAACAAATTTCGACGTGAGCCTCGTTAGCTCAGTTGGTAGAGCGTCAGACTTTTAATCTGAATGTCACGGGTTCAAGCCCCGTACGAGGCTAATAATTTTAGACGGTTTGCGATTTACATTATTACTCAACGATGAGCGAGAAATTTTAGGACACATACTAAAGTCTGAAGAAAGAAACTTCATTTGCGGAATTATCTTGGAACACAGAACAAATTTTATGCCCATTTGACATTTTCTCCCACCGAAAAAGGAATTCCAAAACAAATTTCGACGTGAGCCTCGTTAGCTCAGTTGGTAGAGCGTCAGACTTTTAATCTGAATGTCACGGGTTCAAGCCCCGTACGAGGCTAATAATTTTAGACGGTTTGCGATTTACATTATTACTCAACGATGAGCGAGAAATTTTAGGACACATACTAAAGTCTGAAGAAAGAAACTTCATTTGCGGAATTATCTTGGAACACAGAACAAATTTTATGCCCATTTGACATTTTCTCCCACCGAAAAAGGAATTCCAAAACAAATTTCGACGTGAGCCTCGTTAGCTCAGTTGGTAGAGCGTCAGACTTTTAATCTGAATGTCACGGGTTCAAGCCCCGTACGAGGCTAATAATTTTAGACGGTTTGCGATTTACATTATTACTCAACTATGAGCGAGAAATTTTAGGACACATACTAAAGTCTGAAGAAAGAAACTTCATTTGCGGAATTATCTTGGAACACAGAACAAATTTTATGCCCATTTGACATTTTCTCCCACCGAAAAAGGAATTCCAAAACAAATTTCGACGTGAGCCTCGTTAGCTCAGTTGGTAGAGCGTCAGACTTTTAATCTGAATGTCACGGGTTCAAGCCCCGTACGAGGCTAATAATTTTAGACGGTTTGCGATTTACATTATTACTCAACGATGAGCGAGAAATTTTAGGACACATACTAAAGTCTGAAGAAAGAAACTTCATTTGCGGAATTATCTTGGAACACAGAACAAATTTTATGCCCATTTGACATTTTCTCCCACCGAAAAAGGAATTCCAAAACAAATTTCGACGTGAGCCTCGTTAGCTCAGTTGGTAGAGCGTCAGACTTTTAATCTGAATGTCACGGGTTCAAGCCCCGTACGAGGCTAATAATTTTAGACGGTTTGCGATTTACATTATTACTCAACGATGAGCGAGAAATTTTAGGACACATACTAAAGTCTGAAGAAAGAAACTTCATTTGCGGAATTATCTTGGAACACAGAACAAATTTTATGCCCATTTGACATTTTCTCCCACCGAAAAAGGAATTCCAAAACAAATTTCGACGTGAGCCTCGTTAGCTCAGTTGGTAGAGCGTCAGACTTTTAATCTGAATGTCACGGGTTCAAGCCCCGTACGAGGCTAATAATTTTAGACGGTTTGCGATTTACATTATTACTCAACGATGAGCGAGAAATTTTAGGACACATACTAAAGTCTGAAGAAAGAAACTTCATTTGCGGAATTATCTTGGAACACAGAACAAATTTTATGCCCATTTGACATTTTCTCCCACCGAAAAAGGAATTCCAAAACAAATTTCGACGTGAGCCTCGTTAGCTCAGTTGGTAGAGCGTCAGACTTTTAATCTGAATGTCACGGGTTCAAGCCCCGTACGAGGCTAATAATTTTAGACGGTTTGCGATTTACATTATTACTCAACGATGAGCGAGAAATTTTAGGACACATACTAAAGTCTGAAGAAAGAAACTTCATTTGCGGAATTATCTTGGAACACAGAACAAATTTTATGCCCATTTGACATTTTCTCCCACCGAAAAAGGAATTCCAAAACAAATTTCGACGTGAGCCTCGTTAGCTCAGTTGGTAGAGCGTCAGACTTTTAATCTGAATGTCACGGGTTCAAGCCCCGTACGAGGCTAATAATTTTAGACGGTTTGCGATTTACATTATTACTCAACGATGAGCGAGAAATTTTAGGACACATACTAAAGTCTGAAGAAAGAAACTTCATTTGCGGAATTATCTTGGAACACAGAACAAATTTTATGCCCATTTGACATTTTCTCCCACCGAAAAAGAATTCCAAAACAAATTTCGACGTGAGCCTCGTTAGCTCAGTTGGTAGAGCGTCAGACTTTTAATCTGAATGTCACGGGTTCAAGCCCCGTACGAGGCTAATAATTTTAGACGGTTTGCGATTTACATTATTACTCAACGATGAGCGAGAAATTTTAGGACACATACTAAAGTCTGAAGAAAGAAACTTCATTTGCGGAATTATCTTGGAACACAGAACAAATTTTATGCCCATTTGACATTTTCTCCCACCGAAAAAGGAATTCCAAAACAAATTTCGACGTGAGCCTCGTTAGCTCAGTTGGTAGAGCGTCAGACTTTTAATCTGAATGTCACGGGTTCAAGCCCCGTACGAGGCTAATAATTTTAGATGGTTTGAGATTTCTCACCGAAAAAGGAATTCCAAAACAAATTTCGACGTGAGCCTCGTTAGCTCAGTTGGTAGAGCGTCAGACTTTTAATCTGAATGTCACGGGTTCAAGCCCCGTACGAGGCTAATAATTTTAGACGGTTTGCGATTTACATTATTACTCAACGATGAGCGAGAAATTTTAGGACACATACTAAAGTCTGAAGAAAGAAACTTCATTTGCGGAATTATCTTGGAACACAGAACAAATTTTATGCCCATTTGACATTTTCTCCCACCGAAAAAGGAATTCCAAAACAAATTTCGACGTGAGCCTCGTTAGCTCAGTTGGTAGAGCGTCAGACTTTTAATCTGAATGTCACGGGTTCAAGCCCCGTACGAGGCTAATAATTTTAGACGGTTTGCGATTTACATTATTACTCAACGATGAGCGAGAAATTTTAGGACACATACTAAAGTCTGAAGAAAGAAACTTCATTTGCGGAATTATCTTGGAACACAGAACAAATTTTATGCCCATTTGACATTTTCTCCCACCGAAAAAGGAATTCCAAAACAAATTTCGACGTGAGCCTCGTTAGCTCAGTTGGTAGAGCGTCAGACTTTTAATCTGAATGTCACGGGTTCAAGCCCCGTACGAGGCTAATAATTTTAGATGGTTTGAGATTTCTCACCGAAAAAGGAATTCCAAAACAAATTTCGACGTGAGCCTCGTTAGCTCAGTTGGTAGAGCGTCAGACTTTTAATCTGAATGTCACGGGTTCAAGCCCCGTACGAGGCTAATAATTTTAGACGGTTTGCGATTTACATTATTACTCAACGATGAGCGAGAAATTTTAGGACACATACTAAAGTCTGAAGAAAGAAACTTCATTTGCGGAATTATCTTGGAACACAGAACAAATTTTATGCCCATTTGACATTTTCTCCCACCGAAAAAGGAATTCCAAAACAAATTTCGACGTGAGCCTCGTTAGCTCAGTTGGTAGAGCGTCAGACTTTTAATCTGAATGTCACGGGTTCAAGCCCCGTACGAGGCTAATAATTTTAGATGGTTTGAGATTTCTCACCGAAAAAGGAATTCCAAAACAAATTTCGACGTGAGCCTCGTTAGCTCAGTTGGTAGAGCGTCAGACTTTTAATCTGAATGTCACGGGTTCAAGCCCCGTACGAGGCTAATAATTTTAGACGGTTTGCGATTTACATTATTACTCAACGATGAGCGAGAAATTTTAGGACACATACTAAAGAAAGAAACTTCATTTGCGGAATTATCTTGGAACACAGAACAAATTTTATGCCCATTTGACATTTTCTCCCACCGAAAAAGGAATTCCAAAACAAATTTCGACGTGAGCCTCGTTAGCTCAGTTGGTAGAGCGTCAGACTTTTAATCTGAATGTCACGGGTTCAAGCCCCGTACGAGGCTAATAATTTTAGATGGTTTGAGATTTCTCACCGAAAAAGGAATTCCAAAACAAATTTCGACGTGAGCCTCGTTAGCTCAGTTGGTAGAGCGTCAGACTTTTAATCTGAATGTCACGGGTTCAAGCCCCGTACGAGGCTAATAATTTTAGACGGTTTGCGATTTACATTATTACTCAACGATGAGCGAGAAATTTTAGGACACATACTAAAGTCTGAAGAAAGAAACTTCATTTGCGGAATTATCTTGGAACACAGAACAAATTTTATGCCCATTTGACATTTTCTCCCACCGAAAAAGGAATTCCAAAACAAATTTCGACGTGAGCCTCGTTAGCTCAGTTGGTAGAGCGTCAGACTTTTAATCTGAATGTCACGGGTTCAAGCCCCGTACGAGGCTAATAATTTTAGATGGTTTGAGATTTCTCACCGAAAAAGGAATTCCAAAACAAATTTCGACGTGAGCCTCGTTAGCTCAGTTGGTAGAGCGTCAGACTTTTAATCTGAATGTCACGGGTTCAAGCCCCGTACGAGGCTAATAATTTTAGACGGTTTGCGATTTACATTATTACTCAACGATGAGCGAGAAATTTTAGGACACATACTAAAGTCTGAAGAAAGAAACTTCATTTGCGGAATTATCTTGGAACACAGAACAAATTTTATGCCCATTTGACATTTTCTCCCACCGAAAAAGGAATTCCAAAACAAATTTCGACGTGAGCCTCGTTAGCTCAGTTGGTAGAGCGTCAGACTTTTAATCTGAATGTCACGGGTTCAAGCCCCGTACGAGGCTAATAATTTTAGACGGTTTGCGATTTACATTATTACTCAACGATGAGCGAGAAATTTTAGGACACATACTAAAGTCTGAAGAAAGAAACTTCATTTGCGGAATTATCTTGGAACACAGAACAAATTTTATGCCCATTTGACATTTTCTCCCACCGAAAAAGGAATTCCAAAACAAATTTCGACGTGAGCCTCGTTAGCTCAGTTGGTAGAGCGTCAGACTTTTAATCTGAATGTCACGGGTTCAAGCCCCGTACGAGGCTAATAATTTTAGATGGTTTGAGATTTCTCACCGAAAAAGGAATTCCAAAACAAATTTCGACGTGAGCCTCGTTAGCTCAGTTGGTAGAGCGTCAGACTTTTAATCTGAATGTCACGGGTTCAAGCCCCGTACGAGGCTAATAATTTTAGACGGTTTGCGATTTACATTATTACTCAACGATGAGCGAGAAATTTTAGGACACATACTAAAGTCTGAAGAAAGAAACTTCATTTGCGGAATTATCTTGGAACACAGAACAAATTTTATGCCCATTTGACATTTTCTCCCACCGAAAAAGGAATTCCAAAACAAATTTCGACGTGAGCCTCGTTAGCTCAGTTGGTAGAGCGTCAGACTTTTAATCTGAATGTCACGGGTTCAAGCCCCGTACGAGGCTAATAATTTTAGATGGTTTGAGATTTCTCACCGAAAAAGGAATTCCAAAACAAATTTCGACGTGAGCCTCGTTAGCTCAGTTGGTAGAGCGTCAGACTTTTAATCTGAATGTCACGGGTTCAAGCCCCGTACGAGGCTAATAATTTTAGACGGTTTGCGATTTACATTATTACTCAACGATGAGCGAGAAATTTTAGGACACATACTAAAGAAAGAAACTTCATTTGCGGAATTATCTTGGAACACAGAACAAATTTTATGCCCATTTGACATTTTCTCCCACCGAAAAAGGAATTCCAAAACAAATTTCGACGTGAGCCTCGTTAGCTCAGTTGGTAGAGCGTCAGACTTTTAATCTGAATGTCACGGGTTCAAGCCCCGTACGAGGCTAATAATTTTAGATGGTTTGAGATTTCTCACCGAAAAAGGAATTCCAAAACAAATTTCGACGTGAGCCTCGTTAGCTCAGTTGGTAGAGCGTCAGACTTTTAATCTGAATGTCACGGGTTCAAGCCCCGTACGAGGCTAATAATTTTAGACGGTTTGCGATTTACATTATTACTCAACGATGAGCGAGAAATTTTAGGACACATACTAAAGTCTGAAGAAAGAAACTTCATTTGCGGAATTATCTTGGAACACAGAACAAATTTTATGCCCATTTGACATTTTCTCCCACCGAAAAAGGAATTCCAAAACAAATTTCGACGTGAGCCTCGTTAGCTCAGTTGGTAGAGCGTCAGACTTTTAATCTGAATGTCACGGGTTCAAGCCCCGTACGAGGCTAATAATTTTAGACGGTTTGCGATTTACATTATTACTCAACGATGAGCGAGAAATTTTAGGACACATACTAAAGTCTGAAGAAAGAAACTTCATTTGCGGAATTATCTTGGAACACAGAACAAATTTTATGCCCATTTGACATTTTCTCCCACCGAAAAAGGAATTCCAAAACAAATTTCGACGTGAGCCTCGTTAGCTCAGTTGGTAGAGCGTCAGACTTTTAATCTGAATGTCACGGGTTCAAGCCCCGTACGAGGCTAATAATTTTAGACGGTTTGCGATTTACATTATTACTCAACGATGAGCGAGAAATTTTAGGACACATACTAAAGTCTGAAGAAAGAAACTTCATTTGCGGAATTATCTTGGAACACAGAACAAATTTTATGCCCATTTGACATTTTCTCCCACCGAAAAAGGAATTCCAAAACAAATTTCGACGTGAGCCTCGTTAGCTCAGTTGGTAGAGCGTCAGACTTTTAATCTGAATGTCACGGGTTCAAGCCCCGTACGAGGCTAATAATTTTAGATGGTTTGAGATTTCTCACCGAAAAAGGAATTCCAAAACAAATTTCGACGTGAGCCTCGTTAGCTCAGTTGGTAGAGCGTCAGACTTTTAATCTGAATGTCACGGGTTCAAGCCCCGTACGAGGCTAATAATTTTAGACGGTTTGCGATTTACATTATTACTCAACGATGAGCGAGAAATTTTAGGACACATACTAAAGTCTGAAGAAAGAAACTTCATTTGCGGAATTATCTTGGAACACAGAACAAATTTTATGCCCATTTGACATTTTCTCCCACCGAAAAAGGAATTCCAAAACAAATTTCGACGTGAGCCTCGTTAGCTCAGTTGGTAGAGCGTCAGACTTTTAATCTGAATGTCACGGGTTCAAGCCCCGTACGAGGCTAATAATTTTAGACGGTTTGCGATTTACATTATTACTCAACGATGAGCGAGAAATTTTAGGACACATACTAAAGTCTGAAGAAAGAAACTTCATTTGCGGAATTATCTTGGAACACAGAACAAATTTTATGCCCATTTGACATTTTCTCCCACCGAAAAAGGAATTCCAAAACAAATTTCGACGTGAGCCTCGTTAGCTCAGTTGGTAGAGCGTCAGACTTTTAATCTGAATGTCACGGGTTCAAGCCCCGTACGAGGCTAATAATTTTAGATGGTTTGAGATTTCTCACCGAAAAAGGAATTCCAAAACAAATTTCGACGTGAGCCTCGTTAGCTCAGTTGGTAGAGCGTCAGACTTTTAATCTGAATGTCACGGGTTCAAGCCCCGTACGAGGCTAATAATTTTAGACGGTTTGCGATTTACATTATTACTCAACGATGAGCGAGAAATTTTAGGACACATACTAAAGTCTGAAGAAAGAAACTTCATTTGCGGAATTATCTTGGAACACAGAACAAATTTTATGCCCATTTGACATTTTCTCCCACCGAAAAAGGAATTCCAAAACAAATTTCGACGTGAGCCTCGTTAGCTCAGTTGGTAGAGCGTCAGACTTTTAATCTGAATGTCACGGGTTCAAGCCCCGTACGAGGCTAATAATTTTAGACGGTTTGCGATTTACATTATTACTCAACGATGAGCGAGAAATTTTAGGACACATACTAAAGTCTGAAGAAAGAAACTTCATTTGCGGAATTATCTTGGAACACAGAACAAATTTTATGCCCATTTGACATTTTCTCCCACCGAAAAAGGAATTCCAAAACAAATTTCGACGTGAGCCTCGTTAGCTCAGTTGGTAGAGCGTCAGACTTTTAATCTGAATGTCACGGGTTCAAGCCCCGTACGAGGCTAATAATTTTAGATGGTTTGAGATTTCTCACCGAAAAAGGAATTCCAAAACAAATTTCGACGTGAGCCTCGTTAGCTCAGTTGGTAGAGCGTCAGACTTTTAATCTGAATGTCACGGGTTCAAGCCCCGTACGAGGCTAATAATTTTAGACGGTTTGCGATTTACATTATTACTCAACGATGAGCGAGAAATTTTAGGACACATACTAAAGTCTGAAGAAAGAAACTTCATTTGCGGAATTATCTTGGAACACAGAACAAATTTTATGCCCATTTGACATTTTCTCCCACCGAAAAAGGAATTCCAAAACAAATTTCGACGTGAGCCTCGTTAGCTCAGTTGGTAGAGCGTCAGACTTTTAATCTGAATGTCACGGGTTCAAGCCCCGTACGAGGCTAATAATTTTAGACGGTTTGCGATTTACATTATTACTCAACGATGAGCGAGAAATTTTAGGACACATACTAAAGTCTGAAGAAAGAAACTTCATTTGCGGAATTATCTTGGAACACAGAACAAATTTTATGCCCATTTGACATTTTCTCCCACCGAAAAAGGAATTCCAAAACAAATTTCGACGTGAGCCTCGTTAGCTCAGTTGGTAGAGCGTCAGACTTTTAATCTGAATGTCACGGGTTCAAGCCCCGTACGAGGCTAATAATTTTAGATGGTTTGAGATTTCTCACCGAAAAAGGAATTCCAAAACAAATTTCGACGTGAGCCTCGTTAGCTCAGTTGGTAGAGCGTCAGACTTTTAATCTGAATGTCACGGGTTCAAGCCCCGTACGAGGCTAATAATTTTAGACGGTTTGCGATTTACATTATTACTCAACGATGAGCGAGAAATTTTAGGACACATACTAAAGTCTGAAGAAAGAAACTTCATTTGCGGAATTATCTTGGAACACAGAACAAATTTTATGCCCATTTGACATTTTCTCCCACCGAAAAAGGAATTCCAAAACAAATTTCGACGTGAGCCTCGTTAGCTCAGTTGGTAGAGCGTCAGACTTTTAATCTGAATGTCACGGGTTCAAGCCCCGTACGAGGCTAATAATTTTAGACGGTTTGCGATTTACATTATTACTCAACGATGAGCGAGAAATTTTAGGACACATACTAAAGTCTGAAGAAAGAAACTTCATTTGCGGAATTATCTTGGAACACAGAACAAATTTTATGCCCATTTGACATTTTCTCCCACCGAAAAAGGAATTCCAAAACAAATTTCGACGTGAGCCTCGTTAGCTCAGTTGGTAGAGCGTCAGACTTTTAATCTGAATGTCACGGGTTCAAGCCCCGTACGAGGCTAATAATTTTAGATGGTTTGAGATTTCTCACCGAAAAAGGAATTCCAAAACAAATTTCGACGTGAGCCTCGTTAGCTCAGTTGGTAGAGCGTCAGACTTTTAATCTGAATGTCACGGGTTCAAGCCCCGTACGAGGCTAATAATTTTAGACGGTTTGCGATTTACATTATTACTCAACGATGAGCGAGAAATTTTAGGACACATACTAAAGTCTGAAGAAAGAAACTTCATTTGCGGAATTATCTTGGAACACAGAACAAATTTTATGCCCATTTGACATTTTCTCCCACCGAAAAAGGAATTCCAAAACAAATTTCGACGTGAGCCTCGTTAGCTCAGTTGGTAGAGCGTCAGACTTTTAATCTGAATGTCACGGGTTCAAGCCCCGTACGAGGCTAATAATTTTAGACGGTTTGCGATTTACATTATTACTCAACGATGAGCGAGAAATTTTAGGACACATACTAAAGTCTGAAGAAAGAAACTTCATTTGCGGAATTATCTTGGAACACAGAACAAATTTTATGCCCATTTGACATTTTCTCCCACCGAAAAAGGAATTCCAAAACAAATTTCGACGTGAGCCTCGTTAGCTCAGTTGGTAGAGCGTCAGACTTTTAATCTGAATGTCACGGGTTCAAGCCCCGTACGAGGCTAATAATTTTAGATGGTTTGAGATTTCTCACCGAAAAAGGAATTCCAAAACAAATTTCGACGTGAGCCTCGTTAGCTCAGTTGGTAGAGCGTCAGACTTTTAATCTGAATGTCACGGGTTCAAGCCCCGTACGAGGCTAATAATTTTAGACGGTTTGCGATTTACATTATTACTCAACGATGAGCGAGAAATTTTAGGACACATACTAAAGTCTGAAGAAAGAAACTTCATTTGCGGAATTATCTTGGAACACAGAACAAATTTTATGCCCATTTGACATTTTCTCCCACCGAAAAAGGAATTCCAAAACAAATTTCGACGTGAGCCTCGTTAGCTCAGTTGGTAGAGCGTCAGACTTTTAATCTGAATGTCACGGGTTCAAGCCCCGTACGAGGCTAATAATTTTAGACGGTTTGCGATTTACATTATTACTCAACGATGAGCGAGAAATTTTAGGACACATACTAAAGTCTGAAGAAAGAAACTTCATTTGCGGAATTATCTTGGAACACAGAACAAATTTTATGCCCATTTGACATTTTCTCCCACCGAAAAAGGAATTCCAAAACAAATTTCGACGTGAGCCTCGTTAGCTCAGTTGGTAGAGCGTCAGACTTTTAATCTGAATGTCACGGGTTCAAGCCCCGTACGAGGCTAATAATTTTAGATGGTTTGAGATTTCTCACCGAAAAAGGAATTCCAAAACAAATTTCGACGTGAGCCTCGTTAGCTCAGTTGGTAGAGCGTCAGACTTTTAATCTGAATGTCACGGGTTCAAGCCCCGTACGAGGCTAATAATTTTAGACGGTTTGCGATTTACATTATTACTCAACGATGAGCGAGAAATTTTAGGACACATACTAAAGTCTGAAGAAAGAAACTTCATTTGCGGAATTATCTTGGAACACAGAACAAATTTTATGCCCATTTGACATTTTCTCCCACCGAAAAAGGAATTCCAAAACAAATTTCGACGTGAGCCTCGTTAGCTCAGTTGGTAGAGCGTCAGACTTTTAATCTGAATGTCACGGGTTCAAGCCCCGTACGAGGCTAATAATTTTAGACGGTTTGCGATTTACATTATTACTCAACGATGAGCGAGAAATTTTAGGACACATACTAAAGTCTGAAGAAAGAAACTTCATTTGCGGAATTATCTTGGAACACAGAACAAATTTTATGCCCATTTGACATTTTCTCCCACCGAAAAAGGAATTCCAAAACAAATTTCGACGTGAGCCTCGTTAGCTCAGTTGGTAGAGCGTCAGACTTTTAATCTGAATGTCACGGGTTCAAGCCCCGTACGAGGCTAATAATTTTAGATGGTTTGAGATTTCTCACCGAAAAAGGAATTCCAAAACAAATTTCGACGTGAGCCTCGTTAGCTCAGTTGGTAGAGCGTCAGACTTTTAATCTGAATGTCACGGGTTCAAGCCCCGTACGAGGCTAATAATTTTAGACGGTTTGCGATTTACATTATTACTCAACGATGAGCGAGAAATTTTAGGACACATACTAAAGTCTGAAGAAAGAAACTTCATTTGCGGAATTATCTTGGAACACAGAACAAATTTTATGCCCATTTGACATTTTCTCCCACCGAAAAAGGAATTCCAAAACAAATTTCGACGTGAGCCTCGTTAGCTCAGTTGGTAGAGCGTCAGACTTTTAATCTGAATGTCACGGGTTCAAGCCCCGTACGAGGCTAATAATTTTAGATGGTTTGAGATTTCTCACCGAAAAAGGAATTCCAAAACAAATTTCGACGTGAGCCTCGTTAGCTCAGTTGGTAGAGCGTCAGACTTTTAATCTGAATGTCACGGGTTCAAGCCCCGTACGAGGCTAATAATTTTAGACGGTTTGCGATTTACATTATTACTCAACGATGAGCGAGAAATTTTAGGACACATACTAAAGTCTGAAGAAAGAAACTTCATTTGCGGAATTATCTTGGAACACAGAACAAATTTTATGCCCATTTGACATTTTCTCCCACCGAAAAAGGAATTCCAAAACAAATTTCGACGTGAGCCTCGTTAGCTCAGTTGGTAGAGCGTCAGACTTTTAATCTGAATGTCACGGGTTCAAGCCCCGTACGAGGCTAATAATTTTAGATGGTTTGAGATTTCTCACCGAAAAAGGAATTCCAAAACAAATTTCGACGTG
This sequence comes from Allodiplogaster sudhausi, assembly GCA_945643635.1. NCBI lineage: Eukaryota > Metazoa > Nematoda > Chromadorea > Rhabditida > Diplogasteridae > Allodiplogaster > Allodiplogaster sudhausi. The sequence continues at coordinate 2,421,859 of CALZFC010000019.1, forward strand.
AGCCTCGTTAGCTCAGTTGGTAGAGCGTCAGACTTTTAATCTGAATGTCACGGGTTCAAGCCCCGTACGAGGCTAATAATTTTAGACGGTTTGCGATTTACATTATTACTCAACGATGAGCGAGAAATTTTAGGACACATACTAAAGTCTGAAGAAAGAAACTTCATTTGCGGAATTATCTTGGAACACAGAACAAATTTTATGCCCATTTGACATTTTCTCCCACCGAAAAAGGAATTCCAAAACAAATTTCGACGTGAGCCTCGTTAGCTCAGTTGGTAGAGCGTCAGACTTTTAATCTGAATGTCACGGGTTCAAGCCCCGTACGAGGCTAATAATTTTAGACGGTTTGCGATTTACATTATTACTCAACGATGAGCGAGAAATTTTAGGACACATACTAAAGTCTGAAGAAAGAAACTTCATTTGCGGAATTATCTTGGAACACAGAACAAATTTTATGCCCATTTGACATTTTCTCCCACCGAAAAAGGAATTCCAAAACAAATTTCGACGTGAGCCTCGTTAGCTCAGTTGGTAGAGCGTCAGACTTTTAATCTGAATGTCACGGGTTCAAGCCCCGTACGAGGCTAATAATTTTAGATGGTTTGAGATTTCTCACCGAAAAAGGAATTCCAAAACAAATTTCGACGTGAGCCTCGTTAGCTCAGTTGGTAGAGCGTCAGACTTTTAATCTGAATGTCACGGGTTCAAGCCCCGTACGAGGCTAATAATTTTAGACGGTTTGCGATTTACATTATTACTCAACGATGAGCGAGAAATTTTAGGACACATACTAAAGCAAGAAAGAAACTTCATTTGCGGAATTATCTTGGAACACAGAACAAATTTTATGCCCATTTGACATTTTCTCCCACCGAAAAAGGAATTCCAAAACAAATTTCGACGTGAGCCTCGTTAGCTCAGTTGGTAGAGCGTCAGACTTTTAATCTGAATGTCACGGGTTCAAGCCCCGTACGAGGCTAATAATTTTAGACGGTTTGCGATTTACATTATTACTCAACGATGAGCGAGAAATTTTAGGACACATACTAAAGTCTGAAGAAAGAAACTTCATTTGCGGAATTATCTTGGAACACAGAACAAATTTTATGCCCATTTGACATTTTCTCCCACCGAAAAAGGAATTCCAAAACAAATTTCGACGTGAGCCTCGTTAGCTCAGTTGGTAGAGCGTCAGACTTTTAATCTGAATGTCACGGGTTCAAGCCCCGTACGAGGCTAATAATTTTAGACGGTTTGCGATTTACATTATTACTCAACGATGAGCGAGAAATTTTAGGACACATACTAAAGTCTGAAGAAAGAAACTTCATTTGCGGAATTATCTTGGAACACAGAACAAATTTTATGCCCATTTGACATTTTCTCCCACCGAAAAAGGAATTCCAAAACAAATTTCGACGTGAGCCTCGTTAGCTCAGTTGGTAGAGCGTCAGACTTTTAATCTGAATGTCACGGGTTCAAGCCCCGTACGAGGCTAATAATTTTAGACGGTTTGCGATTTACATTATTACTCAACGATGAGCGAGAAATTTTAGGCACATACTAAAGTCAAGGAACTTCATTTGCGGAATTATCTTGGAACACAGAACAAATTTTATGCCCATTTGACATTTTCTCCCACCGAAAAAGGAATTCCAAAACAAATTTCGACGTGAGCCTCGTTAGCTCAGTTGGTAGAGCGTCAGACTTTTAATCTGAATGTCACGGGTTCAAGCCCCGTACGAGGCTAATAATTTTAGACGGTTTGCGATTTACATTATTACTCAACGATGAGCGAGAAATTTTAGGACACATACTAAAGTCTGAAGAAAGAAACTTCATTTGCGGAATTATCTTGGAACACAGAACAAATTTTATGCCCATTTGACATTTTCTCCCACCGAAAAAGGAATTCCAAAACAAATTTCGACGTGAGCCTCGTTAGCTCAGTTGGTAGAGCGTCAGACTTTTAATCTGAATGTCACGGGTTCAAGCCCCGTACGAGGCTAATAATTTTAGACGGTTTGCGATTTACATTATTACTCAACGATGAGCGAGAAATTTTAGGACACATACTAAAGTCTGAAGAAAGAAACTTCATTTGCGGAATTATCTTGGAACACAGAACAAATTTTATGCCCATTTGACATTTTCTCCCACCGAAAAAGGAATTCCAAAACAAATTTCGACGTGAGCCTCGTTAGCTCAGTTGGTAGAGCGTCAGACTTTTAATCTGAATGTCACGGGTTCAAGCCCCGTACGAGGCTAATAATTTTAGATGGTTTGAGATTTCTCACCGAAAAAGGAATTCCAAAACAAATTTCGACGTGAGCCTCGTTAGCTCAGTTGGTAGAGCGTCAGACTTTTAATCTGAATGTCACGGGTTCAAGCCCCGTACGAGGCTAATAATTTTAGACGGTTTGCGATTTACATTATTACTCAACGATGAGCGAGAAATTTTAGGACACATACTAAAGTCTGAAGAAAGAAACTTCATTTGCGGAATTATCTTGGAACACAGAACAAATTTTATGCCCATTTGACATTTTCTCCCACCGAAAAAGGAATTCCAAAACAAATTTCGACGTGAGCCTCGTTAGCTCAGTTGGTAGAGCGTCAGACTTTTAATCTGAATGTCACGGGTTCAAGCCCCGTACGAGGCTAATAATTTTAGACGGTTTGCGATTTACATTATTACTCAACGATGAGCGAGAAATTTTAGGCATAATACTAAAAAGGAACTTCATTTGCGGAATTATCTTGGAACACAGAACAAATTTTATGCCCATTTGACATTTTCTCCCACCGAAAAAGAATTCCAAAACAAATTTCGACGTGAGCCTCGTTAGCTCAGTTGGTAGAGCGTCAGACTTTTAATCTGAATGTCACGGGTTCAAGCCCCGTACGAGGCTAATAATTTTAGACGGTTTGCGATTTACATTATTACTCAACGATGAGCGAGAAATTTTAGGACACATACTAAAGTCTGAAGAAAGAAACTTCATTTGCGGAATTATCTTGGAACACAGAACAAATTTTATGCCCATTTGACATTTTCTCCCACCGAAAAAGGAATTCCAAAACAAATTTCGACGTGAGCCTCGTTAGCTCAGTTGGTAGAGCGTCAGACTTTTAATCTGAATGTCACGGGTTCAAGCCCCGTACGAGGCTAATAATTTTAGACGGTTTGCGATTTACATTATTACTCAACGATGAGCGAGAAATTTTAGGACACATACTAAAGTCTGAAGAAAGAAACTTCATTTGCGGAATTATCTTGGAACACAGAACAAATTTTATGCCCATTTGACATTTTCTCCCACCGAAAAAGGAATTCCAAAACAAATTTCGACGTGAGCCTCGTTAGCTCAGTTGGTAGAGCGTCAGACTTTTAATCTGAATGTCACGGGTTCAAGCCCCGTACGAGGCTAATAATTTTAGATGGTTTGAGATTTCTCACCGAAAAAGGAATTCCAAAACAAATTTCGACGTGAGCCTCGTTAGCTCAGTTGGTAGAGCGTCAGACTTTTAATCTGAATGTCACGGGTTCAAGCCCCGTACGAGGCTAATAATTTTAGACGGTTTGCGATTTACATTATTACTCAACGATGAGCGAGAAATTTTAGGACACATACTAAAGTCTGAAGAAAGAAACTTCATTTGCGGAATTATCTTGGAACACAGAACAAATTTTATGCCCATTTGACATTTTCTCCCACCGAAAAAGGAATTCCAAAACAAATTTCGACGTGAGCCTCGTTAGCTCAGTTGGTAGAGCGTCAGACTTTTAATCTGAATGTCACGGGTTCAAGCCCCGTACGAGGCTAATAATTTTAGACGGTTTGCGATTTACATTATTACTCAACGATGAGCGAGAAATTTTAGGACACATACTACTAAAGAAAGAACTTCATTTGCGGAATTATCTTGGAACACAGAACAAATTTTATGCCCATTTGACATTTTCTCCCACCGAAAAAGGAATTCCAAAACAAATTTCGACGTGAGCCTCGTTAGCTCAGTTGGTAGAGCGTCAGACTTTTAATCTGAATGTCACGGGTTCAAGCCCCGTACGAGGCTAATAATTTTAGACGGTTTGCGATTTACATTATTACTCAACGATGAGCGAGAAATTTTAGGACACATACTAAAGTCTGAAGAAAGAAACTTCATTTGCGGAATTATCTTGGAACACAGAACAAATTTTATGCCCATTTGACATTTTCTCCCACCGAAAAAGGAATTCCAAAACAAATTTCGACGTGAGCCTCGTTAGCTCAGTTGGTAGAGCGTCAGACTTTTAATCTGAATGTCACGGGTTCAAGCCCCGTACGAGGCTAATAATTTTAGATGGTTTGAGATTTCTCACCGAAAAAGGAATTCCAAAACAAATTTCGACGTGAGCCTCGTTAGCTCAGTTGGTAGAGCGTCAGACTTTTAATCTGAATGTCACGGGTTCAAGCCCCGTACGAGGCTAATAATTTTAGACGGTTTGCGATTTACATTATTACTCAACGATGAGCGAGAAATTTTAGGACACATACTAAAGTCTGAAGAAAGAAACTTCATTTGCGGAATTATCTTGGAACACAGAACAAATTTTATGCCCATTTGACATTTTCTCCCACCGAAAAAGGAATTCCAAAACAAATTTCGACGTGAGCCTCGTTAGCTCAGTTGGTAGAGCGTCAGACTTTTAATCTGAATGTCACGGGTTCAAGCCCCGTACGAGGCTAATAATTTTAGACGGTTTGCGATTTACATTATTACTCAACGATGAGCGAGAAATTTTAGGACATAATACTAAAGAAGGAAACTTCATTTGCGGAATTATCTTGGAACACAGAACAAATTTTATGCCCATTTGACATTTTCTCCCACCGAAAAAGGAATTCCAAAACAAATTTCGACGTGAGCCTCGTTAGCTCAGTTGGTAGAGCGTCAGACTTTTAATCTGAATGTCACGGGTTCAAGCCCCGTACGAGGCTAATAATTTTAGACGGTTTGCGATTTACATTATTACTCAACGATGAGCGAGAAATTTTAGGACACATACTAAAGTCTGAAGAAAGAAACTTCATTTGCGGAATTATCTTGGAACACAGAACAAATTTTATGCCCATTTGACATTTTCTCCCACCGAAAAAGGAATTCCAAAACAAATTTCGACGTGAGCCTCGTTAGCTCAGTTGGTAGAGCGTCAGACTTTTAATCTGAATGTCACGGGTTCAAGCCCCGTACGAGGCTAATAATTTTAGACGGTTTGCGATTTACATTATTACTCAACGATGAGCGAGAAATTTTAGGACATAATACTAAAGAAAGAACTTCATTTGCGGAATTATCTTGGAACACAGAACAAATTTTATGCCCATTTGACATTTTCTCCCACCGAAAAAGGAATTCCAAAACAAATTTCGACGTGAGCCTCGTTAGCTCAGTTGGTAGAGCGTCAGACTTTTAATCTGAATGTCACGGGTTCAAGCCCCGTACGAGGCTAATAATTTTAGACGGTTTGCGATTTACATTATTACTCAACGATGAGCGAGAAATTTTAGGACACATACTAAAGTCTGAAGAAAGAAACTTCATTTGCGGAATTATCTTGGAACACAGAACAAATTTTATGCCCATTTGACATTTTCTCCCACCGAAAAAGGAATTCCAAAACAAATTTCGACGTGAGCCTCGTTAGCTCAGTTGGTAGAGCGTCAGACTTTTAATCTGAATGTCACGGGTTCAAGCCCCGTACGAGGCTAATAATTTTAGACGGTTTGCGATTTACATTATTACTCAACGATGAGCGAGAAATTTTAGGCACATACTAAAGAAAGGAACTTCATTTGCGGAATTATCTTGGAACACAGAACAAATTTTATGCCCATTTGACATTTTCTCCCACCGAAAAAGGAATTCCAAAACAAATTTCGACGTGAGCCTCGTTAGCTCAGTTGGTAGAGCGTCAGACTTTTAATCTGAATGTCACGGGTTCAAGCCCCGTACGAGGCTAATAATTTTAGACGGTTTGCGATTTACATTATTACTCAACGATGAGCGAGAAATTTTAGGACACATACTAAAGTCTGAAGAAAGAAACTTCATTTGCGGAATTATCTTGGAACACAGAACAAATTTTATGCCCATTTGACATTTTCTCCCACCGAAAAAGGAATTCCAAAACAAATTTCGACGTGAGCCTCGTTAGCTCAGTTGGTAGAGCGTCAGACTTTTAATCTGAATGTCACGGGTTCAAGCCCCGTACGAGGCTAATAATTTTAGATGGTTTGAGATTTCTCACCGAAAAAGGAATTCCAAAACAAATTTCGACGTGAGCCTCGTTAGCTCAGTTGGTAGAGCGTCAGACTTTTAATCTGAATGTCACGGGTTCAAGCCCCGTACGAGGCTAATAATTTTAGACGGTTTGCGATTTACATTATTACTCAACGATGAGCGAGAAATTTTAGGACACATACTAAAGTCTGAAGAAAGAAACTTCATTTGCGGAATTATCTTGGAACACAGAACAAATTTTATGCCCATTTGACATTTTCTCCCACCGAAAAAGGAATTCCAAAACAAATTTCGACGTGAGCCTCGTTAGCTCAGTTGGTAGAGCGTCAGACTTTTAATCTGAATGTCACGGGTTCAAGCCCCGTACGAGGCTAATAATTTTAGACGGTTTGCGATTTACATTATTACTCAACGATGAGCGAGAAATTTTAGGACACATACTAAAGTCTGAAGAAAGAAACTTCATTTGCGGAATTATCTTGGAACACAGAACAAATTTTATGCCCATTTGACATTTTCTCCCACCGAAAAAGGAATTCCAAAACAAATTTCGACGTGAGCCTCGTTAGCTCAGTTGGTAGAGCGTCAGACTTTTAATCTGAATGTCACGGGTTCAAGCCCCGTACGAGGCTAATAATTTTAGACGGTTTGCGATTTACATTATTACTCAACGATGAGCGAGAAATTTTAGGACATAATACTAAAGCAAGGAACTTCATTTGCGGAATTATCTTGGAACACAGAACAAATTTTATGCCCATTTGACATTTTCTCCCACCGAAAAAGGAATTCCAAAACAAATTTCGACGTGAGCCTCGTTAGCTCAGTTGGTAGAGCGTCAGACTTTTAATCTGAATGTCACGGGTTCAAGCCCCGTACGAGGCTAATAATTTTAGACGGTTTGCGATTTACATTATTACTCAACGATGAGCGAGAAATTTTAGGACACATACTAAAGTCTGAAGAAAGAAACTTCATTTGCGGAATTATCTTGGAACACAGAACAAATTTTATGCCCATTTGACATTTTCTCCCACCGAAAAAGGAATTCCAAAACAAATTTCGACGTGAGCCTCGTTAGCTCAGTTGGTAGAGCGTCAGACTTTTAATCTGAATGTCACGGGTTCAAGCCCCGTACGAGGCTAATAATTTTAGACGGTTTGCGATTTACATTATTACTCAACGATGAGCGAGAAATTTTAGGACACATACTAAAGTCTGAAGAAAGAAACTTCATTTGCGGAATTATCTTGGAACACAGAACAAATTTTATGCCCATTTGACATTTTCTCCCACCGAAAAAGGAATTCCAAAACAAATTTCGACGTGAGCCTCGTTAGCTCAGTTGGTAGAGCGTCAGACTTTTAATCTGAATGTCACGGGTTCAAGCCCCGTACGAGGCTAATAATTTTAGATGGTTTGAGATTTCTCACCGAAAAAGGAATTCCAAAACAAATTTCGACGTGAGCCTCGTTAGCTCAGTTGGTAGAGCGTCAGACTTTTAATCTGAATGTCACGGGTTCAAGCCCCGTACGAGGCTAATAATTTTAGACGGTTTGCGATTTACATTATTACTCAACGATGAGCGAGAAATTTTAGGACACATACTAAAGTCTGAAGAAAGAAACTTCATTTGCGGAATTATCTTGGAACACAGAACAAATTTTATGCCCATTTGACATTTTCTCCCACCGAAAAAGGAATTCCAAAACAAATTTCGACGTGAGCCTCGTTAGCTCAGTTGGTAGAGCGTCAGACTTTTAATCTGAATGTCACGGGTTCAAGCCCCGTACGAGGCTAATAATTTTAGACGGTTTGCGATTTACATTATTACTCAACGATGAGCGAGAAATTTTAGGCATAATACTAAAGAAAGAACTTCATTTGCGGAATTATCTTGGAACACAGAACAAATTTTATGCCCATTTGACATTTTCTCCCACCGAAAAAAGAATTCCAAAACAAATTTCGACGTGAGCCTCGTTAGCTCAGTTGGTAGAGCGTCAGACTTTTAATCTGAATGTCACGGGTTCAAGCCCCGTACGAGGCTAATAATTTTAGACGGTTTGCGATTTACATTATTACTCAACGATGAGCGAGAAATTTTAGGACACATACTAAAGTCTGAAGAAAGAAACTTCATTTGCGGAATTATCTTGGAACACAGAACAAATTTTATGCCCATTTGACATTTTCTCCCACCGAAAAAGGAATTCCAAAACAAATTTCGACGTGAGCCTCGTTAGCTCAGTTGGTAGAGCGTCAGACTTTTAATCTGAATGTCACGGGTTCAAGCCCCGTACGAGGCTAATAATTTTAGACGGTTTGCGATTTACATTATTACTCAACGATGAGCGAGAAATTTTAGGACACATACTAAAGTCTGAAGAAAGAAACTTCATTTGCGGAATTATCTTGGAACACAGAACAAATTTTATGCCCATTTGACATTTTCTCCCACCGAAAAAGGAATTCCAAAACAAATTTCGACGTGAGCCTCGTTAGCTCAGTTGGTAGAGCGTCAGACTTTTAATCTGAATGTCACGGGTTCAAGCCCCGTACGAGGCTAATAATTTTAGATGGTTTGAGATTTCTCACCGAAAAAGGAATTCCAAAACAAATTTCGACGTGAGCCTCGTTAGCTCAGTTGGTAGAGCGTCAGACTTTTAATCTGAATGTCACGGGTTCAAGCCCCGTACGAGGCTAATAATTTTAGACGGTTTGCGATTTACATTATTACTCAACGATGAGCGAGAAATTTTAGGACACATACTAAAGTCTGAAGAAAGAAACTTCATTTGCGGAATTATCTTGGAACACAGAACAAATTTTATGCCCATTTGACATTTTCTCCCACCGAAAAAGGAATTCCAAAACAAATTTCGACGTGAGCCTCGTTAGCTCAGTTGGTAGAGCGTCAGACTTTTAATCTGAATGTCACGGGTTCAAGCCCCGTACGAGGCTAATAATTTTAGACGGTTTGCGATTTACATTATTACTCAACGATGAGCGAGAAATTTTAGGCACATACTAAAGCAAGGAACTTCATTTGCGGAATTATCTTGGAACACAGAACAAATTTTATGCCCATTTGACATTTTCTCCCACCGAAAAAAGAATTCCAAAACAAATTTCGACGTGAGCCTCGTTAGCTCAGTTGGTAGAGCGTCAGACTTTTAATCTGAATGTCACGGGTTCAAGCCCCGTACGAGGCTAATAATTTTAGACGGTTTGCGATTTACATTATTACTCAACGATGAGCGAGAAATTTTAGGACACATACTAAAGTCTGAAGAAAGAAACTTCATTTGCGGAATTATCTTGGAACACAGAACAAATTTTATGCCCATTTGACATTTTCTCCCACCGAAAAAGGAATTCCAAAACAAATTTCGACGTGAGCCTCGTTAGCTCAGTTGGTAGAGCGTCAGACTTTTAATCTGAATGTCACGGGTTCAAGCCCCGTACGAGGCTAATAATTTTAGATGGTTTGAGATTTCTCACCGAAAAAGGAATTCCAAAACAAATTTCGACGTGAGCCTCGTTAGCTCAGTTGGTAGAGCGTCAGACTTTTAATCTGAATGTCACGGGTTCAAGCCCCGTACGAGGCTAATAATTTTAGACGGTTTGCGATTTACATTATTACTCAACGATGAGCGAGAAATTTTAGGACACATACTAAAGTCTGAAGAAAGAAACTTCATTTGCGGAATTATCTTGGAACACAGAACAAATTTTATGCCCATTTGACATTTTCTCCCACCGAAAAAGGAATTCCAAAACAAATTTCGACGTGAGCCTCGTTAGCTCAGTTGGTAGAGCGTCAGACTTTTAATCTGAATGTCACGGGTTCAAGCCCCGTACGAGGCTAATAATTTTAGACGGTTTGCGATTTACATTATTACTCAACGATGAGCGAGAAATTTTAGGACACATACTAAAGAAAGGAACTTCATTTGCGGAATTATCTTGGAACACAGAACAAATTTTATGCCCATTTGACATTTTCTCCCACCGAAAAAGGAATTCCAAAACAAATTTCGACGTGAGCCTCGTTAGCTCAGTTGGTAGAGCGTCAGACTTTTAATCTGAATGTCACGGGTTCAAGCCCCGTACGAGGCTAATAATTTTAGACGGTTTGCGATTTACATTATTACTCAACGATGAGCGTCAGACTTTTAATCTGAATGTCACGGTTCAAGCCCCGTACGAGGCTAATAATTTTAGATGGTTTGAGATTTCTCACCGAAAAAGGAATTCCAAAACAAATTTCGACGTGAGCCTCGTTAGCTCAGTTGGTAGAGCGTCAGACTTTTAATCTGAATGTCACGGGTTCAAGCCCCGTACGAGGCTAATAATTTTAGACGGTTTGCGATTTACATTATTACTCAACGATGAGCGAGAAATTTTAGGACACATACTAAAGTCTGAAGAAAGAAACTTCATTTGCGGAATTATCTTGGAACACAGAACAAATTTTATGCCCATTTGACATTTTCTCCCACCGAAAAAGGAATTCCAAAACAAATTTCGACGTGAGCCTCGTTAGCTCAGTTGGTAGAGCGTCAGACTTTTAATCTGAATGTCACGGGTTCAAGCCCCGTACGAGGCTAATAATTTTAGACGGTTTGCGATTTACATTATTACTCAACGATGAGCGAGAAATTTTAGGACACATACTAAAGTCTGAAGAAAGAAACTTCATTTGCGGAATTATCTTGGAACACAGAACAAATTTTATGCCCATTTGACATTTTCTCCCACCGAAAAAGGAATTCCAAAACAAATTTCGACGTGAGCCTCGTTAGCTCAGTTGGTAGAGCGTCAGACTTTTAATCTGAATGTCACGGGTTCAAGCCCCGTACGAGGCTAATAATTTTAGACGGTTTGCGATTTACATTATTACTCAACGATGAGCGAGAAATTTTAGGACACATACTAAAGTCTGAAGAAAGAAACTTCATTTGCGGAATTATCTTGGAACACAGAACAAATTTTATGCCCATTTGACATTTTCTCCCACCGAAAAAGGAATTCCAAAACAAATTTCGACGTGAGCCTCGTTAGCTCAGTTGGTAGAGCGTCAGACTTTTAATCTGAATGTCACGGGTTCAAGCCCCGTACGAGGCTAATAATTTTAGATGGTTTGAGATTTCTCACCGAAAAAAGGAATTCCAAAACAAATTTCGACGTGAGCCTCGTTAGCTCAGTTGGTAGAGCGTCAGACTTTTAATCTGAATGTCACGGGTTCAAGCCCCGTACGAGGCTAATAATTTTAGATGGTTTGAGATTTCTCACCGAAAAAGGAATTCCAAAACAAATTTCGACGTGAGCCTCGTTAGCTCAGTTGGTAGAGCGTCAGACTTTTAATCTGAATGTCACGGGTTCAAGCCCCGTACGAGGCTAATAATTTTAGACGGTTTGCGATTTACATTATTACTCAACGATGAGCGAGAAATTTTAGGACACATACTAAAGTCTGAAGAAAGAAACTTCATTTGCGGAATTATCTTGGAACACAGAACAAATTTTATGCCCATTTGACATTTTCTCCCACCGAAAAAGGAATTCCAAAACAAATTTCGACGTGAGCCTCGTTAGCTCAGTTGGTAGAGCGTCAGACTTTTAATCTGAATGTCACGGGTTCAAGCCCCGTACGAGGCTAATAATTTTAGATGGTTTGAGATTTCTCACCGAAAAAGGAATTCCAAAACAAATTTCGACGTGAGCCTCGTTAGCTCAGTTGGTAGAGCGTCAGACTTTTAATCTGAATGTCACGGGTTCAAGCCCCGTACGAGGCTAATAATTTTAGACGGTTTGCGATTTACATTATTACTCAACGATGAGCGAGAAATTTTAGGACACATACTAAAGTCTGAAGAAAGAAACTTCATTTGCGGAATTATCTTGGAACACAGAACAAATTTTATGCCCATTTGACATTTTCTCCCACCGAAAAAGGAATTCCAAAACAAATTTCGACGTGAGCCTCGTTAGCTCAGTTGGTAGAGCGTCAGACTTTTAATCTGAATGTCACGGGTTCAAGCCCCGTACGAGGCTAATAATTTTAGACGGTTTGCGATTTACATTATTACTCAACGATGAGCGAGAAATTTTAGGACACATACTAAAGTCTGAAGAAAGAAACTTCATTTGCGGAATTATCTTGGAACACAGAACAAATTTTATGCCCATTTGACATTTTCTCCCACCGAAAAAGGAATTCCAAAACAAATTTCGACGTGAGCCTCGTTAGCTCAGTTGGTAGAGCGTCAGACTTTTAATCTGAATGTCACGGGTTCAAGCCCCGTACGAGGCTAATAATTTTAGACGGTTTGCGATTTACATTATTACTCAACGATGAGCGAGAAATTTTAGGACACATACTAAAGTCTGAAGAAAGAAACTTCATTTGCGGAATTATCTTGGAACACAGAACAAATTTTATGCCCATTTGACATTTTCTCCCACCGAAAAAGGAATTCCAAAACAAATTTCGACGTGAGCCTCGTTAGCTCAGTTGGTAGAGCGTCAGACTTTTAATCTGAATGTCACGGGTTCAAGCCCCGTACGAGGCTAATAATTTTAGACGGTTTGCGATTTACATTATTACTCAACGATGAGCGAGAAATTTTAGGACACATACTAAAGTCTGAAGAAAGAAACTTCATTTGCGGAATTATCTTGGAACACAGAACAAATTTTATGCCCATTTGACATTTTCTCCCACCGAAAAAGGAATTCCAAAACAAATTTCGACGTGAGCCTCGTTAGCTCAGTTGGTAGAGCGTCAGACTTTTAATCTGAATGTCACGGGTTCAAGCCCCGTACGAGGCTAATAATTTTAGACGGTTTGCGATTTACATTATTACTCAACGATGAGCGAGAAATTTTAGGACACATACTAAAGTCTGAAGAAAGAAACTTCATTTGCGGAATTATCTTGGAACACAGAACAAATTTTATGCCCATTTGACATTTTCTCCCACCGAAAAAGGAATTCCAAAACAAATTTCGACGTGAGCCTCGTTAGCTCAGTTGGTAGAGCGTCAGACTTTTAATCTGAATGTCACGGGTTCAAGCCCCGTACGAGGCTAATAATTTTAGATGGTTTGAGATTTCTCACCGAAAAAGGAATTCCAAAACAAATTTCGACGTGAGCCTCGTTAGCTCAGTTGGTAGAGCGTCAGACTTTTAATCTGAATGTCACGGGTTCAAGCCCCGTACGAGGCTAATAATTTTAGATGGTTTGAGATTTCTCACCGAAAAAAGGAATTCCAAAACAAATTTCGACGTGAGCCTCGTTAGCTCAGTTGGTAGAGCGTCAGACTTTTAATCTGAATGTCACGGGTTCAAGCCCCGTACGAGGCTAATAATTTTAGACGGTTTGCGATTTACATTATTACTCAACGATGAGCGAGAAATTTTAGGACACATACTAAAGTCTGAAGAAAGAAACTTCATTTGCGGAATTATCTTGGAACACAGAACAAATTTTATGCCCATTTGACATTTTCTCCCACCGAAAAAGGAATTCCAAAACAAATTTCGACGTGAGCCTCGTTAGCTCAGTTGGTAGAGCGTCAGACTTTTAATCTGAATGTCACGGGTTCAAGCCCCGTACGAGGCTAATAATTTTAGATGGTTTGAGATTTCTCACCGAAAAAGGAATTCCAAAACAAATTTCGACGTGAGCCTCGTTAGCTCAGTTGGTAGAGCGTCAGACTTTTAATCTGAATGTCACGGGTTCAAGCCCCGTACGAGGCTAATAATTTTAGATGGTTTGAGATTTCTCACCGAAAAAAGAATTCCAAAACAAATTTCGACGTGAGCCTCGTTAGCTCAGTTGGTAGAGCGTCAGACTTTTAATCTGAATGTCACGGGTTCAAGCCCCGTACGAGGCTAATAATTTTAGACGGTTTGCGATTTACATTATTACTCAACGATGAGCGAGAAATTTTAGGACACATACTAAAGTCTGAAGAAAGAAACTTCATTTGCGGAATTATCTTGGAACACAGAACAAATTTTATGCCCATTTGACATTTTCTCCCACCGAAAAAGGAATTCCAAAACAAATTTCGACGTGAGCCTCGTTAGCTCAGTTGGTAGAGCGTCAGACTTTTAATCTGAATGTCACGGGTTCAAGCCCCGTACGAGGCTAATAATTTTAGATGGTTTGAGATTTCTCACCGAAAAAGGAATTCCAAAACAAATTTCGACGTGAGCCTCGTTAGCTCAGTTGGTAGAGCGTCAGACTTTTAATCTGAATGTCACGGGTTCAAGCCCCGTACGAGGCTAATAATTTTAGACGGTTTGCGATTTACATTATTACTCAACGATGAGCGAGAAATTTTAGGCATAATACTAAAGAAAGGAACTTCATTTGCGGAATTATCTTGGAACACAGAACAAATTTTATGCCCATTTGACATTTTCTCCCACCGAAAAAGAATTCCAAAACAAATTTCGACGTGAGCCTCGTTAGCTCAGTTGGTAGAGCGTCAGACTTTTAATCTGAATGTCACGGGTTCAAGCCCCGTACGAGGCTAATAATTTTAGACGGTTTGCGATTTACATTATTACTCAACGATGAGCGAGAAATTTTAGGACACATACTAAAGTCTGAAGAAAGAAACTTCATTTGCGGAATTATCTTGGAACACAGAACAAATTTTATGCCCATTTGACATTTTCTCCCACCGAAAAAGGATTCCAAAACAAATTTCGACGTGAGCCTCGTTAGCTCAGTTGGTAGAGCGTCAGACTTTTAATCTGAATGTCACGGGTTCAAGCCCCGTACGAGGCTAATAATTTTAGATGGTTTGAGATTTCTCACCGAAAAAGGAATTCCAAAACAAATTTCGACGTGAGCCTCGTTAGCTCAGTTGGTAGAGCGTCAGACTTTTAATCTGAATGTCACGGGTTCAAGCCCCGTACGAGGCTAATAATTTTAGACGGTTTGCGATTTACATTATTACTCAACGATGAGCGAGAAATTTTAGGACACATACTAAAGCAAGAAACTTCATTTGCGGAATTATCTTGGAACACAGAACAAATTTTATGCCCATTTGACATTTTCTCCCACCGAAAAAGGAATTCCAAAACAAATTTCGACGTGAGCCTCGTTAGCTCAGTTGGTAGAGCGTCAGACTTTTAATCTGAATGTCACGGGTTCAAGCCCCGTACGAGGCTAATAATTTTAGACGGTTTGCGATTTACATTATTACTCAACGATGAGCGAGAAATTTTAGGACACATACTAAAGTCTGAAGAAAGAAACTTCATTTGCGGAATTATCTTGGAACACAGAACAAATTTTATGCCCATTTGACATTTTCTCCCACCGAAAAAGGAATTCCAAAACAAATTTCGACGTGAGCCTCGTTAGCTCAGTTGGTAGAGCGTCAGACTTTTAATCTGAATGTCACGGGTTCAAGCCCCGTACGAGGCTAATAATTTTAGATGGTTTGAGATTTCTCACCGAAAAAGGAATTCCAAAACAAATTTCGACGTGAGCCTCGTTAGCTCAGTTGGTAGAGCGTCAGACTTTTAATCTGAATGTCACGGGTTCAAGCCCCGTACGAGGCTAATAATTTTAGACGGTTTGCGATTTACATTATTACTCAACGATGAGCGAGAAATTTTAGGACACATACTAAAGTCTGAAGAAAGAAACTTCATTTGCGGAATTATCTTGGAACACAGAACAAATTTTATGCCCATTTGACATTTTCTCCCACCGAAAAAGGAATTCCAAAACAAATTTCGACGTGAGCCTCGTTAGCTCAGTTGGTAGAGCGTCAGACTTTTAATCTGAATGTCACGGGTTCAAGCCCCGTACGAGGCTAATAATTTTAGATGGTTTGAGATTTCTCACCGAAAAAGGAATTCCAAAACAAATTTCGACGTGAGCCTCGTTAGCTCAGTTGGTAGAGCGTCAGACTTTTAATCTGAATGTCACGGGTTCAAGCCCCGTACGAGGCTAATAATTTTAGATGGTTTGAGATTTCTCACCGAAAAAGAATTCCAAAACAAATTTCGACGTGAGCCTCGTTAGCTCAGTTGGTAGAGCGTCAGACTTTTAATCTGAATGTCACGGGTTCAAGCCCCGTACGAGGCTAATAATTTTAGACGGTTTGCGATTTACATTATTACTCAACGATGAGCGAGAAATTTTAGGACACATACTAAAGTCTGAAGAAAGAAACTTCATTTGCGGAATTATCTTGGAACACAGAACAAATTTTATGCCCATTTGACATTTTCTCCCACCGAAAAAGGAATTCCAAAACAAATTTCGACGTGAGCCTCGTTAGCTCAGTTGGTAGAGCGTCAGACTTTTAATCTGAATGTCACGGGTTCAAGCCCCGTACGAGGCTAATAATTTTAGATGGTTTGAGATTTCTCACCGAAAAAGGAATTCCAAAACAAATTTCGACGTGAGCCTCGTTAGCTCAGTTGGTAGAGCGTCAGACTTTTAATCTGAATGTCACGGGTTCAAGCCCCGTACGAGGCTAATAATTTTAGACGGTTTGCGATTTACATTATTACTCAACGATGAGCGAGAAATTTTAGGACACATACTAAAGTCTGAAGAAAGAAACTTCATTTGCGGAATTATCTTGGAACACAGAACAAATTTTATGCCCATTTGACATTTTCTCCCACCGAAAAAGGAATTCCAAAACAAATTTCGACGTGAGCCTCGTTAGCTCAGTTGGTAGAGCGTCAGACTTTTAATCTGAATGTCACGGGTTCAAGCCCCGTACGAGGCTAATAATTTTAGATGGTTTGAGATTTCTCACCGAAAAAGGAATTCCAAAACAAATTTCGACGTGAGCCTCGTTAGCTCAGTTGGTAGAGCGTCAGACTTTTAATCTGAATGTCACGGGTTCAAGCCCCGTACGAGGCTAATAATTTTAGATGGTTTGCGATTTACATTATTACTCAACGATGAGCGAGAAATTTTAAGGACATTTACTAAAGAAAGAAACTTCATTTGCGGAATTATCTTGGAACACAGAACAAATTTTATGCCCATTTGACATTTTCTCCCACCGAAAAAGGAATTCCAAAACAAATTTCGACGTGAGCCTCGTTAGCTCAGTTGGTAGAGCGTCAGACTTTTAATCTGAATGTCACGGGTTCAAGCCCCGTACGAGGCTAATAATTTTAGACGGTTTGCGATTTACATTATTACTCAACGATGAGCGAGAAATTTTAGGACACATACTAAAGTCTGAAGAAAGAAACTTCATTTGCGGAATTATCTTGGAACACAGAACAAATTTTATGCCCATTTGACATTTTCTCCCACCGAAAAAGGAATTCCAAAACAAATTTCGACGTGAGCCTCGTTAGCTCAGTTGGTAGAGCGTCAGACTTTTAATCTGAATGTCACGGGTTCAAGCCCCGTACGAGGCTAATAATTTTAGATGGTTTGAGATTTCTCACCGAAAAAGGAATTCCAAAACAAATTTCGACGTGAGCCTCGTTAGCTCAGTTGGTAGAGCGTCAGACTTTTAATCTGAATGTCACGGGTTCAAGCCCCGTACGAGGCTAATAATTTTAGACGGTTTGCGATTTACATTATTACTCAACGATGAGCGAGAAATTTTAGGACACATACTAAAGTCTGAAGAAAGAAACTTCATTTGCGGAATTATCTTGGAACACAGAACAAATTTTATGCCCATTTGACATTTTCTCCCACCGAAAAAAATTCCAAAACAAATTTCGACGTGAGCCTCGTTAGCTCAGTTGGTAGAGCGTCAGACTTTTAATCTGAATGTCACGGGTTCAAGCCCCGTACGAGGCTAATAATTTTAGACGGTTTGCGATTTACATTATTACTCAACGATGAGCGAGAAATTTTAGGACACATACTAAAGTCTGAAGAAAGAAACTTCATTTGCGGAATTATCTTGGAACACAGAACAAATTTTATGCCCATTTGACATTTTCTCCCACCGAAAAAGGAATTCCAAAACAAATTTCGACGTGAGCCTCGTTAGCTCAGTTGGTAGAGCGTCAGACTTTTAATCTGAATGTCACGGGTTCAAGCCCCGTACGAGGCTAATAATTTTAGATGGTTTGAGATTTCTCACCGAAAAAGGAATTCCAAAACAAATTTCGACGTGAGCCTCGTTAGCTCAGTTGGTAGAGCGTCAGACTTTTAATCTGAATGTCACGGGTTCAAGCCCCGTACGAGGCTAATAATTTTAGACGGTTTGCGATTTACATTATTACTCAACGATGAGCGAGAAATTTTAGGACACATACTAAAGTCTGAAGAAAGAAACTTCATTTGCGGAATTATCTTGGAACACAGAACAAATTTTATGCCCATTTGACATTTTCTCCCACCGAAAAAGGAATTCCAAAACAAATTTCGACGTGAGCCTCGTTAGCTCAGTTGGTAGAGCGTCAGACTTTTAATCTGAATGTCACGGGTTCAAGCCCCGTACGAGGCTAATAATTTTAGATGGTTTGAGATTTCTCACCGAAAAAGGAATTCCAAAACAAATTTCGACGTGAGCCTCGTTAGCTCAGTTGGTAGAGCGTCAGACTTTTAATCTGAATGTCACGGGTTCAAGCCCCGTACGAGGCTAATAATTTTAGACGGTTTGCGATTTACATTATTACTCAACGATGAGCGAGAAATTTTAAGCCATTTTCTAAAGAAAGAAACTTCATTTGCGGAATTATCTTGGAACACAGAACAAATTTTATGCCCATTTGACATTTTCTCCCACCGAAAAAGGAATTCCAAAACAAATTTCGACGTGAGCCTCGTTAGCTCAGTTGGTAGAGCGTCAGACTTTTAATCTGAATGTCACGGGTTCAAGCCCCGTACGAGGCTAATAATTTTAGACGGTTTGCGATTTACATTATTACTCAACGATGAGCGAGAAATTTTAGGACACATACTAAAGTCTGAAGAAAGAAACTTCATTTGCGGAATTATCTTGGAACACAGAACAAATTTTATGCCCATTTGACATTTTCTCCCACCGAAAAATTCCAAAACAAATTTCGACGTGAGCCTCGTTAGCTCAGTTGGTAGAGCGTCAGACTTTTAATCTGAATGTCACGGGTTCAAGCCCCGTACGAGGCTAATAATTTTAGACGGTTTGCGATTTACATTATTACTCAACGATGAGCGAGAAATTTTAGGACACATACTAAAGTCTGAAGAAAGAAACTTCATTTGCGGAATTATCTTGGAACACAGAACAAATTTTATGCCCATTTGACATTTTCTCCCACCGAAAAAGGAATTCCAAAACAAATTTCGACGTGAGCCTCGTTAGCTCAGTTGGTAGAGCGTCAGACTTTTAATCTGAATGTCACGGGTTCAAGCCCCGTACGAGGCTAATAATTTTAGATGGTTTGAGATTTCTCACCGAAAAAGGAATTCCAAAACAAATTTCGACGTGAGCCTCGTTAGCTCAGTTGGTAGAGCGTCAGACTTTTAATCTGAATGTCACGGGTTCAAGCCCCGTACGAGGCTAATAATTTTAGACGGTTTGCGATTTACATTATTACTCAACGATGAGCGAGAAATTTTAGGACACATACTAAAGTCTGAAGAAAGAAACTTCATTTGCGGAATTATCTTGGAACACAGAACAAATTTTATGCCCATTTGACATTTTCTCCCACCGAAAAAGGAATTCCAAAACAAATTTCGACGTGAGCCTCGTTAGCTCAGTTGGTAGAGCGTCAGACTTTTAATCTGAATGTCACGGGTTCAAGCCCCGTACGAGGCTAATAATTTTAGACGGTTTGCGATTTACATTATTACTCAACGATGAGCGAGAAATTTTAGGACACATACTAAAGTCTGAAGAAAGAAACTTCATTTGCGGAATTATCTTGGAACACAGAACAAATTTTATGCCCATTTGACATTTTCTCCCACCGAAAAATTCCAAAACAAATTTCGACGTGAGCCTCGTTAGCTCAGTTGGTAGAGCGTCAGACTTTTAATCTGAATGTCACGGGTTCAAGCCCCGTACGAGGCTAATAATTTTAGACGGTTTGCGATTTACATTATTACTCAACGATGAGCGAGAAATTTTAGGACACATACTAAAGTCTGAAGAAAGAAACTTCATTTGCGGAATTATCTTGGAACACAGAACAAATTTTATGCCCATTTGACATTTTCTCCCACCGAAAAAGGAATTCCAAAACAAATTTCGACGTGAGCCTCGTTAGCTCAGTTGGTAGAGCGTCAGACTTTTAATCTGAATGTCACGGGTTCAAGCCCCGTACGAGGCTAATAATTTTAGATGGTTTGAGATTTCTCACCGAAAAAGGAATTCCAAAACAAATTTCGACGTGAGCCTCGTTAGCTCAGTTGGTAGAGCGTCAGACTTTTAATCTGAATGTCACGGGTTCAAGCCCCGTACGAGGCTAATAATTTTAGACGGTTTGCGATTTACATTATTACTCAACGATGAGCGAGAAATTTTAGGACACATACTAAAGTCTGAAGAAAGAAACTTCATTTGCGGAATTATCTTGGAACACAGAACAAATTTTATGCCCATTTGACATTTTCTCCCACCGAAAAAGGAATTCCAAAACAAATTTCGACGTGAGCCTCGTTAGCTCAGTTGGTAGAGCGTCAGACTTTTAATCTGAATGTCACGGGTTCAAGCCCCGTACGAGGCTAATAATTTTAGACGGTTTGCGATTTACATTATTACTCAACGATGAGCGAGAAATTTTAGGACACATACTAAAGTCTGAAGAAAGAAACTTCATTTGCGGAATTATCTTGGAACACAGAACAAATTTTATGCCCATTTGACATTTTCTCCCACCGAAAAAGGAATTCCAAAACAAATTTCGACGTGAGCCTCGTTAGCTCAGTTGGTAGAGCGTCAGACTTTTAATCTGAATGTCACGGGTTCAAGCCCCGTACGAGGCTAATAATTTTAGATGGTTTGAGATTTCTCACCGAAAAAGGAATTCCAAAACAAATTTCGACGTGAGCCTCGTTAGCTCAGTTGGTAGAGCGTCAGACTTTTAATCTGAATGTCACGGGTTCAAGCCCCGTACGAGGCTAATAATTTTAGATGGTTTGAGATTTCTCACCGAAAAAAGAATTCCAAAACAAATTTCGACGTGAGCCTCGTTAGCTCAGTTGGTAGAGCGTCAGACTTTTAATCTGAATGTCACGGGTTCAAGCCCCGTACGAGGCTAATAATTTTAGACGGTTTGCGATTTACATTATTACTCAACGATGAGCGAGAAATTTTAGGACACATACTAAAGTCTGAAGAAAGAAACTTCATTTGCGGAATTATCTTGGAACACAGAACAAATTTTATGCCCATTTGACATTTTCTCCCACCGAAAAAGGAATTCCAAAACAAATTTCGACGTGAGCCTCGTTAGCTCAGTTGGTAGAGCGTCAGACTTTTAATCTGAATGTCACGGGTTCAAGCCCCGTACGAGGCTAATAATTTTAGATGGTTTGAGATTTCTCACCGAAAAAGGAATTCCAAAACAAATTTCGACGTGAGCCTCGTTAGCTCAGTTGGTAGAGCGTCAGACTTTTAATCTGAATGTCACGGGTTCAAGCCCCGTACGAGGCTAATAATTTTAGACGGTTTGCGATTTACATTATTACTCAACGATGAGCGAGAAATTTTAGGACACATACTAAAGTCTGAAGAAAGAAACTTCATTTGCGGAATTATCTTGGAACACAGAACAAATTTTATGCCCATTTGACATTTTCTCCCACCGAAAAAAATTCCAAAACAAATTTCGACGTGAGCCTCGTTAGCTCAGTTGGTAGAGCGTCAGACTTTTAATCTGAATGTCACGGGTTCAAGCCCCGTACGAGGCTAATAATTTTAGACGGTTTGCGATTTACATTATTACTCAACGATGAGCGAGAAATTTTAGGACACATACTAAAGTCTGAAGAAAGAAACTTCATTTGCGGAATTATCTTGGAACACAGAACAAATTTTATGCCCATTTGACATTTTCTCCCACCGAAAAAGGAATTCCAAAACAAATTTCGACGTGAGCCTCGTTAGCTCAGTTGGTAGAGCGTCAGACTTTTAATCTGAATGTCACGGGTTCAAGCCCCGTACGAGGCTAATAATTTTAGATGGTTTGAGATTTCTCACCGAAAAAGGAATTCCAAAACAAATTTCGACGTGAGCCTCGTTAGCTCAGTTGGTAGAGCGTCAGACTTTTAATCTGAATGTCACGGGTTCAAGCCCCGTACGAGGCTAATAATTTTAGACGGTTTGCGATTTACATTATTACTCAACGATGAGCGAGAAATTTTAGGACACATACTAAAGTCTGAAGAAAGAAACTTCATTTGCGGAATTATCTTGGAACACAGAACAAATTTTATGCCCATTTGACATTTTCTCCCACCGAAAAAGGAATTCCAAAACAAATTTCGACGTGAGCCTCGTTAGCTCAGTTGGTAGAGCGTCAGACTTTTAATCTGAATGTCACGGGTTCAAGCCCCGTACGAGGCTAATAATTTTAGACGGTTTGCGATTTACATTATTACTCAACGATGAGCGAGAAATTTTAGGACACATACTAAAGTCTGAAGAAAGAAACTTCATTTGCGGAATTATCTTGGAACACAGAACAAATTTTATGCCCATTTGACATTTTCTCCCACCGAAAAAGGAATTCCAAAACAAATTTCGACGTGAGCCTCGTTAGCTCAGTTGGTAGAGCGTCAGACTTTTAATCTGAATGTCACGGGTTCAAGCCCCGTACGAGGCTAATAATTTTAGATGGTTTGAGATTTCTCACCGAAAAAGGAATTCCAAAACAAATTTCGACGTGAGCCTCGTTAGCTCAGTTGGTAGAGCGTCAGACTTTTAATCTGAATGTCACGGGTTCAAGCCCCGTACGAGGCTAATAATTTTAGATGGTTTGAGATTTCTCACCGAAAAAGGAATTCCAAAACAAATTTCGACGTGAGCCTCGTTAGCTCAGTTGGTAGAGCGTCAGACTTTTAATCTGAATGTCACGGGTTCAAGCCCCGTACGAGGCTAATAATTTTAGACGGTTTGCGATTTACATTATTACTCAACGATGAGCGAGAAATTTTAGGACACATACTAAAGTCTGAAGAAAGAAACTTCATTTGCGGAATTATCTTGGAACACAGAACAAATTTTATGCCCATTTGACATTTTCTCCCACCGAAAAAAATTCCAAAACAAATTTCGACGTGAGCCTCGTTAGCTCAGTTGGTAGAGCGTCAGACTTTTAATCTGAATGTCACGGGTTCAAGCCCCGTACGAGGCTAATAATTTTAGACGGTTTGCGATTTACATTATTACTCAACGATGAGCGAGAAATTTTAGGACACATACTAAAGTCTGAAGAAAGAAACTTCATTTGCGGAATTATCTTGGAACACAGAACAAATTTTATGCCCATTTGACATTTTCTCCCACCGAAAAAGGAATTCCAAAACAAATTTCGACGTGAGCCTCGTTAGCTCAGTTGGTAGAGCGTCAGACTTTTAATCTGAATGTCACGGGTTCAAGCCCCGTACGAGGCTAATAATTTTAGATGGTTTGAGATTTCTCACCGAAAAAGGAATTCCAAAACAAATTTCGACGTGAGCCTCGTTAGCTCAGTTGGTAGAGCGTCAGACTTTTAATCTGAATGTCACGGGTTCAAGCCCCGTACGAGGCTAATAATTTTAGACGGTTTGCGATTTACATTATTACTCAACGATGAGCGAGAAATTTTAGGACACATACTAAAGTCTGAAGAAAGAAACTTCATTTGCGGAATTATCTTGGAACACAGAACAAATTTTATGCCCATTTGACATTTTCTCCCACCGAAAAAGGAATTCCAAAACAAATTTCGACGTGAGCCTCGTTAGCTCAGTTGGTAGAGCGTCAGACTTTTAATCTGAATGTCACGGGTTCAAGCCCCGTACGAGGCTAATAATTTTAGACGGTTTGCGATTTACATTATTACTCAACGATGAGCGAGAAATTTTAGGACACATACTAAAGTCTGAAGAAAGAAACTTCATTTGCGGAATTATCTTGGAACACAGAACAAATTTTATGCCCATTTGACATTTTCTCCCACCGAAAAAGGAATTCCAAAACAAATTTCGACGTGAGCCTCGTTAGCTCAGTTGGTAGAGCGTCAGACTTTTAATCTGAATGTCACGGGTTCAAGCCCCGTACGAGGCTAATAATTTTAGATGGTTTGAGATTTCTCACCGAAAAAGGAATTCCAAAACAAATTTCGACGTGAGCCTCGTTAGCTCAGTTGGTAGAGCGTCAGACTTTTAATCTGAATGTCACGGGTTCAAGCCCCGTACGAGGCTAATAATTTTAGATGGTTTGAGATTTCTCACCGAAAAAGGAATTCCAAAACAAATTTCGACGTGAGCCTCGTTAGCTCAGTTGGTAGAGCGTCAGACTTTTAATCTGAATGTCACGGGTTCAAGCCCCGTACGAGGCTAATAATTTTAGACGGTTTGCGATTTACATTATTACTCAACGATGAGCGAGAAATTTTAGGACACATACTAAAGTCTGAAGAAAGAAACTTCATTTGCGGAATTATCTTGGAACACAGAACAAATTTTATGCCCATTTGACATTTTCTCCCACCGAAAAAGGAATTCCAAAACAAATTTCGACGTGAGCCTCGTTAGCTCAGTTGGTAGAGCGTCAGACTTTTAATCTGAATGTCACGGGTTCAAGCCCCGTACGAGGCTAATAATTTTAGATGGTTTGAGATTTCTCACCGAAAAAGGAATTCCAAAACAAATTTCGACGTGAGCCTCGTTAGCTCAGTTGGTAGAGCGTCAGACTTTTAATCTGAATGTCACGGGTTCAAGCCCCGTACGAGGCTAATAATTTTAGACGGTTTGCGATTTACATTATTACTCAACGATGAGCGAGAAATTTTAGGACAATACTAAAGTCAAGAAACTTCATTTGCGGAATTATCTTGGAACACAGAACAAATTTTATGCCCATTTGACATTTTCTCCCACCGAAAAAGGAATTCCAAAACAAATTTCGACGTGAGCCTCGTTAGCTCAGTTGGTAGAGCGTCAGACTTTTAATCTGAATGTCACGGGTTCAAGCCCCGTACGAGGCTAATAATTTTAGACGGTTTGCGATTTACATTATTACTCAACGATGAGCGAGAAATTTTAGGACACATACTAAAGTCTGAAGAAAGAAACTTCATTTGCGGAATTATCTTGGAACACAGAACAAATTTTATGCCCATTTGACATTTTCTCCCACCGAAAAAGGAATTCCAAAACAAATTTCGACGTGAGCCTCGTTAGCTCAGTTGGTAGAGCGTCAGACTTTTAATCTGAATGTCACGGGTTCAAGCCCCGTACGAGGCTAATAATTTTAGATGGTTTGAGATTTCTCACCGAAAAAGGAATTCCAAAACAAATTTCGACGTGAGCCTCGTTAGCTCAGTTGGTAGAGCGTCAGACTTTTAATCTGAATGTCACGGGTTCAAGCCCCGTACGAGGCTAATAATTTTAGACGGTTTGCGATTTACATTATTACTCAACGATGAGCGAGAAATTTTAGGACACATACTAAAGAAAGAAACTTCATTTGCGGAATTATCTTGGAACACAGAACAAATTTTATGCCCATTTGACATTTTCTCCCACCGAAAAAGGAATTCCAAAACAAATTTCGACGTGAGCCTCGTTAGCTCAGTTGGTAGAGCGTCAGACTTTTAATCTGAATGTCACGGGTTCAAGCCCCGTACGAGGCTAATAATTTTAGATGGTTTGAGATTTCTCACCGAAAAAGGAATTCCAAAACAAATTTCGACGTGAGCCTCGTTAGCTCAGTTGGTAGAGCGTCAGACTTTTAATCTGAATGTCACGGGTTCAAGCCCCGTACGAGGCTAATAATTTTAGACGGTTTGCGATTTACATTATTACTCAACGATGAGCGAGAAATTTTAGGACATTACTAAAGCAAGAAACTTCATTTGCGGAATTATCTTGGAACACAGAACAAATTTTATGCCCATTTGACATTTTCTCCCACCGAAAAAGGAATTCCAAAACAAATTTCGACGTGAGCCTCGTTAGCTCAGTTGGTAGAGCGTCAGACTTTTAATCTGAATGTCACGGGTTCAAGCCCCGTACGAGGCTAATAATTTTAGACGGTTTGCGATTTACATTATTACTCAACGATGAGCGAGAAATTTTAGGACACATACTAAAGTCTGAAGAAAGAAACTTCATTTGCGGAATTATCTTGGAACACAGAACAAATTTTATGCCCATTTGACATTTTCTCCCACCGAAAAAGGAATTCCAAAACAAATTTCGACGTGAGCCTCGTTAGCTCAGTTGGTAGAGCGTCAGACTTTTAATCTGAATGTCACGGGTTCAAGCCCCGTACGAGGCTAATAATTTTAGACGGTTTGCGATTTACATTATTACTCAACGATGAGCGAGAAATTTTAGGACACATACTAAAGTCTGAAGAAAGAAACTTCATTTGCGGAATTATCTTGGAACACAGAACAAATTTTATGCCCATTTGACATTTTCTCCCACCGAAAAAGGAATTCCAAAACAAATTTCGACGTGAGCCTCGTTAGCTCAGTTGGTAGAGCGTCAGACTTTTAATCTGAATGTCACGGGTTCAAGCCCCGTACGAGGCTAATAATTTTAGACGGTTTGCGATTTACATTATTACTCAACGATGAGCGAGAAATTTTAGGACACATACTAAAGTCTGAAGAAAGAAACTTCATTTGCGGAATTATCTTGGAACACAGAACAAATTTTATGCCCATTTGACATTTTCTCCCACCGAAAAAGGAATTCCAAAACAAATTTCGACGTGAGCCTCGTTAGCTCAGTTGGTAGAGCGTCAGACTTTTAATCTGAATGTCACGGGTTCAAGCCCCGTACGAGGCTAATAATTTTAGATGGTTTGAGATTTCTCACCGAAAAAGGAATTCCAAAACAAATTTCGACGTGAGCCTCGTTAGCTCAGTTGGTAGAGCGTCAGACTTTTAATCTGAATGTCACGGGTTCAAGCCCCGTACGAGGCTAATAATTTTAGATGGTTTGAGATTTCTCACCGAAAAAGGAATTCCAAAACAAATTTCGACGTGAGCCTCGTTAGCTCAGTTGGTAGAGCGTCAGACTTTTAATCTGAATGTCACGGGTTCAAGCCCCGTACGAGGCTAATAATTTTAGACGGTTTGCGATTTACATTATTACTCAACGATGAGCGAGAAATTTTAGGACACATACTAAAGTCTGAAGAAAGAAACTTCATTTGCGGAATTATCTTGGAACACAGAACAAATTTTATGCCCATTTGACATTTTCTCCCACCGAAAAAGGAATTCCAAAACAAATTTCGACGTGAGCCTCGTTAGCTCAGTTGGTAGAGCGTCAGACTTTTAATCTGAATGTCACGGGTTCAAGCCCCGTACGAGGCTAATAATTTTAGATGGTTTGAGATTTCTCACCGAAAAAGGAATTCCAAAACAAATTTCGACGTGAGCCTCGTTAGCTCAGTTGGTAGAGCGTCAGACTTTTAATCTGAATGTCACGGGTTCAAGCCCCGTACGAGGCTAATAATTTTAGACGGTTTGCGATTTACATTATTACTCAACGATGAGCGAGAAATTTTAGGACACATACTAAAGTCTGAAGAAAGAAACTTCATTTGCGGAATTATCTTGGAACACAGAACAAATTTTATGCCCATTTGACATTTTCTCCCACCGAAAAAGGAATTCCAAAACAAATTTCGACGTGAGCCTCGTTAGCTCAGTTGGTAGAGCGTCAGACTTTTAATCTGAATGTCACGGGTTCAAGCCCCGTACGAGGCTAATAATTTTAGACGGTTTGCGATTTACATTATTACTCAACGATGAGCGAGAAATTTTAGGACACATACTAAAGTCTGAAGAAAGAAACTTCATTTGCGGAATTATCTTGGAACACAGAACAAATTTTATGCCCATTTGACATTTTCTCCCACCGAAAAATTCCAAAACAAATTTCGACGTGAGCCTCGTTAGCTCAGTTGGTAGAGCGTCAGACTTTTAATCTGAATGTCACGGGTTCAAGCCCCGTACGAGGCTAATAATTTTAGACGGTTTGCGATTTACATTATTACTCAACGATGAGCGAGAAATTTTAGGACACATACTAAAGTCTGAAGAAAGAAACTTCATTTGCGGAATTATCTTGGAACACAGAACAAATTTTATGCCCATTTGACATTTTCTCCCACCGAAAAAGGAATTCCAAAACAAATTTCGACGTGAGCCTCGTTAGCTCAGTTGGTAGAGCGTCAGACTTTTAATCTGAATGTCACGGGTTCAAGCCCCGTACGAGGCTAATAATTTTAGATGGTTTGAGATTTCTCACCGAAAAAGGAATTCCAAAACAAATTTCGACGTGAGCCTCGTTAGCTCAGTTGGTAGAGCGTCAGACTTTTAATCTGAATGTCACGGGTTCAAGCCCCGTACGAGGCTAATAATTTTAGACGGTTTGCGATTTACATTATTACTCAACGATGAGCGAGAAATTTTAGGACACATACTAAAGTCTGAAGAAAGAAACTTCATTTGCGGAATTATCTTGGAACACAGAACAAATTTTATGCCCATTTGACATTTTCTCCCACCGAAAAAGGAATTCCAAAACAAATTTCGACGTGAGCCTCGTTAGCTCAGTTGGTAGAGCGTCAGACTTTTAATCTGAATGTCACGGGTTCAAGCCCCGTACGAGGCTAATAATTTTAGACGGTTTGCGATTTACATTATTACTCAACGATGAGCGAGAAATTTTAGGACACATACTAAAGTCTGAAGAAAGAAACTTCATTTGCGGAATTATCTTGGAACACAGAACAAATTTTATGCCCATTTGACATTTTCTCCCACCGAAAAAGGAATTCCAAAACAAATTTCGACGTGAGCCTCGTTAGCTCAGTTGGTAGAGCGTCAGACTTTTAATCTGAATGTCACGGGTTCAAGCCCCGTACGAGGCTAATAATTTTAGATGGTTTGAGATTTCTCACCGAAAAAAGGAATTCCAAAACAAATTTCGACGTGAGCCTCGTTAGCTCAGTTGGTAGAGCGTCAGACTTTTAATCTGAATGTCACGGGTTCAAGCCCCGTACGAGGCTAATAATTTTAGATGGTTTGAGATTTCTCACCGAAAAAGGAATTCCAAAACAAATTTCGACGTGAGCCTCGTTAGCTCAGTTGGTAGAGCGTCAGACTTTTAATCTGAATGTCACGGGTTCAAGCCCCGTACGAGGCTAATAATTTTAGACGGTTTGCGATTTACATTATTACTCAACGATGAGCGAGAAATTTTAGGACACATACTAAAGTCTGAAGAAAGAAACTTCATTTGCGGAATTATCTTGGAACACAGAACAAATTTTATGCCCATTTGACATTTTCTCCCACCGAAAAAGGAATTCCAAAACAAATTTCGACGTGAGCCTCGTTAGCTCAGTTGGTAGAGCGTCAGACTTTTAATCTGAATGTCACGGGTTCAAGCCCCGTACGAGGCTAATAATTTTAGATGGTTTGAGATTTCTCACCGAAAAAGGAATTCCAAAACAAATTTCGACGTGAGCCTCGTTAGCTCAGTTGGTAGAGCGTCAGACTTTTAATCTGAATGTCACGGGTTCAAGCCCCGTACGAGGCTAATAATTTTAGACGGTTTGCGATTTACATTATTACTCAACGATGAGCGAGAAATTTTAGGACACATACTAAAGTCTGAAGAAAGAAACTTCATTTGCGGAATTATCTTGGAACACAGAACAAATTTTATGCCCATTTGACATTTTCTCCCACCGAAAAAGGAATTCCAAAACAAATTTCGACGTGAGCCTCGTTAGCTCAGTTGGTAGAGCGTCAGACTTTTAATCTGAATGTCACGGGTTCAAGCCCCGTACGAGGCTAATAATTTTAGACGGTTTGCGATTTACATTATTACTCAACGATGAGCGAGAAATTTTAGGACACATACTAAAGTCTGAAGAAAGAAACTTCATTTGCGGAATTATCTTGGAACACAGAACAAATTTTATGCCCATTTGACATTTTCTCCCACCGAAAAAGGAATTCCAAAACAAATTTCGACGTGAGCCTCGTTAGCTCAGTTGGTAGAGCGTCAGACTTTTAATCTGAATGTCACGGGTTCAAGCCCCGTACGAGGCTAATAATTTTAGACGGTTTGCGATTTACATTATTACTCAACGATGAGCGAGAAATTTTAGGACACATACTAAAGTCTGAAGAAAGAAACTTCATTTGCGGAATTATCTTGGAACACAGAACAAATTTTATGCCCATTTGACATTTTCTCCCACCGAAAAAAATTCCAAAACAAATTTCGACGTGAGCCTCGTTAGCTCAGTTGGTAGAGCGTCAGACTTTTAATCTGAATGTCACGGGTTCAAGCCCCGTACGAGGCTAATAATTTTAGACGGTTTGCGATTTACATTATTACTCAACGATGAGCGAGAAATTTTAGGACACATACTAAAGTCTGAAGAAAGAAACTTCATTTGCGGAATTATCTTGGAACACAGAACAAATTTTATGCCCATTTGACATTTTCTCCCACCGAAAAAGGAATTCCAAAACAAATTTCGACGTGAGCCTCGTTAGCTCAGTTGGTAGAGCGTCAGACTTTTAATCTGAATGTCACGGGTTCAAGCCCCGTACGAGGCTAATAATTTTAGATGGTTTGAGATTTCTCACCGAAAAAGGAATTCCAAAACAAATTTCGACGTGAGCCTCGTTAGCTCAGTTGGTAGAGCGTCAGACTTTTAATCTGAATGTCACGGGTTCAAGCCCCGTACGAGGCTAATAATTTTAGACGGTTTGCGATTTACATTATTACTCAACGATGAGCGAGAAATTTTAGGACACATACTAAAGTCTGAAGAAAGAAACTTCATTTGCGGAATTATCTTGGAACACAGAACAAATTTTATGCCCATTTGACATTTTCTCCCACCGAAAAAGGAATTCCAAAACAAATTTCGACGTGAGCCTCGTTAGCTCAGTTGGTAGAGCGTCAGACTTTTAATCTGAATGTCACGGGTTCAAGCCCCGTACGAGGCTAATAATTTTAGACGGTTTGCGATTTACATTATTACTCAACGATGAGCGAGAAATTTTAGGACACATACTAAAGTCTGAAGAAAGAAACTTCATTTGCGGAATTATCTTGGAACACAGAACAAATTTTATGCCCATTTGACATTTTCTCCCACCGAAAAAGGAATTCCAAAACAAATTTCGACGTGAGCCTCGTTAGCTCAGTTGGTAGAGCGTCAGACTTTTAATCTGAATGTCACGGGTTCAAGCCCCGTACGAGGCTAATAATTTTAGATGGTTTGAGATTTCTCACCGAAAAAGGAATTCCAAAACAAATTTCGACGTGAGCCTCGTTAGCTCAGTTGGTAGAGCGTCAGACTTTTAATCTGAATGTCACGGGTTCAAGCCCCGTACGAGGCTAATAATTTTAGACGGTTTGCGATTTACATTATTACTCAACGATGAGCGAGAAATTTTAGGACACATACTAAAGTCTGAAGAAAGAAACTTCATTTGCGGAATTATCTTGGAACACAGAACAAATTTTATGCCCATTTGACATTTTCTCCCACCGAAAAAGGAATTCCAAAACAAATTTCGACGTGAGCCTCGTTAGCTCAGTTGGTAGAGCGTCAGACTTTTAATCTGAATGTCACGGGTTCAAGCCCCGTACGAGGCTAATAATTTTAGATGGTTTGAGATTTCTCACCGAAAAAGGAATTCCAAAACAAATTTCGACGTGAGCCTCGTTAGCTCAGTTGGTAGAGCGTCAGACTTTTAATCTGAATGTCACGGGTTCAAGCCCCGTACGAGGCTAATAATTTTAGACGGTTTGCGATTTACATTATTACTCAACGATGAGCGAGAAATTTTAGGACACATACTAAAGTCTGAAGAAAGAAACTTCATTTGCGGAATTATCTTGGAACACAGAACAAATTTTATGCCCATTTGACATTTTCTCCCACCGAAAAAGGAATTCCAAAACAAATTTCGACGTGAGCCTCGTTAGCTCAGTTGGTAGAGCGTCAGACTTTTAATCTGAATGTCACGGGTTCAAGCCCCGTACGAGGCTAATAATTTTAGACGGTTTGCGATTTACATTATTACTCAACGATGAGCGAGAAATTTTAGGACACATACTAAAGTCTGAAGAAAGAAACTTCATTTGCGGAATTATCTTGGAACACAGAACAAATTTTATGCCCATTTGACATTTTCTCCCACCGAAAAAGGAATTCCAAAACAAATTTCGACGTGAGCCTCGTTAGCTCAGTTGGTAGAGCGTCAGACTTTTAATCTGAATGTCACGGGTTCAAGCCCCGTACGAGGCTAATAATTTTAGATGGTTTGAGATTTCTCACCGAAAAAGGAATTCCAAAACAAATTTCGACGTGAGCCTCGTTAGCTCAGTTGGTAGAGCGTCAGACTTTTAATCTGAATGTCACGGGTTCAAGCCCCGTACGAGGCTAATAATTTTAGACGGTTTGCGATTTACATTATTACTCAACGATGAGCGAGAAATTTTAGGACACATACTAAAGTCTGAAGAAAGAAACTTCATTTGCGGAATTATCTTGGAACACAGAACAAATTTTATGCCCATTTGACATTTTCTCCCACCGAAAAAGGAATTCCAAAACAAATTTCGACGTGAGCCTCGTTAGCTCAGTTGGTAGAGCGTCAGACTTTTAATCTGAATGTCACGGGTTCAAGCCCCGTACGAGGCTAATAATTTTAGACGGTTTGCGATTTACATTATTACTCAACGATGAGCGAGAAATTTTAGGACACATACTAAAGTCTGAAGAAAGAAACTTCATTTGCGGAATTATCTTGGAACACAGAACAAATTTTATGCCCATTTGACATTTTCTCCCACCGAAAAAGGAATTCCAAAACAAATTTCGACGTGAGCCTCGTTAGCTCAGTTGGTAGAGCGTCAGACTTTTAATCTGAATGTCACGGGTTCAAGCCCCGTACGAGGCTAATAATTTTAGATGGTTTGAGATTTCTCACCGAAAAAGGAATTCCAAAACAAATTTCGACGTGAGCCTCGTTAGCTCAGTTGGTAGAGCGTCAGACTTTTAATCTGAATGTCACGGGTTCAAGCCCCGTACGAGGCTAATAATTTTAGACGGTTTGCGATTTACATTATTACTCAACGATGAGCGAGAAATTTTAGGACACATACTAAAGTCTGAAGAAAGAAACTTCATTTGCGGAATTATCTTGGAACACAGAACAAATTTTATGCCCATTTGACATTTTCTCCCACCGAAAAAGGAATTCCAAAACAAATTTCGACGTGAGCCTCGTTAGCTCAGTTGGTAGAGCGTCAGACTTTTAATCTGAATGTCACGGGTTCAAGCCCCGTACGAGGCTAATAATTTTAGATGGTTTGAGATTTCTCACCGAAAAAGGAATTCCAAAACAAATTTCGACGTGAGCCTCGTTAGCTCAGTTGGTAGAGCGTCAGACTTTTAATCTGAATGTCACGGGTTCAAGCCCCGTACGAGGCTAATAATTTTAGATGGTTTGAGATTTCTCACCGAAAAAGGAATTCCAAAACAAATTTCGACGTGAGCCTCGTTAGCTCAGTTGGTAGAGCGTCAGACTTTTAATCTGAATGTCACGGGTTCAAGCCCCGTACGAGGCTAATAATTTTAGACGGTTTGCGATTTACATTATTACTCAACGATGAGCGAGAAATTTTAGGACACATACTAAAGTCTGAAGAAAGAAACTTCATTTGCGGAATTATCTTGGAACACAGAACAAATTTTATGCCCATTTGACATTTTCTCCCACCGAAAAAGGAATTCCAAAACAAATTTCGACGTGAGCCTCGTTAGCTCAGTTGGTAGAGCGTCAGACTTTTAATCTGAATGTCACGGGTTCAAGCCCCGTACGAGGCTAATAATTTTAGATGGTTTGAGATTTCTCACCGAAAAAGGAATTCCAAAACAAATTTCGACGTGAGCCTCGTTAGCTCAGTTGGTAGAGCGTCAGACTTTTAATCTGAATGTCACGGGTTCAAGCCCCGTACGAGGCTAATAATTTTAGACGGTTTGCGATTTACATTATTACTCAACGATGAGCGAGAAATTTTAGGACACATACTAAAGTCTGAAGAAAGAAACTTCATTTGCGGAATTATCTTGGAACACAGAACAAATTTTATGCCCATTTGACATTTTCTCCCACCGAAAAAGGAATTCCAAAACAAATTTCGACGTGAGCCTCGTTAGCTCAGTTGGTAGAGCGTCAGACTTTTAATCTGAATGTCACGGGTTCAAGCCCCGTACGAGGCTAATAATTTTAGACGGTTTGCGATTTACATTATTACTCAACGATGAGCGAGAAATTTTAGGACACATACTAAAGTCTGAAGAAAGAAACTTCATTTGCGGAATTATCTTGGAACACAGAACAAATTTTATGCCCATTTGACATTTTCTCCCACCGAAAAAGGAATTCCAAAACAAATTTCGACGTGAGCCTCGTTAGCTCAGTTGGTAGAGCGTCAGACTTTTAATCTGAATGTCACGGGTTCAAGCCCCGTACGAGGCTAATAATTTTAGATGGTTTGAGATTTCTCACCGAAAAAGGAATTCCAAAACAAATTTCGACGTGAGCCTCGTTAGCTCAGTTGGTAGAGCGTCAGACTTTTAATCTGAATGTCACGGGTTCAAGCCCCGTACGAGGCTAATAATTTTAGACGGTTTGCGATTTACATTATTACTCAACGATGAGCGAGAAATTTTAGGACACATACTAAAGTCTGAAGAAAGAAACTTCATTTGCGGAATTATCTTGGAACACAGAACAAATTTTATGCCCATTTGACATTTTCTCCCACCGAAAAAGGAATTCCAAAACAAATTTCGACGTGAGCCTCGTTAGCTCAGTTGGTAGAGCGTCAGACTTTTAATCTGAATGTCACGGGTTCAAGCCCCGTACGAGGCTAATAATTTTAGACGGTTTGCGATTTACATTATTACTCAACGATGAGCGAGAAATTTTAGGACACATACTAAAGTCTGAAGAAAGAAACTTCATTTGCGGAATTATCTTGGAACACAGAACAAATTTTATGCCCATTTGACATTTTCTCCCACCGAAAAAGGAATTCCAAAACAAATTTCGACGTGAGCCTCGTTAGCTCAGTTGGTAGAGCGTCAGACTTTTAATCTGAATGTCACGGGTTCAAGCCCCGTACGAGGCTAATAATTTTAGATGGTTTGAGATTTCTCACCGAAAAAAGGAATTCCAAAACAAATTTCGACGTGAGCCTCGTTAGCTCAGT
This sequence comes from Allodiplogaster sudhausi, assembly GCA_945643635.1. NCBI lineage: Eukaryota > Metazoa > Nematoda > Chromadorea > Rhabditida > Diplogasteridae > Allodiplogaster > Allodiplogaster sudhausi. Next base: position 2,457,608 of record CALZFC010000019.1, read on the forward strand.
TGGTAGAGCGTCAGACTTTTAATCTGAATGTCACGGGTTCAAGCCCCGTACGAGGCTAATAATTTTAGATGGTTTGAGATTTCTCACCGAAAAAGGAATTCCAAAACAAATTTCGACGTGAGCCTCGTTAGCTCAGTTGGTAGAGCGTCAGACTTTTAATCTGAATGTCACGGGTTCAAGCCCCGTACGAGGCTAATAATTTTAGATGGTTTGAGATTTCTCACCGAAAAAGGAATTCCAAAACAAATTTCGACGTGAGCCTCGTTAGCTCAGTTGGTAGAGCGTCAGACTTTTAATCTGAATGTCACGGGTTCAAGCCCCGTACGAGGCTAATAATTTTAGACGGTTTGCGATTTACATTATTACTCAACGATGAGCGAGAAATTTTAGGACACATACTAAAGTCTGAAGAAAGAAACTTCATTTGCGGAATTATCTTGGAACACAGAACAAATTTTATGCCCATTTGACATTTTCTCCCACCGAAAAAGGAATTCCAAAACAAATTTCGACGTGAGCCTCGTTAGCTCAGTTGGTAGAGCGTCAGACTTTTAATCTGAATGTCACGGGTTCAAGCCCCGTACGAGGCTAATAATTTTAGACGGTTTGCGATTTACATTATTACTCAACGATGAGCGAGAAATTTTAGGACACATACTAAAGTCTGAAGAAAGAAACTTCATTTGCGGAATTATCTTGGAACACAGAACAAATTTTATGCCCATTTGACATTTTCTCCCACCGAAAAAGGAATTCCAAAACAAATTTCGACGTGAGCCTCGTTAGCTCAGTTGGTAGAGCGTCAGACTTTTAATCTGAATGTCACGGGTTCAAGCCCCGTACGAGGCTAATAATTTTAGATGGTTTGAGATTTCTCACCGAAAAAGGAATTCCAAAACAAATTTCGACGTGAGCCTCGTTAGCTCAGTTGGTAGAGCGTCAGACTTTTAATCTGAATGTCACGGGTTCAAGCCCCGTACGAGGCTAATAATTTTAGACGGTTTGCGATTTACATTATTACTCAACGATGAGCGAGAAATTTTAGGACACATACTAAAGTCTGAAGAAAGAAACTTCATTTGCGGAATTATCTTGGAACACAGAACAAATTTTATGCCCATTTGACATTTTCTCCCACCGAAAAAGGAATTCCAAAACAAATTTCGACGTGAGCCTCGTTAGCTCAGTTGGTAGAGCGTCAGACTTTTAATCTGAATGTCACGGGTTCAAGCCCCGTACGAGGCTAATAATTTTAGACGGTTTGCGATTTACATTATTACTCAACGATGAGCGAGAAATTTTAGGACACATACTAAAGTCTGAAGAAAGAAACTTCATTTGCGGAATTATCTTGGAACACAGAACAAATTTTATGCCCATTTGACATTTTCTCCCACCGAAAAGGAATTCCAAAACAAATTTCGACGTGAGCCTCGTTAGCTCAGTTGGTAGAGCGTCAGACTTTTAATCTGAATGTCACGGGTTCAAGCCCCGTACGAGGCTAATAATTTTAGATGGTTTGAGATTTCTCACCGAAAAAGGAATTCCAAAACAAATTTCGACGTGAGCCTCGTTAGCTCAGTTGGTAGAGCGTCAGACTTTTAATCTGAATGTCACGGGTTCAAGCCCCGTACGAGGCTAATAATTTTAGATGGTTTGAGATTTCTCACCGAAAAAGGAATTCCAAAACAAATTTCGACGTGAGCCTCGTTAGCTCAGTTGGTAGAGCGTCAGACTTTTAATCTGAATGTCACGGGTTCAAGCCCCGTACGAGGCTAATAATTTTAGACGGTTTGCGATTTACATTATTACTCAACGATGAGCGAGAAATTTTAGGACACATACTAAAGTCTGAAGAAAGAAACTTCATTTGCGGAATTATCTTGGAACACAGAACAAATTTTATGCCCATTTGACATTTCTCCCACCGAAAAAGGAATTCCAAAACAAATTTCGACGTGAGCCTCGTTAGCTCAGTTGGTAGAGCGTCAGACTTTTAATCTGAATGTCACGGGTTCAAGCCCCGTACGAGGCTAATAATTTTAGACGGTTTGCGATTTACATTATTACTCAACGATGAGCGAGAAATTTTAGGACACATACTAAAGTCTGAAGAAAGAAACTTCATTTGCGGAATTATCTTGGAACACAGAACAAATTTTATGCCCATTTGACATTTTCTCCCACCGAAAAAGGAATTCCAAAACAAATTTCGACGTGAGCCTCGTTAGCTCAGTTGGTAGAGCGTCAGACTTTTAATCTGAATGTCACGGGTTCAAGCCCCGTACGAGGCTAATAATTTTAGACGGTTTGCGATTTACATTATTACTCAACGATGAGCGAGAAATTTTAGGACACATACTAAAGTCTGAAGAAAGAAACTTCATTTGCGGAATTATCTTGGAACACAGAACAAATTTTATGCCCATTTGACATTTTCTCCCACCGAAAAAGGAATTCCAAAACAAATTTCGACGTGAGCCTCGTTAGCTCAGTTGGTAGAGCGTCAGACTTTTAATCTGAATGTCACGGGTTCAAGCCCCGTACGAGGCTAATAATTTTAGATGGTTTGAGATTTCTCACCGAAAAAGGAATTCCAAAACAAATTTCGACGTGAGCCTCGTTAGCTCAGTTGGTAGAGCGTCAGACTTTTAATCTGAATGTCACGGGTTCAAGCCCCGTACGAGGCTAATAATTTTAGATGGTTTGAGATTTCTCACCGAAAAAGGAATTCCAAAACAAATTTCGACGTGAGCCTCGTTAGCTCAGTTGGTAGAGCGTCAGACTTTTAATCTGAATGTCACGGGTTCAAGCCCCGTACGAGGCTAATAATTTTAGACGGTTTGCGATTTACATTATTACTCAACGATGAGCGAGAAATTTTAGGACACATACTAAAGTCTGAAGAAAGAAACTTCATTTGCGGAATTATCTTGGAACACAGAACAAATTTTATGCCCATTTGACATTTTCTCCCACCGAAAAAGGAATTCCAAAACAAATTTCGACGTGAGCCTCGTTAGCTCAGTTGGTAGAGCGTCAGACTTTTAATCTGAATGTCACGGGTTCAAGCCCCGTACGAGGCTAATAATTTTAGATGGTTTGAGATTTCTCACCGAAAAAGGAATTCCAAAACAAATTTCGACGTGAGCCTCGTTAGCTCAGTTGGTAGAGCGTCAGACTTTTAATCTGAATGTCACGGGTTCAAGCCCCGTACGAGGCTAATAATTTTAGACGGTTTGCGATTTACATTATTACTCAACGATGAGCGAGAAATTTTAGGACACATACTAAAGTCTGAAGAAAGAAACTTCATTTGCGGAATTATCTTGGAACACAGAACAAATTTTATGCCCATTTGACATTTTCTCCCACCGAAAAAGGAATTCCAAAACAAATTTCGACGTGAGCCTCGTTAGCTCAGTTGGTAGAGCGTCAGACTTTTAATCTGAATGTCACGGGTTCAAGCCCCGTACGAGGCTAATAATTTTAGACGGTTTGCGATTTACATTATTACTCAACGATGAGCGAGAAATTTTAGGACACATACTAAAGTCTGAAGAAAGAAACTTCATTTGCGGAATTATCTTGGAACACAGAACAAATTTTATGCCCATTTGACATTTTCTCCCACCGAAAAAGGAATTCCAAAACAATTTTCGACGTGAGCCTCGTTAGCTCAGTTGGTAGAGCGTCAGACTTTTAATCTGAATGTCACGGGTTCAAGCCCCGTACGAGGCTAATAATTTTAGATGGTTTGAGATTTCTCACCGAAAAAGGAATTCCAAAACAAATTTCGACGTGAGCCTCGTTAGCTCAGTTGGTAGAGCGTCAGACTTTTAATCTGAATGTCACGGGTTCAAGCCCCGTACGAGGCTAATAATTTTAGACGGTTTGCGATTTACATTATTACTCAACGATGAGCGAGAAATTTTAGGACACATACTAAAGTCTGAAGAAAGAAACTTCATTTGCGGAATTATCTTGGAACACAGAACAAATTTTATGCCCATTTGACATTTTCTCCCACCGAAAAAGGAATTCCAAAACAAATTTCGACGTGAGCCTCGTTAGCTCAGTTGGTAGAGCGTCAGACTTTTAATCTGAATGTCACGGGTTCAAGCCCCGTACGAGGCTAATAATTTTAGACGGTTTGCGATTTACATTATTACTCAACGATGAGCGAGAAATTTTAGGACACATACTAAAGTCTGAAGAAAGAAACTTCATTTGCGGAATTATCTTGGAACACAGAACAAATTTTATGCCCATTTGACATTTTCTCCCACCGAAAAAGGAATTCCAAAACAAATTTCGACGTGAGCCTCGTTAGCTCAGTTGGTAGAGCGTCAGACTTTTAATCTGAATGTCACGGGTTCAAGCCCCGTACGAGGCTAATAATTTTAGACGGTTTGCGATTTACATTATTACTCAACGATGAGCGAGAAATTTTAGGACACATACTAAAGTCTGAAGAAAGAAACTTCATTTGCGGAATTATCTTGGAACACAGAACAAATTTTATGCCCATTTGACATTTTCTCCCACCGAAAAGGAATTCCAAAACAAATTTCGACGTGAGCCTCGTTAGCTCAGTTGGTAGAGCGTCAGACTTTTAATCTGAATGTCACGGGTTCAAGCCCCGTACGAGGCTAATAATTTTAGATGGTTTGAGATTTCTCACCGAAAAAGGAATTCCAAAACAAATTTCGACGTGAGCCTCGTTAGCTCAGTTGGTAGAGCGTCAGACTTTTAATCTGAATGTCACGGGTTCAAGCCCCGTACGAGGCTAATAATTTTAGATGGTTTGAGATTTCTCACCGAAAAAGGAATTCCAAAACAAATTTCGACGTGAGCCTCGTTAGCTCAGTTGGTAGAGCGTCAGACTTTTAATCTGAATGTCACGGGTTCAAGCCCCGTACGAGGCTAATAATTTTAGACGGTTTGCGATTTACATTATTACTCAACGATGAGCGAGAAATTTTAGGACACATACTAAAGTCTGAAGAAAGAAACTTCATTTGCGGAATTATCTTGGAACACAAAACAAATTTTATGCCCATTTGACATTTCTCCCACCGAAAAAGGAATTCCAAAACAAATTTCGACGTGAGCCTCGTTAGCTCAGTTGGTAGAGCGTCAGACTTTTAATCTGAATGTCACGGGTTCAAGCCCCGTACGAGGCTAATAATTTTAGACGGTTTGCGATTTACATTATTACTCAACGATGAGCGAGAAATTTTAGGACACATACTAAAGTCTGAAGAAAGAAACTTCATTTGCGGAATTATCTTGGAACACAGAACAAATTTTATGCCCATTTGACATTTTCTCCCACCGAAAAAGGAATTCCAAAACAAATTTCGACGTGAGCCTCGTTAGCTCAGTTGGTAGAGCGTCAGACTTTTAATCTGAATGTCACGGGTTCAAGCCCCGTACGAGGCTAATAATTTTAGATGGTTTGAGATTTCTCACCGAAAAAGGAATTCCAAAACAAATTTCGACGTGAGCCTCGTTAGCTCAGTTGGTAGAGCGTCAGACTTTTAATCTGAATGTCACGGGTTCAAGCCCCGTACGAGGCTAATAATTTTAGACGGTTTGCGATTTACATTATTACTCAACGATGAGCGAGAAATTTTAGGACACATACTAAAGTCTGAAGAAAGAAACTTCATTTGCGGAATTATCTTGGAACACAGAACAAATTTTATGCCCATTTGACATTTTCTCCCACCGAAAAAGGAATTCCAAAACAAATTTCGACGTGAGCCTCGTTAGCTCAGTTGGTAGAGCGTCAGACTTTTAATCTGAATGTCACGGGTTCAAGCCCCGTACGAGGCTAATAATTTTAGATGGTTTGAGATTTCTCACCGAAAAAAGGAATTCCAAAACAATTTCGACGTGAGCCTCGTTAGCTCAGTTGGTAGAGCGTCAGACTTTTAATCTGAATGTCACGGGTTCAAGCCCCGTACGAGGCTAATAATTTTAGATGGTTTGAGATTTCTCACCGAAAAAGGAATTCCAAAACAAATTTCGACGTGAGCCTCGTTAGCTCAGTTGGTAGAGCGTCAGACTTTTAATCTGAATGTCACGGGTTCAAGCCCCGTACGAGGCTAATAATTTTAGACGGTTTGCGATTTACATTATTACTCAACGATGAGCGAGAAATTTTAGGACACATACTAAAGTCTGAAGAAAGAAACTTCATTTGCGGAATTATCTTGGAACACAGAACAAATTTTATGCCCATTTGACATTTCTCCCACCGAAAAAGGAATTCCAAAACAAATTTCGACGTGAGCCTCGTTAGCTCAGTTGGTAGAGCGTCAGACTTTTAATCTGAATGTCACGGGTTCAAGCCCCGTACGAGGCTAATAATTTTAGACGGTTTGCGATTTACATTATTACTCAACGATGAGCGAGAAATTTTAGGACACATACTAAAGTCTGAAGAAAGAAACTTCATTTGCGGAATTATCTTGGAACACAGAACAAATTTTATGCCCATTTGACATTTTCTCCCACCGAAAAAGGAATTCCAAAACAAATTTCGACGTGAGCCTCGTTAGCTCAGTTGGTAGAGCGTCAGACTTTTAATCTGAATGTCACGGGTTCAAGCCCCGTACGAGGCTAATAATTTTAGATGGTTTGAGATTTCTCACCGAAAAAGGAATTCCAAAACAAATTTCGACGTGAGCCTCGTTAGCTCAGTTGGTAGAGCGTCAGACTTTTAATCTGAATGTCACGGGTTCAAGCCCCGTACGAGGCTAATAATTTTAGACGGTTTGCGATTTACATTATTACTCAACGATGAGCGAGAAATTTTAGGACACATACTAAAGTCAAGGAACTTCATTTGCGGAATTATCTTGGAACACAGAACAAATTTTATGCCCATTTGACATTTTCTCCCACCGAAAAAGAATTCCAAAACAAATTTCGACGTGAGCCTCGTTAGCTCAGTTGGTAGAGCGTCAGACTTTTAATCTGAATGTCACGGGTTCAAGCCCCGTACGAGGCTAATAATTTTAGACGGTTTGCGATTTACATTATTACTCAACGATGAGCGAGAAATTTTAGGACACATACTAAAGTCTGAAGAAAGAAACTTCATTTGCGGAATTATCTTGGAACACAGAACAAATTTTATGCCCATTTGACATTTTCTCCCACCGAAAAAGGGATTCCAAAACAAATTTCGACGTGAGCCTCGTTAGCTCAGTTGGTAGAGCGTCAGACTTTTAATCTGAATGTCACGGGTTCAAGCCCCGTACGAGGCTAATAATTTTAGATGGTTTGAGATTTCTCACCGAAAAAGGAATTCCAAAACAAATTTCGACGTGAGCCTCGTTAGCTCAGTTGGTAGAGCGTCAGACTTTTAATCTGAATGTCACGGGTTCAAGCCCCGTACGAGGCTAATAATTTTAGACGGTTTGCGATTTACATTATTACTCAACGATGAGCGAGAAATTTTAGGACACATACTAAAGTCTGAAGAAAGAAACTTCATTTGCGGAATTATCTTGGAACACAGAACAAATTTTATGCCCATTTGACATTTTCTCCCACCGAAAAAGGATTCCAAAACAAATTTCGACGTGAGCCTCGTTAGCTCAGTTGGTAGAGCGTCAGACTTTTAATCTGAATGTCACGGGTTCAAGCCCCGTACGAGGCTAATAATTTTAGATGGTTTGAGATTTCTCACCGAAAAAGGAATTCCAAAACAAATTTCGACGTGAGCCTCGTTAGCTCAGTTGGTAGAGCGTCAGACTTTTAATCTGAATGTCACGGGTTCAAGCCCCGTACGAGGCTAATAATTTTAGACGGTTTGCGATTTACATTATTACTCAACGATGAGCGAGAAATTTTAGGACACATACTAAAGTCTGAAGAAAGAAACTTCATTTGCGGAATTATCTTGGAACACAGAACAAATTTTATGCCCATTTGACATTTTCTCCCACCGAAAAAGGAATTCCAAAACAAATTTCGACGTGAGCCTCGTTAGCTCAGTTGGTAGAGCGTCAGACTTTTAATCTGAATGTCACGGGTTCAAGCCCCGTACGAGGCTAATAATTTTAGACGGTTTGCGATTTACATTATTACTCAACGATGAGCGAGAAATTTTAGGACACATACTAAAGTCTGAAGAAAGAAACTTCATTTGCGGAATTATCTTGGAACACAGAACAAATTTTATGCCCATTTGACATTTTCTCCCACCGAAAAAGGAATTCCAAAACAAATTTCGACGTGAGCCTCGTTAGCTCAGTTGGTAGAGCGTCAGACTTTTAATCTGAATGTCACGGGTTCAAGCCCCGTACGAGGCTAATAATTTTAGATGGTTTGAGATTTCTCACCGAAAAAGGAATTCCAAAACAAATTTCGACGTGAGCCTCGTTAGCTCAGTTGGTAGAGCGTCAGACTTTTAATCTGAATGTCACGGGTTCAAGCCCCGTACGAGGCTAATAATTTTAGACGGTTTGCGATTTACATTATTACTCAACGATGAGCGAGAAATTTTAGGACACATACTAAAGCAAGGAACTTCATTTGCGGAATTATCTTGGAACACAGAACAAATTTTATGCCCATTTGACATTTTCTCCCACCGAAAAAGAATTCCAAAACAAATTTCGACGTGAGCCTCGTTAGCTCAGTTGGTAGAGCGTCAGACTTTTAATCTGAATGTCACGGGTTCAAGCCCCGTACGAGGCTAATAATTTTAGACGGTTTGCGATTTACATTATTACTCAACGATGAGCGAGAAATTTTAGGACACATACTAAAGTCTGAAGAAAGAAACTTCATTTGCGGAATTATCTTGGAACACAGAACAAATTTTATGCCCATTTGACATTTTCTCCCACCGAAAAAGGATTCCAAAACAAATTTCGACGTGAGCCTCGTTAGCTCAGTTGGTAGAGCGTCAGACTTTTAATCTGAATGTCACGGGTTCAAGCCCCGTACGAGGCTAATAATTTTAGATGGTTTGAGATTTCTCACCGAAAAAGGAATTCCAAAACAAATTTCGACGTGAGCCTCGTTAGCTCAGTTGGTAGAGCGTCAGACTTTTAATCTGAATGTCACGGGTTCAAGCCCCGTACGAGGCTAATAATTTTAGACGGTTTGCGATTTACATTATTACTCAACGATGAGCGAGAAATTTTAGGACACATACTAAAGTCTGAAGAAAGAAACTTCATTTGCGGAATTATCTTGGAACACAGAACAAATTTTATGCCCATTTGACATTTTCTCCCACCGAAAAAGGGATTCCAAAACAAATTTCGACGTGAGCCTCGTTAGCTCAGTTGGTAGAGCGTCAGACTTTTAATCTGAATGTCACGGGTTCAAGCCCCGTACGAGGCTAATAATTTTAGATGGTTTGAGATTTCTCACCGAAAAAGGAATTCCAAAACAAATTTCGACGTGAGCCTCGTTAGCTCAGTTGGTAGAGCGTCAGACTTTTAATCTGAATGTCACGGGTTCAAGCCCCGTACGAGGCTAATAATTTTAGACGGTTTGCGATTTACATTATTACTCAACGATGAGCGAGAAATTTTAGGACACATACTAAAGTCTGAAGAAAGAAACTTCATTTGCGGAATTATCTTGGAACACAGAACAAATTTTATGCCCATTTGACATTTTCTCCCACCGAAAAAGGATTCCAAAACAAATTTCGACGTGAGCCTCGTTAGCTCAGTTGGTAGAGCGTCAGACTTTTAATCTGAATGTCACGGGTTCAAGCCCCGTACGAGGCTAATAATTTTAGATGGTTTGAGATTTCTCACCGAAAAAGGAATTCCAAAACAAATTTCGACGTGAGCCTCGTTAGCTCAGTTGGTAGAGCGTCAGACTTTTAATCTGAATGTCACGGGTTCAAGCCCCGTACGAGGCTAATAATTTTAGACGGTTTGCGATTTACATTATTACTCAACGATGAGCGAGAAATTTTAGGACACATACTAAAGTCTGAAGAAAGAAACTTCATTTGCGGAATTATCTTGGAACACAGAACAAATTTTATGCCCATTTGACATTTTCTCCCACCGAAAAAGGAATTCCAAAACAAATTTCGACGTGAGCCTCGTTAGCTCAGTTGGTAGAGCGTCAGACTTTTAATCTGAATGTCACGGGTTCAAGCCCCGTACGAGGCTAATAATTTTAGACGGTTTGCGATTTACATTATTACTCAACGATGAGCGAGAAATTTTAGGACACATACTAAAGTCTGAAGAAAGAAACTTCATTTGCGGAATTATCTTGGAACACAGAACAAATTTTATGCCCATTTGACATTTTCTCCCACCGAAAAAGGAATTCCAAAACAAATTTCGACGTGAGCCTCGTTAGCTCAGTTGGTAGAGCGTCAGACTTTTAATCTGAATGTCACGGGTTCAAGCCCCGTACGAGGCTAATAATTTTAGATGGTTTGAGATTTCTCACCGAAAAAGGAATTCCAAAACAAATTTCGACGTGAGCCTCGTTAGCTCAGTTGGTAGAGCGTCAGACTTTTAATCTGAATGTCACGGGTTCAAGCCCCGTACGAGGCTAATAATTTTAGACGGTTTGCGATTTACATTATTACTCAACGATGAGCGAGAAATTTTAGGACACATACTAAAGTCTGAAGAAAGAAACTTCATTTGCGGAATTATCTTGGAACACAAAACAAATTTTATGCCCATTTGACATTTTCTCCCACCGAAAAAGGAATTCCAAAACAAATTTCGACGTGAGCCTCGTTAGCTCAGTTGGTAGAGCGTCAGACTTTTAATCTGAATGTCACGGGTTCAAGCCCCGTACGAGGCTAATAATTTTAGACGGTTTGCGATTTACATTATTACTCAACGATGAGCGAGAAATTTTAGGACACATACTAAAGTCTGAAGAAAGAAACTTCATTTGCGGAATTATCTTGGAACACAGAACAAATTTTATGCCCATTTGACATTTTCTCCCACCGAAAAAGGAATTCCAAAACAAATTTCGACGTGAGCCTCGTTAGCTCAGTTGGTAGAGCGTCAGACTTTTAATCTGAATGTCACGGGTTCAAGCCCCGTACGAGGCTAATAATTTTAGATGGTTTGAGATTTCTCACCGAAAAAAGAATTCCAAAACAAATTTCGACGTGAGCCTCGTTAGCTCAGTTGGTAGAGCGTCAGACTTTTAATCTGAATGTCACGGGTTCAAGCCCCGTACGAGGCTAATAATTTTAGATGGTTTGCGATTTACATTATTACTCAACGATGAGCGAGAAATTTTAGGCATCATACTAAAGCAAGGAACTTCATTTGCGAAATTATCTTGGAACACAGAACAAATTTTATGCCCATTTGACATTTTCTCCCACCGAAAAAAGAATTCCAAAACAAATTTCGACGTGAGCCTCGTTAGCTCAGTTGGTAGAGCGTCAGACTTTTAATCTGAATGTCACGGGTTCAAGCCCCGTACGAGGCTAATAATTTTAGACGGTTTGCGATTTACATTATTACTCAACGATGAGCGAGAAATTTTAGGACACATACTAAAGTCTGAAGAAAGAAACTTCATTTGCGGAATTATCTTGGAACACAGAACAAATTTTATGCCCATTTGACATTTTCTCCCACCGAAAAAGGAATTCCAAAACAAATTTCGACGTGAGCCTCGTTAGCTCAGTTGGTAGAGCGTCAGACTTTTAATCTGAATGTCACGGGTTCAAGCCCCGTACGAGGCTAATAATTTTAGATGGTTTGAGATTTCTCACCGAAAAAGGAATTCCAAAACAAATTTCGACGTGAGCCTCGTTAGCTCAGTTGGTAGAGCGTCAGACTTTTAATCTGAATGTCACGGGTTCAAGCCCCGTACGAGGCTAATAATTTTAGACGGTTTGCGATTTACATTATTACTCAACGATGAGCGAGAATTTTAGGCATAATACTAAAGCAAGGAACTTCATTTGCGGAATTATCTTGGAACACAGAACAAATTTTATGCCCATTTGACATTTTCTCCCACCGAAAAAGAATTCCAAAACAAATTTCGACGTGAGCCTCGTTAGCTCAGTTGGTAGAGCGTCAGACTTTTAATCTGAATGTCACGGGTTCAAGCCCCGTACGAGGCTAATAATTTTAGACGGTTTGCGATTTACATTATTACTCAACGATGAGCGAGAAATTTTAGGACACATACTAAAGTCTGAAGAAAGAAACTTCATTTGCGGAATTATCTTGGAACACAGAACAAATTTTATGCCCATTTGACATTTTCTCCCACCGAAAAAGGAATTCCAAAACAAATTTCGACGTGAGCCTCGTTAGCTCAGTTGGTAGAGCGTCAGACTTTTAATCTGAATGTCACGGGTTCAAGCCCCGTACGAGGCTAATAATTTTAGACGGTTTGCGATTTACATTATTACTCAACGATGAGCGAGAAATTTTAGGACACATACTAAAGTCTGAAGAAAGAAACTTCATTTGCGGAATTATCTTGGAACACAGAACAAATTTTATGCCCATTTGACATTTTCTCCCACCGAAAAAGGAATTCCAAAACAAATTTCGACGTGAGCCTCGTTAGCTCAGTTGGTAGAGCGTCAGACTTTTAATCTGAATGTCACGGGTTCAAGCCCCGTACGAGGCTAATAATTTTAGATGGTTTGAGATTTCTCACCGAAAAAGGAATTCCAAAACAAATTTCGACGTGAGCCTCGTTAGCTCAGTTGGTAGAGCGTCAGACTTTTAATCTGAATGTCACGGGTTCAAGCCCCGTACGAGGCTAATAATTTTAGACGGTTTGCGATTTACATTATTACTCAACGATGAGCGAGAAATTTTAGGCACATACTAAAGCAAGGAACTTCATTTGCGGAATTATCTTGGAACACAGAACAAATTTTATGCCCATTTGACATTTTCTCCCACCGAAAAAGGAATTCCAAAACAAATTTCGACGTGAGCCTCGTTAGCTCAGTTGGTAGAGCGTCAGACTTTTAATCTGAATGTCACGGGTTCAAGCCCCGTACGAGGCTAATAATTTTAGACGGTTTGCGATTTACATTATTACTCAACGATGAGCGAGAAATTTTAGGACACATACTAAAGTCTGAAGAAAGAAACTTCATTTGCGGAATTATCTTGGAACACAGAACAAATTTTATGCCCATTTGACATTTTCTCCCACCGAAAAAGGAATTCCAAAACAAATTTCGACGTGAGCCTCGTTAGCTCAGTTGGTAGAGCGTCAGACTTTTAATCTGAATGTCACGGGTTCAAGCCCCGTACGAGGCTAATAATTTTAGATGGTTTGAGATTTCTCACCGAAAAAGGAATTCCAAAACAAATTTCGACGTGAGCCTCGTTAGCTCAGTTGGTAGAGCGTCAGACTTTTAATCTGAATGTCACGGGTTCAAGCCCCGTACGAGGCTAATAATTTTAGACGGTTTGCGATTTACATTATTACTCAACGATGAGCGAGAAATTTTAGGACACATACTAAACTTCATTTGCGGAATTATCTTGGAACACAGAACAAATTTTATGCCCATTTGACATTTTCTCCCACCGAAAAAGGGATTCCAAAACAAATTTCGACGTGAGCCTCGTTAGCTCAGTTGGTAGAGCGTCAGACTTTTAATCTGAATGTCACGGGTTCAAGCCCCGTACGAGGCTAATAATTTTAGATGGTTTGAGATTTCTCACCGAAAAAGGAATTCCAAAACAAATTTCGACGTGAGCCTCGTTAGCTCAGTTGGTAGAGCGTCAGACTTTTAATCTGAATGTCACGGGTTCAAGCCCCGTACGAGGCTAATAATTTTAGACGGTTTGCGATTTACATTATTACTCAACGATGAGCGAGAAATTTTAGGCACATACTAAAGCAAGGAACTTCATTTGCGGAATTATCTTGGAACACAGAACAAATTTTATGCCCATTTGACATTTTCTCCCACCGAAAAAAGAATTCCAAAACAAATTTCGACGTGAGCCTCGTTAGCTCAGTTGGTAGAGCGTCAGACTTTTAATCTGAATGTCACGGGTTCAAGCCCCGTACGAGGCTAATAATTTTAGACGGTTTGCGATTTACATTATTACTCAACGATGAGCGAGAAATTTTAGGACACATACTAAAGTCTGAAGAAAGAAACTTCATTTGCGGAATTATCTTGGAACACAGAACAAATTTTATGCCCATTTGACATTTTCTCCCACCGAAAAAGGAATTCCAAAACAAATTTCGACGTGAGCCTCGTTAGCTCAGTTGGTAGAGCGTCAGACTTTTAATCTGAATGTCACGGGTTCAAGCCCCGTACGAGGCTAATAATTTTAGACGGTTTGCGATTTACATTATTACTCAACGATGAGCGAGAAATTTTAGGACACATACTAAAGTCTGAAGAAAGAAACTTCATTTGCGGAATTATCTTGGAACACAGAACAAATTTTATGCCCATTTGACATTTTCTCCCACCGAAAAAGGGATTCCAAAACAAATTTCGACGTGAGCCTCGTTAGCTCAGTTGGTAGAGCGTCAGACTTTTAATCTGAATGTCACGGGTTCAAGCCCCGTACGAGGCTAATAATTTTAGATGGTTTGAGATTTCTCACCGAAAAAGGAATTCCAAAACAAATTTCGACGTGAGCCTCGTTAGCTCAGTTGGTAGAGCGTCAGACTTTTAATCTGAATGTCACGGGTTCAAGCCCCGTACGAGGCTAATAATTTTAGACGGTTTGCGATTTACATTATTACTCAACGATGAGCGAGAAATTTTAGGACACATACTAAAGTCTGAAGAAAGAAACTTCATTTGCGGAATTATCTTGGAACACAGAACAAATTTTATGCCCATTTGACATTTTCTCCCACCGAAAAAGGAATTCCAAAACAAATTTCGACGTGAGCCTCGTTAGCTCAGTTGGTAGAGCGTCAGACTTTTAATCTGAATGTCACGGGTTCAAGCCCCGTACGAGGCTAATAATTTTAGACGGTTTGCGATTTACATTATTACTCAACGATGAGCGAGAAATTTTAGGACACATACTAAAGTCTGAAGAAAGAAACTTCATTTGCGGAATTATCTTGGAACACAGAACAAATTTTATGCCCATTTGACATTTTCTCCCACCGAAAAAGGAATTCCAAAACAAATTTCGACGTGAGCCTCGTTAGCTCAGTTGGTAGAGCGTCAGACTTTTAATCTGAATGTCACGGGTTCAAGCCCCGTACGAGGCTAATAATTTTAGATGGTTTGAGATTTCTCACCGAAAAAAGAATTCCAAAACAAATTTCGACGTGAGCCTCGTTAGCTCAGTTGGTAGAGCGTCAGACTTTTAATCTGAATGTCACGGGTTCAAGCCCCGTACGAGGCTAATAATTTTAGACGGTTTGCGATTTACATTATTACTCAACGATGAGCGAGAAATTTTAAGGCATCATACTAAAGCAAGGAACTTCATTTGCGGAATTATCTTGGAACACAGAACAAATTTTATGCCCATTTGACATTTTCTCCCACCGAAAAAAGAATTCCAAAACAAATTTCGACGTGAGCCTCGTTAGCTCAGTTGGTAGAGCGTCAGACTTTTAATCTGAATGTCACGGGTTCAAGCCCCGTACGAGGCTAATAATTTTAGACGGTTTGCGATTTACATTATTACTCAACGATGAGCGAGAAATTTTAGGACACATACTAAAGTCTGAAGAAAGAAACTTCATTTGCGGAATTATCTTGGAACACAGAACAAATTTTATGCCCATTTGACATTTTCTCCCACCGAAAAAGGAATTCCAAAACAAATTTCGACGTGAGCCTCGTTAGCTCAGTTGGTAGAGCGTCAGACTTTTAATCTGAATGTCACGGGTTCAAGCCCCGTACGAGGCTAATAATTTTAGACGGTTTGCGATTTACATTATTACTCAACGATGAGCGAGAAATTTTAGGACACATACTAAAGTCTGAAGAAAGAAACTTCATTTGCGGAATTATCTTGGAACACAGAACAAATTTTATGCCCATTTGACATTTTCTCCCACCGAAAAAGGAATTCCAAAACAAATTTCGACGTGAGCCTCGTTAGCTCAGTTGGTAGAGCGTCAGACTTTTAATCTGAATGTCACGGGTTCAAGCCCCGTACGAGGCTAATAATTTTAGATGGTTTGAGATTTCTCACCGAAAAAAGAATTCCAAAACAAATTTCGACGTGAGCCTCGTTAGCTCAGTTGGTAGAGCGTCAGACTTTTAATCTGAATGTCACGGGTTCAAGCCCCGTACGAGGCTAATAATTTTAGACGGTTTGCGATTTACATTATTACTCAACGATGAGCGAGAAATTTTAAGGCACATACTAAAGCAAGGAACTTCATTTGCGGAATTATCTTGGAACACAGAACAAATTTTATGCCCATTTGACATTTTCTCCCACCGAAAAAGGAATTCCAAAACAAATTTCGACGTGAGCCTCGTTAGCTCAGTTGGTAGAGCGTCAGACTTTTAATCTGAATGTCACGGGTTCAAGCCCCGTACGAGGCTAATAATTTTAGACGGTTTGCGATTTACATTATTACTCAACGATGAGCGAGAAATTTTAGGACACATACTAAAGTCTGAAGAAAGAAACTTCATTTGCGGAATTATCTTGGAACACAGAACAAATTTTATGCCCATTTGACATTTTCTCCCACCGAAAAAGGAATTCCAAAACAAATTTCGACGTGAGCCTCGTTAGCTCAGTTGGTAGAGCGTCAGACTTTTAATCTGAATGTCACGGGTTCAAGCCCCGTACGAGGCTAATAATTTTAGATGGTTTGAGATTTCTCACCGAAAAAGGAATTCCAAAACAAATTTCGACGTGAGCCTCGTTAGCTCAGTTGGTAGAGCGTCAGACTTTTAATCTGAATGTCACGGGTTCAAGCCCCGTACGAGGCTAATAATTTTAGACGGTTTGCGATTTACATTATTACTCAACGATGAGCGAGAATTTTAGGCATAATACTAAAGCAAGGAACTTCATTTGCGGAATTATCTTGGAACACAGAACAAATTTTATGCCCATTTGACATTTTCTCCCACCGAAAAAAGAATTCCAAAACAAATTTCGACGTGAGCCTCGTTAGCTCAGTTGGTAGAGCGTCAGACTTTTAATCTGAATGTCACGGGTTCAAGCCCCGTACGAGGCTAATAATTTTAGACGGTTTGCGATTTACATTATTACTCAACGATGAGCGAGAAATTTTAGGACACATACTAAAGTCTGAAGAAAGAAACTTCATTTGCGGAATTATCTTGGAACACAGAACAAATTTTATGCCCATTTGACATTTTCTCCCACCGAAAAAGGAATTCCAAAACAAATTTCGACGTGAGCCTCGTTAGCTCAGTTGGTAGAGCGTCAGACTTTTAATCTGAATGTCACGGGTTCAAGCCCCGTACGAGGCTAATAATTTTAGACGGTTTGCGATTTACATTATTACTCAACGATGAGCGAGAAATTTTAGGACACATACTAAAGTCTGAAGAAAGAAACTTCATTTGCGGAATTATCTTGGAACACAGAACAAATTTTATGCCCATTTGACATTTTCTCCCACCGAAAAAGGAATTCCAAAACAAATTTCGACGTGAGCCTCGTTAGCTCAGTTGGTAGAGCGTCAGACTTTTAATCTGAATGTCACGGGTTCAAGCCCCGTACGAGGCTAATAATTTTAGATGGTTTGAGATTTCTCACCGAAAAAGGAATTCCAAAACAAATTTCGACGTGAGCCTCGTTAGCTCAGTTGGTAGAGCGTCAGACTTTTAATCTGAATGTCACGGGTTCAAGCCCCGTACGAGGCTAATAATTTTAGACGGTTTGCGATTTACATTATTACTCAACGATGAGCGAGAAATTTTAGGCACATACTAAAGCAAGGAACTTCATTTGCGGAATTATCTTGGAACACAGAACAAATTTTATGCCCATTTGACATTTTCTCCCACCGAAAAAGAATTCCAAAACAAATTTCGACGTGAGCCTCGTTAGCTCAGTTGGTAGAGCGTCAGACTTTTAATCTGAATGTCACGGGTTCAAGCCCCGTACGAGGCTAATAATTTTAGACGGTTTGCGATTTACATTATTACTCAACGATGAGCGAGAAATTTTAGGACACATACTAAAGTCTGAAGAAAGAAACTTCATTTGCGGAATTATCTTGGAACACAGAACAAATTTTATGCCCATTTGACATTTTCTCCCACCGAAAAAAGAATTCCAAAACAAATTTCGACGTGAGCCTCGTTAGCTCAGTTGGTAGAGCGTCAGACTTTTAATCTGAATGTCACGGGTTCAAGCCCCGTACGAGGCTAATAATTTTAGACGGTTTGCGATTTACATTATTACTCAACGATGAGCGAGAAATTTTAGGACACATACTAAAGTCTGAAGAAAGAAACTTCATTTGCGGAATTATCTTGGAACACAAAACAAATTTTATGCCCATTTGACATTTTCTCCCACCGAAAAAGGAATTCCAAAACAAATTTCGACGTGAGCCTCGTTAGCTCAGTTGGTAGAGCGTCAGACTTTTAATCTGAATGTCACGGGTTCAAGCCCCGTACGAGGCTAATAATTTTAGACGGTTTGCGATTTACATTATTACTCAACGATGAGCGAGAAATTTTAGGACACATACTAAAGTCTGAAGAAAGAAACTTCATTTGCGGAATTATCTTGGAACACAGAACAAATTTTATGCCCATTTGACATTTTCTCCCACCGAAAAAGGAATTCCAAAACAAATTTCGACGTGAGCCTCGTTAGCTCAGTTGGTAGAGCGTCAGACTTTTAATCTGAATGTCACGGGTTCAAGCCCCGTACGAGGCTAATAATTTTAGATGGTTTGAGATTTCTCACCGAAAAAAGGAATTCCAAAACAAATTTCGACGTGAGCCTCGTTAGCTCAGTTGGTAGAGCGTCAGACTTTTAATCTGAATGTCACGGGTTCAAGCCCCGTACGAGGCTAATAATTTTAGATGGTTTGAGATTTCTCACCGAAAAAGGAATTCCAAAACAAATTTCGACGTGAGCCTCGTTAGCTCAGTTGGTAGAGCGTCAGACTTTTAATCTGAATGTCACGGGTTCAAGCCCCGTACGAGGCTAATAATTTTAGACGGTTTGCGATTTACATTATTACTCAACGATGAGCGAGAAATTTTAGGACACATACTAAACTTCATTTGCGGAATTATCTTGGAACACAGAACAAATTTTATGCCCATTTGACATTTTCTCCCACCGAAAAAGGGATTCCAAAACAAATTTCGACGTGAGCCTCGTTAGCTCAGTTGGTAGAGCGTCAGACTTTTAATCTGAATGTCACGGGTTCAAGCCCCGTACGAGGCTAATAATTTTAGATGGTTTGAGATTTCTCACCGAAAAAGGAATTCCAAAACAAATTTCGACGTGAGCCTCGTTAGCTCAGTTGGTAGAGCGTCAGACTTTTAATCTGAATGTCACGGGTTCAAGCCCCGTACGAGGCTAATAATTTTAGACGGTTTGCGATTTACATTATTACTCAACGATGAGCGAGAAATTTTAGGACACATACTAAAGTCTGAAGAAAGAAACTTCATTTGCGGAATTATCTTGGAACACAGAACAAATTTTATGCCCATTTGACATTTTCTCCCACCGAAAAAGGATTCCAAAACAAATTTCGACGTGAGCCTCGTTAGCTCAGTTGGTAGAGCGTCAGACTTTTAATCTGAATGTCACGGGTTCAAGCCCCGTACGAGGCTAATAATTTTAGATGGTTTGAGATTTCTCACCGAAAAAGGAATTCCAAAACAAATTTCGACGTGAGCCTCGTTAGCTCAGTTGGTAGAGCGTCAGACTTTTAATCTGAATGTCACGGGTTCAAGCCCCGTACGAGGCTAATAATTTTAGACGGTTTGCGATTTACATTATTACTCAACGATGAGCGAGAAATTTTAGGACACATACTAAAGTCTGAAGAAAGAAACTTCATTTGCGGAATTATCTTGGAACACAGAACAAATTTTATGCCCATTTGACATTTTCTCCCACCGAAAAAGGAATTCCAAAACAAATTTCGACGTGAGCCTCGTTAGCTCAGTTGGTAGAGCGTCAGACTTTTAATCTGAATGTCACGGGTTCAAGCCCCGTACGAGGCTAATAATTTTAGACGGTTTGCGATTTACATTATTACTCAACGATGAGCGAGAAATTTTAGGACACATACTAAAGTCTGAAGAAAGAAACTTCATTTGCGGAATTATCTTGGAACACAGAACAAATTTTATGCCCATTTGACATTTTCTCCCACCGAAAAAGGATTCCAAAACAAATTTCGACGTGAGCCTCGTTAGCTCAGTTGGTAGAGCGTCAGACTTTTAATCTGAATGTCACGGGTTCAAGCCCCGTACGAGGCTAATAATTTTAGATGGTTTGAGATTTCTCACCGAAAAAGGAATTCCAAAACAAATTTCGACGTGAGCCTCGTTAGCTCAGTTGGTAGAGCGTCAGACTTTTAATCTGAATGTCACGGGTTCAAGCCCCGTACGAGGCTAATAATTTTAGACGGTTTGCGATTTACATTATTACTCAACGATGAGCGAGAAATTTTAGGACACATACTAAAGTCTGAAGAAAGAAACTTCATTTGCGGAATTATCTTGGAACACAAAACAAATTTTATGCCCATTTGACATTTTCTCCCACCGAAAAAGGAATTCCAAAACAAATTTCGACGTGAGCCTCGTTAGCTCAGTTGGTAGAGCGTCAGACTTTTAATCTGAATGTCACGGGTTCAAGCCCCGTACGAGGCTAATAATTTTAGACGGTTTGCGATTTACATTATTACTCAACGATGAGCGAGAAATTTTAGGACACATACTAAAGTCTGAAGAAAGAAACTTCATTTGCGGAATTATCTTGGAACACAGAACAAATTTTATGCCCATTTGACATTTTCTCCCACCGAAAAAGGAATTCCAAAACAAATTTCGACGTGAGCCTCGTTAGCTCAGTTGGTAGAGCGTCAGACTTTTAATCTGAATGTCACGGGTTCAAGCCCCGTACGAGGCTAATAATTTTAGATGGTTTGAGATTTCTCACCGAAAAAGGAATTCCAAAACAAATTTCGACGTGAGCCTCGTTAGCTCAGTTGGTAGAGCGTCAGACTTTTAATCTGAATGTCACGGGTTCAAGCCCCGTACGAGGCTAATAATTTTAGACGGTTTGCGATTTACATTATTACTCAACGATGAGCGAGAAATTTTAGGCACATACTAAAGCAAGGAACTTCATTTGCGGAATTATCTTGGAACACAGAACAAATTTTATGCCCATTTGACATTTTCTCCCACCGAAAAAGAATTCCAAAACAAATTTCGACGTGAGCCTCGTTAGCTCAGTTGGTAGAGCGTCAGACTTTTAATCTGAATGTCACGGGTTCAAGCCCCGTACGAGGCTAATAATTTTAGACGGTTTGCGATTTACATTATTACTCAACGATGAGCGAGAAATTTTAGGACACATACTAAAGTCTGAAGAAAGAAACTTCATTTGCGGAATTATCTTGGAACACAGAACAAATTTTATGCCCATTTGACATTTTCTCCCACCGAAAAAGGAATTCCAAAACAAATTTCGACGTGAGCCTCGTTAGCTCAGTTGGTAGAGCGTCAGACTTTTAATCTGAATGTCACGGGTTCAAGCCCCGTACGAGGCTAATAATTTTAGATGGTTTGAGATTTCTCACCGAAAAAGGAATTCCAAAACAAATTTCGACGTGAGCCTCGTTAGCTCAGTTGGTAGAGCGTCAGACTTTTAATCTGAATGTCACGGGTTCAAGCCCCGTACGAGGCTAATAATTTTAGACGGTTTGCGATTTACATTATTACTCAACGATGAGCGAGAATTTTAGGCATAATACTAAAGCAAGGAACTTCATTTGTGGAATTATCTTGGAACACAGAACAAATTTTATGCCCATTTGACATTTTCTCCCACCGAAAAAAGAATTCCAAAACAAATTTCGACGTGAGCCTCGTTAGCTCAGTTGGTAGAGCGTCAGACTTTTAATCTGAATGTCACGGGTTCAAGCCCCGTACGAGGCTAATAATTTTAGACGGTTTGCGATTTACATTATTACTCAACGATGAGCGAGAAATTTTAGGACACATACTAAAGTCTGAAGAAAGAAACTTCATTTGCGGAATTATCTTGGAACACAGAACAAATTTTATGCCCATTTGACATTTTCTCCCACCGAAAAAGGATTCCAAAACAAATTTCGACGTGAGCCTCGTTAGCTCAGTTGGTAGAGCGTCAGACTTTTAATCTGAATGTCACGGGTTCAAGCCCCGTACGAGGCTAATAATTTTAGATGGTTTGAGATTTCTCACCGAAAAAGGAATTCCAAAACAAATTTCGACGTGAGCCTCGTTAGCTCAGTTGGTAGAGCGTCAGACTTTTAATCTGAATGTCACGGGTTCAAGCCCCGTACGAGGCTAATAATTTTAGACGGTTTGCGATTTACATTATTACTCAACGATGAGCGAGAAATTTTAGGACACATACTAAAGTCTGAAGAAAGAAACTTCATTTGCGGAATTATCTTGGAACACAGAACAAATTTTATGCCCATTTGACATTTTCTCCCACCGAAAAAGGGATTCCAAAACAAATTTCGACGTGAGCCTCGTTAGCTCAGTTGGTAGAGCGTCAGACTTTTAATCTGAATGTCACGGGTTCAAGCCCCGTACGAGGCTAATAATTTTAGATGGTTTGAGATTTCTCACCGAAAAAGGAATTCCAAAACAAATTTCGACGTGAGCCTCGTTAGCTCAGTTGGTAGAGCGTCAGACTTTTAATCTGAATGTCACGGGTTCAAGCCCCGTTCGAGGCTAACAATTTTAGATGGTTTGAGATTTCTCACCGAAAAAGGAATTCCAAAACAAATTTCGACGTGAGCCTCGTTAGCTCAGTTGGTAGAGCGTCAGACTTTTAATCTGAATGTCACGGGTTCAAGCCCCGTACGAGGCTAATAATTTTAGACGGTTTGCGATTTACATTATTACTCAACGATGAGCGAGAAATTTTAGGACACATACTAAAGTCTGAAGAAAGAAACTTCATTTGCGGAATTATCTTGGAACACAGAACAAATTTTATGCCCATTTGACATTTTCTCCCACCGAAAAAGGGATTCCAAAACAAATTTCGACGTGAGCCTCGTTAGCTCAGTTGGTAGAGCGTCAGACTTTTAATCTGAATGTCACGGGTTCAAGCCCCGTACGAGGCTAATAATTTTAGATGGTTTGAGATTTCTCACCGAAAAAGGAATTCCAAAACAAATTTCGACGTGAGCCTCGTTAGCTCAGTTGGTAGAGCGTCAGACTTTTAATCTGAATGTCACGGGTTCAAGCCCCGTACGAGGCTAATAATTTTAGACGGTTTGCGATTTACATTATTACTCAACGATGAGCGAGAAATTTTAGGACACATACTAAAGTCTGAAGAAAGAAACTTCATTTGCGGAATTATCTTGGAACACAGAACAAATTTTATGCCCATTTGACATTTTCTCCCACCGAAAAAGGATTCCAAAACAAATTTCGACGTGAGCCTCGTTAGCTCAGTTGGTAGAGCGTCAGACTTTTAATCTGAATGTCACGGGTTCAAGCCCCGTACGAGGCTAATAATTTTAGATGGTTTGAGATTTCTCACCGAAAAAGGGATTCCAAAACAAATTTCGACGTGAGCCTCGTTAGCTCAGTTGGTAGAGCGTCAGACTTTTAATCTGAATGTCACGGGTTCAAGCCCCGTTCGAGGCTAATAATTTTAGATGGTTTGAGATTTCTCACCGAAAAAGGAATTCCAAAACAAATTTCGACGTGAGCCTCGTTAGCTCAGTTGGTAGAGCGTCAGACTTTTAATCTGAATGTCACGGGTTCAAGCCCCGTACGAGGCTAATAATTTTAGACGGTTTGCGATTTACATTATTACTCAACGATGAGCGAGAAATTTTAGGACACATACTAAAGTCTGAAGAAAGAAACTTCATTTGCGGAATTATCTTGGAACACAGAACAAATTTTATGCCCATTTGACATTTTCTCCCACCGAAAAAGGAATTCCAAAACAAATTTCGACGTGAGCCTCGTTAGCTCAGTTGGTAGAGCGTCAGACTTTTAATCTGAATGTCACGGGTTCAAGCCCCGTACGAGGCTAATAATTTTAGATGGTTTGAGATTTCTCACCGAAAAAGGAATTCCAAAACAAATTTCGACGTGAGCCTCGTTAGCTCAGTTGGTAGAGCGTCAGACTTTTAATCTGAATGTCACGGGTTCAAGCCCCGTACGAGGCTAATAATTTTAGATGGTTTGAGATTTCTCACCGAAAAAGGAATTCCAAAACAAATTTCGACGTGAGCCTCGTTAGCTCAGTTGGTAGAGCGTCAGACTTTTAATCTGAATGTCACGGGTTCAAGCCCCGTACGAGGCTAATAATTTTAGACGGTTTGCGATTTACATTATTACTCAACGATGAGCGAGAAATTTTAGGACACATACTAAAGTCTGAAGAAAGAAACTTCATTTGCGGAATTATCTTGGAACACAGAACAAATTTTATGCCCATTTGACATTTTCTCCCACCGAAAAAGGAATTCCAAAACAAATTTCGACGTGAGCCTCGTTAGCTCAGTTGGTAGAGCGTCAGACTTTTAATCTGAATGTCACGGGTTCAAGCCCCGTACGAGGCTAATAATTTTAGATGGTTTGAGATTTCTCACCGAAAAAGGGATTCCAAAACAAATTTCGACGTGAGCCTCGTTAGCTCAGTTGGTAGAGCGTCAGACTTTTAATCTGAATGTCACGGGTTCAAGCCCCGTACGAGGCTAATAATTTTAGATGGTTTGAGATTTCTCACCGAAAAAGGAATTCCAAAACAAATTTCGACGTGAGCCTCGTTAGCTCAGTTGGTAGAGCGTCAGACTTTTAATCTGAATGTCACGGGTTCAAGCCCCGTACGAGGCTAATAATTTTAGACGGTTTGCGATTTACATTATTACTCAACGATGAGCGAGAAATTTTAGGACACATACTAAAGTCTGAAGAAAGAAACTTCATTTGCGGAATTATCTTGGAACACAGAACAAATTTTATGCCCATTTGACATTTTCTCCCACCGAAAAAGGAATTCCAAAACAAATTTCGACGTGAGCCTCGTTAGCTCAGTTGGTAGAGCGTCAGACTTTTAATCTGAATGTCACGGGTTCAAGCCCCGTACGAGGCTAATAATTTTAGATGGTTTGAGATTTCTCACCGAAAAAGGAATTCCAAAACAAATTTCGACGTGAGCCTCGTTAGCTCAGTTGGTAGAGCGTCAGACTTTTAATCTGAATGTCACGGGTTCAAGCCCCGTACGAGGCTAATAATTTTAGACGGTTTGCGATTTACATTATTACTCAACGATGAGCGAGAAATTTTAGGACACATACTAAAGTCTGAAGAAAGAAACTTCATTTGCGGAATTATCTTGGAACACAGAACAAATTTTATGCCCATTTGACATTTTCTCCCACCGAAAAAGGAATTCCAAAACAAATTTCGACGTGAGCCTCGTTAGCTCAGTTGGTAGAGCGTCAGACTTTTAATCTGAATGTCACGGGTTCAAGCCCCGTACGAGGCTAATAATTTTAGATGGTTTGAGATTTCTCACCGAAAAAGGAATTCCAAAACAAATTTCGACGTGAGCCTCGTTAGCTCAGTTGGTAGAGCGTCAGACTTTTAATCTGAATGTCA
Organism: Allodiplogaster sudhausi; assembly: GCA_945643635.1. NCBI lineage: Eukaryota > Metazoa > Nematoda > Chromadorea > Rhabditida > Diplogasteridae > Allodiplogaster > Allodiplogaster sudhausi. The sequence goes on from CALZFC010000019.1 coordinate 2,483,400, forward strand.
CGGGTTCAAGCCCCGTACGAGGCTAACAATTTTAGATGGTTTGAGATTTCTCACCGAAAAAGGAATTCCAAAACAAATTTCGACGTGAGCCTCGTTAGCTCAGTTGGTAGAGCGTCAGACTTTTAATCTGAATGTCACGGGTTCAAGCCCCGTACGAGGCTAATAATTTTAGACGGTTTGCGATTTACATTATTACTCAACGATGAGCGAGAAATTTTAGGACACATACTAAAGTCTGAAGAAAGAAACTTCATTTGCGGAATTATCTTGGAACACAGAACAAATTTTATGCCCATTTGACATTTTCTCCCACCGAAAAAGGAATTCCAAAACAAATTTCGACGTGAGCCTCGTTAGCTCAGTTGGTAGAGCGTCAGACTTTTAATCTGAATGTCACGGGTTCAAGCCCCGTACGAGGCTAATAATTTTAGACGGTTTGCGATTTACATTATTACTCAACGATGAGCGAGAAATTTTAGGACACATACTAAAGTCTGAAGAAAGAAACTTCATTTGCGGAATTATCTTGGAACACAGAACAAATTTTATGCCCATTTGACATTTTCTCCCACCGAAAAAGGAATTCCAAAACAAATTTCGACGTGAGCCTCGTTAGCTCAGTTGGTAGAGCGTCAGACTTTTAATCTGAATGTCACGGGTTCAAGCCCCGTACGAGGCTAATAATTTTAGATGGTTTGAGATTTCTCACCGAAAAAGGAATTCCAAAACAAATTTCGACGTGAGCCTCGTTAGCTCAGTTGGTAGAGCGTCAGACTTTTAATCTGAATGTCACGGGTTCAAGCCCCGTACGAGGCTAATAATTTTAGACGGTTTGCGATTTACATTATTACTCAACGATGAGCGAGAAATTTTAGGACACATACTAAAGTCTGAAGAAAGAAACTTCATTTGCGGAATTATCTTGGAACACAGAACAAATTTTATGCCCATTTGACATTTTCTCCCACCGAAAAAGGAATTCCAAAACAAATTTCGACGTGAGCCTCGTTAGCTCAGTTGGTAGAGCGTCAGACTTTTAATCTGAATGTCACGGGTTCAAGCCCCGTACGAGGCTAATAATTTTAGATGGTTTGAGATTTCTCACCGAAAAAGGATTTCCAAAACAAATTTCGACGTGAGCCTCGTTAGCTCAGTTGGTAGAGCGTCAGACTTTTAATCTGAATGTCACGGGTTCAAGCCCCGTACGAGGCTAATAATTTTAGACGGTTTGCGATTTACATTATTACTCAACGATGAGCGAGAAATTTTAGGACACATACTAAAGTCTGAAGAAAGAAACTTCATTTGCGGAATTATCTTGGAACACAGAACAAATTTTATGCCCATTTGACATTTTCTCCCACCGAAAAAGGATTCCAAAACAAATTTCGACGTGAGCCTCGTTAGCTCAGTTGGTAGAGCGTCAGACTTTTAATCTGAATGTCACGGGTTCAAGCCCCGTTCGAGGCTAATAATTTTAGATGGTTTGAGATTTCTCACCGAAAAAGGAATTCCAAAACAAATTTCGACGTGAGCCTCGTTAGCTCAGTTGGTAGAGCGTCAGACTTTTAATCTGAATGTCACGGGTTCAAGCCCCGTACGAGGCTAATAATTTTAGACGGTTTGCGATTTACATTATTACTCAACGATGAGCGAGAAATTTTAGGACACATACTAAAGTCTGAAGAAAGAAACTTCATTTGCGGAATTATCTTGGAACACAGAACAAATTTTATGCCCATTTGACATTTTCTCCCACCGAAAAAGGAATTCCAAAACAAATTTCGACGTGAGCCTCGTTAGCTCAGTTGGTAGAGCGTCAGACTTTTAATCTGAATGTCACGGGTTCAAGCCCCGTACGAGGCTAATAATTTTAGATGGTTTGAGATTTCTCACCGAAAAAGGAATTCCAAAACAAATTTCGACGTGAGCCTCGTTAGCTCAGTTGGTAGAGCGTCAGACTTTTAATCTGAATGTCACGGGTTCAAGCCCCGTACGAGGCTAATAATTTTAGACGGTTTGCGATTTACATTATTACTCAACGATGAGCGAGAAATTTTAGGACACATACTAAAGTCTGAAGAAAGAAACTTCATTTGCGGAATTATCTTGGAACACAGAACAAATTTTATGCCCATTTGACATTTTCTCCCACCGAAAAAGGATTCCAAAACAAATTTCGACGTGAGCCTCGTTAGCTCAGTTGGTAGAGCGTCAGACTTTTAATCTGAATGTCACGGGTTCAAGCCCCGTACGAGGCTAATAATTTTAGATGGTTTGAGATTTCTCACCGAAAAAGGAATTCCAAAACAAATTTCGACGTGAGCCTCGTTAGCTCAGTTGGTAGAGCGTCAGACTTTTAATCTGAATGTCACGGGTTCAAGCCCCGTACGAGGCTAACAATTTTAGATGGTTTGAGATTTCTCACCGAAAAAGGAATTCCAAAACAAATTTCGACGTGAGCCTCGTTAGCTCAGTTGGTAGAGCGTCAGACTTTTAATCTGAATGTCACGGGTTCAAGCCCCGTACGAGGCTAATAATTTTAGACGGTTTGCGATTTACATTATTACTCAACGATGAGCGAGAAATTTTAGGACACATACTAAAGTCTGAAGAAAGAAACTTCATTTGCGGAATTATCTTGGAACACAGAACAAATTTTATGCCCATTTGACATTTTCTCCCACCGAAAAAGGAATTCCAAAACAAATTTCGACGTGAGCCTCGTTAGCTCAGTTGGTAGAGCGTCAGACTTTTAATCTGAATGTCACGGGTTCAAGCCCCGTACGAGGCTAATAATTTTAGACGGTTTGCGATTTACATTATTACTCAACGATGAGCGAGAAATTTTAGGACACATACTAAAGTCTGAAGAAAGAAACTTCATTTGCGGAATTATCTTGGAACACAGAACAAATTTTATGCCCATTTGACATTTTCTCCCACCGAAAAAGGAATTCCAAAACAAATTTCGACGTGAGCCTCGTTAGCTCAGTTGGTAGAGCGTCAGACTTTTAATCTGAATGTCACGGGTTCAAGCCCCGTACGAGGCTAATAATTTTAGATGGTTTGAGATTTCTCACCGAAAAAGGAATTCCAAAACAAATTTCGACGTGAGCCTCGTTAGCTCAGTTGGTAGAGCGTCAGACTTTTAATCTGAATGTCACGGGTTCAAGCCCCGTACGAGGCTAATAATTTTAGACGGTTTGCGATTTACATTATTACTCAACGATGAGCGAGAAATTTTAGGACACATACTAAAGTCTGAAGAAAGAAACTTCATTTGCGGAATTATCTTGGAACACAGAACAAATTTTATGCCCATTTGACATTTTCTCCCACCGAAAAAGGAATTCCAAAACAAATTTCGACGTGAGCCTCGTTAGCTCAGTTGGTAGAGCGTCAGACTTTTAATCTGAATGTCACGGGTTCAAGCCCCGTACGAGGCTAATAATTTTAGACGGTTTGCGATTTACATTATTACTCAACGATGAGCGAGAAATTTTAGGACACATACTAAAGTCTGAAGAAAGAAACTTCATTTGCGGAATTATCTTGGAACACAGAACAAATTTTATGCCCATTTGACATTTTCTCCCACCGAAAAAGGAATTCCAAAACAAATTTCGACGTGAGCCTCGTTAGCTCAGTTGGTAGAGCGTCAGACTTTTAATCTGAATGTCACGGGTTCAAGCCCCGTACGAGGCTAATAATTTTAGATGGTTTGAGATTTCTCACCGAAAAAGGAATTCCAAAACAAATTTCGACGTGAGCCTCGTTAGCTCAGTTGGTAGAGCGTCAGACTTTTAATCTGAATGTCACGGGTTCAAGCCCCGTACGAGGCTAATAATTTTAGACGGTTTGCGATTTACATTATTACTCAACGATGAGCGAGAAATTTTAGGACACATACTAAAGTCTGAAGAAAGAAACTTCATTTGCGGAATTATCTTGGAACACAGAACAAATTTTATGCCCATTTGACATTTTCTCCCACCGAAAAAGGAATTCCAAAACAAATTTCGACGTGAGCCTCGTTAGCTCAGTTGGTAGAGCGTCAGACTTTTAATCTGAATGTCACGGGTTCAAGCCCCGTACGAGGCTAATAATTTTAGATGGTTTGAGATTTCTCACCGAAAAAGGAATTCCAAAACAAATTTCGACGTGAGCCTCGTTAGCTCAGTTGGTAGAGCGTCAGACTTTTAATCTGAATGTCACGGGTTCAAGCCCCGTACGAGGCTAATAATTTTAGACGGTTTGCGATTTACATTATTACTCAACGATGAGCGAGAAATTTTAGGACACATACTAAAGTCTGAAGAAAGAAACTTCATTTGCGGAATTATCTTGGAACACAGAACAAATTTTATGCCCATTTGACATTTTCTCCCACCGAAAAAGGAATTCCAAAACAAATTTCGACGTGAGCCTCGTTAGCTCAGTTGGTAGAGCGTCAGACTTTTAATCTGAATGTCACGGGTTCAAGCCCCGTACGAGGCTAATAATTTTAGATGGTTTGAGATTTCTCACCGAAAAAGGATTTCCAAAACAAATTTCGACGTGAGCCTCGTTAGCTCAGTTGGTAGAGCGTCAGACTTTTAATCTGAATGTCACGGGTTCAAGCCCCGTACGAGGCTAATAATTTTAGACGGTTTGCGATTTACATTATTACTCAACGATGAGCGAGAAATTTTAGGACACATACTAAAGTCTGAAGAAAGAAACTTCATTTGCGGAATTATCTTGGAACACAGAACAAATTTTATGCCCATTTGACATTTTCTCCCACCGAAAAAGGAATTCCAAAACAAATTTCGACGTGAGCCTCGTTAGCTCAGTTGGTAGAGCGTCAGACTTTTAATCTGAATGTCACGGGTTCAAGCCCCGTACGAGGCTAATAATTTTAGATGGTTTGAGATTTCTCACCGAAAAAGGAATTCCAAAACAAATTTCGACGTGAGCCTCGTTAGCTCAGTTGGTAGAGCGTCAGACTTTTAATCTGAATGTCACGGGTTCAAGCCCCGTACGAGGCTAATAATTTTAGACGGTTTGCGATTTACATTATTACTCAACGATGAGCGAGAAATTTTAGGACACATACTAAAGTCTGAAGAAAGAAACTTCATTTGCGGAATTATCTTGGAACACAGAACAAATTTTATGCCCATTTGACATTTTCTCCCACCGAAAAAGGGATTCCAAAACAAATTTCGACGTGAGCCTCGTTAGCTCAGTTGGTAGAGCGTCAGACTTTTAATCTGAATGTCACGGGTTCAAGCCCCGTACGAGGCTAATAATTTTAGATGGTTTGAGATTTCTCACCGAAAAAGGAATTCCAAAACAAATTTCGACGTGAGCCTCGTTAGCTCAGTTGGTAGAGCGTCAGACTTTTAATCTGAATGTCACGGGTTCAAGCCCCGTACGAGGCTAATAATTTTAGACGGTTTGCGATTTACATTATTACTCAACGATGAGCGAGAAATTTTAGGACACATACTAAAGTCTGAAGAAAGAAACTTCATTTGCGGAATTATCTTGGAACACAGAACAAATTTTATGCCCATTTGACATTTTCTCCCACCGAAAAAGGATTCCAAAACAAATTTCGACGTGAGCCTCGTTAGCTCAGTTGGTAGAGCGTCAGACTTTTAATCTGAATGTCACGGGTTCAAGCCCCGTACGAGGCTAATAATTTTAGATGGTTTGAGATTTCTCACCGAAAAAGGAATTCCAAAACAAATTTCGACGTGAGCCTCGTTAGCTCAGTTGGTAGAGCGTCAGACTTTTAATCTGAATGTCACGGGTTCAAGCCCCGTTCGAGGCTAACAATTTTAGATGGTTTGAGATTTCTCACCGAAAAAGGAATTCCAAAACAAATTTCGACGTGAGCCTCGTTAGCTCAGTTGGTAGAGCGTCAGACTTTTAATCTGAATGTCACGGGTTCAAGCCCCGTACGAGGCTAATAATTTTAGACGGTTTGCGATTTACATTATTACTCAACGATGAGCGAGAAATTTTAGGACACATACTAAAGTCTGAAGAAAGAAACTTCATTTGCGGAATTATCTTGGAACACAAAACAAATTTTATGCCCATTTGACATTTTCTCCCACCGAAAAAGGAATTCCAAAACAAATTTCGACGTGAGCCTCGTTAGCTCAGTTGGTAGAGCGTCAGACTTTTAATCTGAATGTCACGGGTTCAAGCCCCGTACGAGGCTAATAATTTTAGACGGTTTGCGATTTACATTATTACTCAACGATGAGCGAGAAATTTTAGGACACATACTAAAGTCTGAAGAAAGAAACTTCATTTGCGGAATTATCTTGGAACACAGAACAAATTTTATGCCCATTTGACATTTTCTCCCACCGAAAAAGGAATTCCAAAACAAATTTCGACGTGAGCCTCGTTAGCTCAGTTGGTAGAGCGTCAGACTTTTAATCTGAATGTCACGGGTTCAAGCCCCGTACGAGGCTAATAATTTTAGATGGTTTGAGATTTCTCACCGAAAAAGGAATTCCAAAACAAATTTCGACGTGAGCCTCGTTAGCTCAGTTGGTAGAGCGTCAGACTTTTAATCTGAATGTCACGGGTTCAAGCCCCGTACGAGGCTAATAATTTTAGACGGTTTGCGATTTACATTATTACTCAACGATGAGCGAGAAATTTTAGGACACATACTAAAGTCTGAAGAAAGAAACTTCATTTGCGGAATTATCTTGGAACACAGAACAAATTTTATGCCCATTTGACATTTTCTCCCACCGAAAAAGGAATTCCAAAACAAATTTCGACGTGAGCCTCGTTAGCTCAGTTGGTAGAGCGTCAGACTTTTAATCTGAATGTCACGGGTTCAAGCCCCGTACGAGGCTAATAATTTTAGACGGTTTGCGATTTACATTATTACTCAACGATGAGCGAGAAATTTTAGGACACATACTAAAGTCTGAAGAAAGAAACTTCATTTGCGGAATTATCTTGGAACACAGAACAAATTTTATGCCCATTTGACATTTTCTCCCACCGAAAAAGGATTCCAAAACAAATTTCGACGTGAGCCTCGTTAGCTCAGTTGGTAGAGCGTCAGACTTTTAATCTGAATGTCACGGGTTCAAGCCCCGTACGAGGCTAATAATTTTAGATGGTTTGAGATTTCTCACCGAAAAAGGAATTCCAAAACAAATTTCGACGTGAGCCTCGTTAGCTCAGTTGGTAGAGCGTCAGACTTTTAATCTGAATGTCACGGGTTCAAGCCCCGTACGAGGCTAATAATTTTAGACGGTTTGCGATTTACATTATTACTCAACGATGAGCGAGAAATTTTAGGACACATACTAAAGTCTGAAGAAAGAAACTTCATTTGCGGAATTATCTTGGAACACAGAACAAATTTTATGCCCATTTGACATTTTCTCCCACCGAAAAAGGATTTCCAAAACAAATTTCGACGTGAGCCTCGTTAGCTCAGTTGGTAGAGCGTCAGACTTTTAATCTGAATGTCACGGGTTCAAGCCCCGTACGAGGCTAATAATTTTAGATGGTTTGAGATTTCTCACCGAAAAAGGAATTCCAAAACAAATTTCGACGTGAGCCTCGTTAGCTCAGTTGGTAGAGCGTCAGACTTTTAATCTGAATGTCACGGGTTCAAGCCCCGTACGAGGCTAATAATTTTAGACGGTTTGCGATTTACATTATTACTCAACGATGAGCGAGAAATTTTAGGACACATACTAAAGTCTGAAGAAAGAAACTTCATTTGCGGAATTATCTTGGAACACAGAACAAATTTTATGCCCATTTGACATTTTCTCCCACCGAAAAAGGAATTCCAAAACAAATTTCGACGTGAGCCTCGTTAGCTCAGTTGGTAGAGCGTCAGACTTTTAATCTGAATGTCACGGGTTCAAGCCCCGTACGAGGCTAATAATTTTAGACGGTTTGCGATTTACATTATTACTCAACGATGAGCGAGAAATTTTAGGACACATACTAAAGTCTGAAGAAAGAAACTTCATTTGCGGAATTATCTTGGAACACAGAACAAATTTTATGCCCATTTGACATTTTCTCCCACCGAAAAAGGAATTCCAAAACAAATTTCGACGTGAGCCTCGTTAGCTCAGTTGGTAGAGCGTCAGACTTTTAATCTGAATGTCACGGGTTCAAGCCCCGTACGAGGCTAATAATTTTAGATGGTTTGAGATTTCTCACCGAAAAAGGAATTCCAAAACAAATTTCGACGTGAGCCTCGTTAGCTCAGTTGGTAGAGCGTCAGACTTTTAATCTGAATGTCACGGGTTCAATCCCCGTACGAGGCTAATAATTTTAGATGGTTTGAGATTTCTCACCGAAAAAGGAATTCCAAAACAAATTTCGACGTGAGCCTCGTTAGCTCAGTTGGTAGAGCGTCAGACTTTTAATCTGAATGTCACGGGTTCAAGCCCCGTACGAGGCTAATAATTTTAGACGGTTTGCGATTTACATTATTACTCAACGATGAGCGAGAAATTTTAGGACACATACTAAAGTCTGAAGAAAGAAACTTCATTTGCGGAATTATCTTGGAACACAGAACAAATTTTATGCCCATTTGACATTTTCTCCCACCGAAAAAGGATTCCAAAACAAATTTCGACGTGAGCCTCGTTAGCTCAGTTGGTAGAGCGTCAGACTTTTAATCTGAATGTCACGGGTTCAAGCCCCGTACGAGGCTAATAATTTTAGATGGTTTGAGATTTCTCACCGAAAAAGGAATTCCAAAACAAATTTCGACGTGAGCCTCGTTAGCTCAGTTGGTAGAGCGTCAGACTTTTAATCTGAATGTCACGGGTTCAAGCCCCGTACGAGGCTAATAATTTTAGACGGTTTGCGATTTACATTATTACTCAACGATGAGCGAGAAATTTTAGGACACATACTAAAGTCTGAAGAAAGAAACTTCATTTGCGGAATTATCTTGGAACACAGAACAAATTTTATGCCCATTTGACATTTTCTCCCACCGAAAAAGGGATTCCAAAACAAATTTCGACGTGAGCCTCGTTAGCTCAGTTGGTAGAGCGTCAGACTTTTAATCTGAATGTCACGGGTTCAAGCCCCGTACGAGGCTAATAATTTTAGATGGTTTGAGATTTCTCACCGAAAAAGGAATTCCAAAACAAATTTCGACGTGAGCCTCGTTAGCTCAGTTGGTAGAGCGTCAGACTTTTAATCTGAATGTCACGGGTTCAATCCCCGTACGAGGCTAATAATTTTAGATGGTTTGAGATTTCTCACCGAAAAAGGAATTCCAAAACAAATTTCGACGTGAGCCTCGTTAGCTCAGTTGGTAGAGCGTCAGACTTTTAATCTGAATGTCACGGGTTCAAGCCCCGTACGAGGCTAATAATTTTAGACGGTTTGCGATTTACATTATTACTCAACGATGAGCGAGAAATTTTAGGACACATACTAAAGTCTGAAGAAAGAAACTTCATTTGCGGAATTATCTTGGAACACAGAACAAATTTTATGCCCATTTGACATTTTCTCCCACCGAAAAAGGATTCCAAAACAAATTTCGACGTGAGCCTCGTTAGCTCAGTTGGTAGAGCGTCAGACTTTTAATCTGAATGTCACGGGTTCAAGCCCCGTACGAGGCTAATAATTTTAGACGGTTTGCGATTTACATTATTACTCAACGATGAGCGAGAAATTTTAGGACACATACTAAAGTCTGAAGAAAGAAACTTCATTTGCGGAATTATCTTGGAACACAGAACAAATTTTATGCCCATTTGACATTTTCTCCCACCGAAAAAGGAATTCCAAAACAAATTTCGACGTGAGCCTCGTTAGCTCAGTTGGTAGAGCGTCAGACTTTTAATCTGAATGTCACGGGTTCAAGCCCCGTACGAGGCTAATAATTTTAGATGGTTTGAGATTTCTCACCGAAAAAGGAATTCCAAAACAAATTTCGACGTGAGCCTCGTTAGCTCAGTTGGTAGAGCGTCAGACTTTTAATCTGAATGTCACGGGTTCAAGCCCCGTACGAGGCTAATAATTTTAGACGGTTTGCGATTTACATTATTACTCAACGATGAGCGAGAAATTTTAGGACACATACTAAAGTCTGAAGAAAGAAACTTCATTTGCGGAATTATCTTGGAACACAGAACAAATTTTATGCCCATTTGACATTTTCTCCCACCGAAAAAGGGATTCCAAAACAAATTTCGACGTGAGCCTCGTTAGCTCAGTTGGTAGAGCGTCAGACTTTTAATCTGAATGTCACGGGTTCAAGCCCCGTACGAGGCTAATAATTTTAGATGGTTTGAGATTTCTCACCGAAAAAGGAATTCCAAAACAAATTTCGACGTGAGCCTCGTTAGCTCAGTTGGTAGAGCGTCAGACTTTTAATCTGAATGTCACGGGTTCAAGCCCCGTACGAGGCTAATAATTTTAGACGGTTTGCGATTTACATTATTACTCAACGATGAGCGAGAAATTTTAGGACACATACTAAAGTCTGAAGAAAGAAACTTCATTTGCGGAATTATCTTGGAACACAGAACAAATTTTATGCCCATTTGACATTTTCTCCCACCGAAAAAGGAATTCCAAAACAAATTTCGACGTGAGCCTCGTTAGCTCAGTTGGTAGAGCGTCAGACTTTTAATCTGAATGTCACGGGTTCAAGCCCCGTACGAGGCTAATAATTTTAGACGGTTTGCGATTTACATTATTACTCAACGATGAGCGAGAAATTTTAGGACACATACTAAAGTCTGAAGAAAGAAACTTCATTTGCGGAATTATCTTGGAACACAGAACAAATTTTATGCCCATTTGACATTTTCTCCCACCGAAAAAGGAATTCCAAAACAAATTTCGACGTGAGCCTCGTTAGCTCAGTTGGTAGAGCGTCAGACTTTTAATCTGAATGTCACGGGTTCAAGCCCCGTACGAGGCTAATAATTTTAGATGGTTTGAGATTTCTCACCGAAAAAGGAATTCCAAAACAAATTTCGACGTGAGCCTCGTTAGCTCAGTTGGTAGAGCGTCAGACTTTTAATCTGAATGTCACGGGTTCAATCCCCGTACGAGGCTAATAATTTTAGATGGTTTGAGATTTCTCACCGAAAAAGGAATTCCAAAACAAATTTCGACGTGAGCCTCGTTAGCTCAGTTGGTAGAGCGTCAGACTTTTAATCTGAATGTCACGGGTTCAAGCCCCGTACGAGGCTAATAATTTTAGACGGTTTGCGATTTACATTATTACTCAACGATGAGCGAGAAATTTTAGGACACATACTAAAGTCTGAAGAAAGAAACTTCATTTGCGGAATTATCTTGGAACACAGAACAAATTTTATGCCCATTTGACATTTTCTCCCACCGAAAAAGGGATTCCAAAACAAATTTCGACGTGAGCCTCGTTAGCTCAGTTGGTAGAGCGTCAGACTTTTAATCTGAATGTCACGGGTTCAAGCCCCGTTCGAGGCTAATAATTTTAGATGGTTTGAGATTTCTCACCGAAAAAGGAATTCCAAAACAAATTTCGACGTGAGCCTCGTTAGCTCAGTTGGTAGAGCGTCAGACTTTTAATCTGAATGTCACGGGTTCAAGCCCCGTACGAGGCTAATAATTTTAGACGGTTTGCGATTTACATTATTACTCAACGATGAGCGAGAAATTTTAGGACACATACTAAAGTCTGAAGAAAGAAACTTCATTTGCGGAATTATCTTGGAACACAGAACAAATTTTATGCCCATTTGACATTTTCTCCCACCGAAAAAGGGATTCCAAAACAAATTTCGACGTGAGCCTCGTTAGCTCAGTTGGTAGAGCGTCAGACTTTTAATCTGAATGTCACGGGTTCAAGCCCCGTACGAGGCTAATAATTTTAGATGGTTTGAGATTTCTCACCGAAAAAGGAATTCCAAAACAAATTTCGACGTGAGCCTCGTTAGCTCAGTTGGTAGAGCGTCAGACTTTTAATCTGAATGTCACGGGTTCAAGCCCCGTACGAGGCTAATAATTTTAGACGGTTTGCGATTTACATTATTACTCAACGATGAGCGAGAAATTTTAGGACACATACTAAAGTCTGAAGAAAGAAACTTCATTTGCGGAATTATCTTGGAACACAGAACAAATTTTATGCCCATTTGACATTTTCTCCCACCGAAAAAGGGATTCCAAAACAAATTTCGACGTGAGCCTCGTTAGCTCAGTTGGTAGAGCGTCAGACTTTTAATCTGAATGTCACGGGTTCAAGCCCCGTACGAGGCTAATAATTTTAGATGGTTTGAGATTTCTCACCGAAAAAGGAATTCCAAAACAAATTTCGACGTGAGCCTCGTTAGCTCAGTTGGTAGAGCGTCAGACTTTTAATCTGAATGTCACGGGTTCAAGCCCCGTTCGAGGCTAATAATTTTAGATGGTTTGAGATTTCTCACCGAAAAAGGAATTCCAAAACAAATTTCGACGTGAGCCTCGTTAGCTCAGTTGGTAGAGCGTCAGACTTTTAATCTGAATGTCACGGGTTCAAGCCCCGTACGAGGCTAATAATTTTAGACGGTTTGCGATTTACATTATTACTCAACGATGAGCGAGAAATTTTAGGACACATACTAAAGTCTGAAGAAAGAAACTTCATTTGCGGAATTATCTTGGAACACAGAACAAATTTTATGCCCATTTGACATTTTCTCCCACCGAAAAAGGAATTCCAAAACAAATTTCGACGTGAGCCTCGTTAGCTCAGTTGGTAGAGCGTCAGACTTTTAATCTGAATGTCACGGGTTCAAGCCCCGTACGAGGCTAATAATTTTAGATGGTTTGAGATTTCTCACCGAAAAAGGAATTCCAAAACAAATTTCGACGTGAGCCTCGTTAGCTCAGTTGGTAGAGCGTCAGACTTTTAATCTGAATGTCACGGGTTCAAGCCCCGTACGAGGCTAATAATTTTAGACGGTTTGCGATTTACATTATTACTCAACGATGAGCGAGAAATTTTAGGACACATACTAAAGTCTGAAGAAAGAAACTTCATTTGCGGAATTATCTTGGAACACAGAACAAATTTTATGCCCATTTGACATTTTCTCCCACCGAAAAAGGAATTCCAAAACAAATTTCGACGTGAGCCTCGTTAGCTCAGTTGGTAGAGCGTCAGACTTTTAATCTGAATGTCACGGGTTCAAGCCCCGTACGAGGCTAATAATTTTAGACGGTTTGCGATTTACATTATTACTCAACGATGAGCGAGAAATTTTAGGACACATACTAAAGTCTGAAGAAAGAAACTTCATTTGCGGAATTATCTTGGAACACAGAACAAATTTTATGCCCATTTGACATTTTCTCCCACCGAAAAAGGAATTCCAAAACAAATTTCGACGTGAGCCTCGTTAGCTCAGTTGGTAGAGCGTCAGACTTTTAATCTGAATGTCACGGGTTCAAGCCCCGTACGAGGCTAATAATTTTAGATGGTTTGAGATTTCTCACCGAAAAAGGAATTCCAAAACAAATTTCGACGTGAGCCTCGTTAGCTCAGTTGGTAGAGCGTCAGACTTTTAATCTGAATGTCACGGGTTCAAGCCCCGTACGAGGCTAATAATTTTAGACGGTTTGCGATTTACATTATTACTCAACGATGAGCGAGAAATTTTAGGACACATACTAAAGTCTGAAGAAAGAAACTTCATTTGCGGAATTATCTTGGAACACAGAACAAATTTTATGCCCATTTGACATTTTCTCCCACCGAAAAAGGAATTCCAAAACAAATTTCGACGTGAGCCTCGTTAGCTCAGTTGGTAGAGCGTCAGACTTTTAATCTGAATGTCACGGGTTCAAGCCCCGTACGAGGCTAATAATTTTAGATGGTTTGAGATTTCTCACCGAAAAAGGAATTCCAAAACAAATTTCGACGTGAGCCTCGTTAGCTCAGTTGGTAGAGCGTCAGACTTTTAATCTGAATGTCACGGGTTCAAGCCCCGTTCGAGGCTAATAATTTTAGATGGTTTGAGATTTCTCACCGAAAAAGGAATTCCAAAACAAATTTCGACGTGAGCCTCGTTAGCTCAGTTGGTAGAGCGTCAGACTTTTAATCTGAATGTCACGGGTTCAAGCCCCGTACGAGGCTAATAATTTTAGACGGTTTGCGATTTACATTATTACTCAACGATGAGCGAGAAATTTTAGGACACATACTAAAGTCTGAAGAAAGAAACTTCATTTGCGGAATTATCTTGGAACACAGAACAAATTTTATGCCCATTTGACATTTTCTCCCACCGAAAAAGGAATTCCAAAACAAATTTCGACGTGAGCCTCGTTAGCTCAGTTGGTAGAGCGTCAGACTTTTAATCTGAATGTCACGGGTTCAAGCCCCGTACGAGGCTAATAATTTTAGATGGTTTGAGATTTCTCACCGAAAAAGGAATTCCAAAACAAATTTCGACGTGAGCCTCGTTAGCTCAGTTGGTAGAGCGTCAGACTTTTAATCTGAATGTCACGGGTTCAAGCCCCGTACGAGGCTAATAATTTTAGACGGTTTGCGATTTACATTATTACTCAACGATGAGCGAGAAATTTTAGGACACATACTAAAGTCTGAAGAAAGAAACTTCATTTGCGGAATTATCTTGGAACACAGAACAAATTTTATGCCCATTTGACATTTTCTCCCACCGAAAAAGGAATTCCAAAACAAATTTCGACGTGAGCCTCGTTAGCTCAGTTGGTAGAGCGTCAGACTTTTAATCTGAATGTCACGGGTTCAAGCCCCGTACGAGGCTAATAATTTTAGACGGTTTGCGATTTACATTATTACTCAACGATGAGCGAGAAATTTTAGGACACATACTAAAGTCTGAAGAAAGAAACTTCATTTGCGGAATTATCTTGGAACACAGAACAAATTTTATGCCCATTTGACATTTTCTCCCACCGAAAAAGGAATTCCAAAACAAATTTCGACGTGAGCCTCGTTAGCTCAGTTGGTAGAGCGTCAGACTTTTAATCTGAATGTCACGGGTTCAAGCCCCGTACGAGGCTAATAATTTTAGATGGTTTGAGATTTCTCACCGAAAAAGGAATTCCAAAACAAATTTCGACGTGAGCCTCGTTAGCTCAGTTGGTAGAGCGTCAGACTTTTAATCTGAATGTCACGGGTTCAAGCCCCGTACGAGGCTAATAATTTTAGACGGTTTGCGATTTACATTATTACTCAACGATGAGCGAGAAATTTTAGGACACATACTAAAGTCTGAAGAAAGAAACTTCATTTGCGGAATTATCTTGGAACACAGAACAAATTTTATGCCCATTTGACATTTTCTCCCACCGAAAAAGGGATTCCAAAACAAATTTCGACGTGAGCCTCGTTAGCTCAGTTGGTAGAGCGTCAGACTTTTAATCTGAATGTCACGGGTTCAAGCCCCGTACGAGGCTAATAATTTTAGATGGTTTGAGATTTCTCACCGAAAAAGGAATTCCAAAACAAATTTCGACGTGAGCCTCGTTAGCTCAGTTGGTAGAGCGTCAGACTTTTAATCTGAATGTCACGGGTTCAAGCCCCGTACGAGGCTAATAATTTTAGACGGTTTGCGATTTACATTATTACTCAACGATGAGCGAGAAATTTTAGGACACATACTAAAGTCTGAAGAAAGAAACTTCATTTGCGGAATTATCTTGGAACACAGAACAAATTTTATGCCCATTTGACATTTTCTCCCACCGAAAAAGGAATTCCAAAACAAATTTCGACGTGAGCCTCGTTAGCTCAGTTGGTAGAGCGTCAGACTTTTAATCTGAATGTCACGGGTTCAAGCCCCGTACGAGGCTAATAATTTTAGATGGTTTGAGATTTCTCACCGAAAAAGGAATTCCAAAACAAATTTCGACGTGAGCCTCGTTAGCTCAGTTGGTAGAGCGTCAGACTTTTAATCTGAATGTCACGGGTTCAAGCCCCGTACGAGGCTAATAATTTTAGACGGTTTGCGATTTACATTATTACTCAACGATGAGCGAGAAATTTTAGGACACATACTAAAGTCTGAAGAAAGAAACTTCATTTGCGGAATTATCTTGGAACACAGAACAAATTTTATGCCCATTTGACATTTTCTCCCACCGAAAAAGGATTCCAAAACAAATTTCGACGTGAGCCTCGTTAGCTCAGTTGGTAGAGCGTCAGACTTTTAATCTGAATGTCACGGGTTCAAGCCCCGTACGAGGCTAATAATTTTAGATGGTTTGAGATTTCTCACCGAAAAAGGAATTCCAAAACAAATTTCGACGTGAGCCTCGTTAGCTCAGTTGGTAGAGCGTCAGACTTTTAATCTGAATGTCACGGGTTCAAGCCCCGTACGAGGCTAATAATTTTAGACGGTTTGCGATTTACATTATTACTCAACGATGAGCGAGAAATTTTAGGACACATACTAAAGTCTGAAGAAAGAAACTTCATTTGCGGAATTATCTTGGAACACAGAACAAATTTTATGCCCATTTGACATTTTCTCCCACCGAAAAAGGATTCCAAAACAAATTTCGACGTGAGCCTCGTTAGCTCAGTTGGTAGAGCGTCAGACTTTTAATCTGAATGTCACGGGTTCAAGCCCCGTACGAGGCTAATAATTTTAGATGGTTTGAGATTTCTCACCGAAAAAGGAATTCCAAAACAAATTTCGACGTGAGCCTCGTTAGCTCAGTTGGTAGAGCGTCAGACTTTTAATCTGAATGTCACGGGTTCAAGCCCCGTTCGAGGCTAACAATTTTAGATGGTTTGAGATTTCTCACCGAAAAAGGAATTCCAAAACAAATTTCGACGTGAGCCTCGTTAGCTCAGTTGGTAGAGCGTCAGACTTTTAATCTGAATGTCACGGGTTCAAGCCCCGTACGAGGCTAATAATTTTAGACGGTTTGCGATTTACATTATTACTCAACGATGAGCGAGAAATTTTAGGACACATACTAAAGTCTGAAGAAAGAAACTTCATTTGCGGAATTATCTTGGAACACAGAACAAATTTTATGCCCATTTGACATTTTCTCCCACCGAAAAAGGAATTCCAAAACAAATTTCGACGTGAGCCTCGTTAGCTCAGTTGGTAGAGCGTCAGACTTTTAATCTGAATGTCACGGGTTCAAGCCCCGTACGAGGCTAATAATTTTAGACGGTTTGCGATTTACATTATTACTCAACGATGAGCGAGAAATTTTAGGACACATACTAAAGTCTGAAGAAAGAAACTTCATTTGCGGAATTATCTTGGAACACAGAACAAATTTTATGCCCATTTGACATTTTCTCCCACCGAAAAAGGAATTCCAAAACAAATTTCGACGTGAGCCTCGTTAGCTCAGTTGGTAGAGCGTCAGACTTTTAATCTGAATGTCACGGGTTCAAGCCCCGTACGAGGCTAATAATTTTAGACGGTTTGCGATTTACATTATTACTCAACGATGAGCGAGAAATTTTAGGACACATACTAAAGTCTGAAGAAAGAAACTTCATTTGCGGAATTATCTTGGAACACAGAACAAATTTTATGCCCATTTGACATTTTCTCCCACCGAAAAAGGGATTCCAAAACAAATTTCGACGTGAGCCTCGTTAGCTCAGTTGGTAGAGCGTCAGACTTTTAATCTGAATGTCACGGGTTCAAGCCCCGTACGAGGCTAATAATTTTAGATGGTTTGAGATTTCTCACCGAAAAAGGAATTCCAAAACAAATTTCGACGTGAGCCTCGTTAGCTCAGTTGGTAGAGCGTCAGACTTTTAATCTGAATGTCACGGGTTCAAGCCCGTACGAGGCTAATAATTTTAGACGGTTTGCGATTTACATTATTACTCAACGATGAGCGAGAAATTTTAGGACACATACTAAAGTCTGAAGAAAGAAACTTCATTTGCGGAATTATCTTGGAACACAGAACAAATTTTATGCCCATTTGACATTTTCTCCCACCGAAAAAGGAATTCCAAAACAAATTTCGACGTGAGCCTCGTTAGCTCAGTTGGTAGAGCGTCAGACTTTTAATCTGAATGTCACGGGTTCAAGCCCCGTACGAGGCTAATAATTTTAGACGGTTTGCGATTTACATTATTACTCAACGATGAGCGAGAAATTTTAGGACACATACTAAAGTCTGAAGAAAGAAACTTCATTTGCGGAATTATCTTGGAACACAGAACAAATTTTATGCCCATTTGACATTTTCTCCCACCGAAAAAGGAATTCCAAAACAAATTTCGACGTGAGCCTCGTTAGCTCAGTTGGTAGAGCGTCAGACTTTTAATCTGAATGTCACGGGTTCAAGCCCCGTACGAGGCTAATAATTTTAGATGGTTTGAGATTTCTCACCGAAAAAGGAATTCCAAAACAAATTTCGACGTGAGCCTCGTTAGCTCAGTTGGTAGAGCGTCAGACTTTTAATCTGAATGTCACGGGTTCAAGCCCCGTACGAGGCTAATAATTTTAGACGGTTTGCGATTTACATTATTACTCAACGATGAGCGAGAAATTTTAGGACACATACTAAAGTCTGAAGAAAGAAACTTCATTTGCGGAATTATCTTGGAACACAGAACAAATTTTATGCCCATTTGACATTTTCTCCCACCGAAAAAGGAATTCCAAAACAAATTTCGACGTGAGCCTCGTTAGCTCAGTTGGTAGAGCGTCAGACTTTTAATCTGAATGTCACGGGTTCAAGCCCCGTACGAGGCTAATAATTTTAGATGGTTTGAGATTTCTCACCGAAAAAGGAATTCCAAAACAAATTTCGACGTGAGCCTCGTTAGCTCAGTTGGTAGAGCGTCAGACTTTTAATCTGAATGTCACGGGTTCAAGCCCCGTACGAGGCTAATAATTTTAGACGGTTTGCGATTTACATTATTACTCAACGATGAGCGAGAAATTTTAGGACACATACTAAAGTCTGAAGAAAGAAACTTCATTTGCGGAATTATCTTGGAACACAGAACAAATTTTATGCCCATTTGACAGTTTCTCCCACCGAAAAAGGAATTCCAAAACAAATTTCGACGTGAGCCTCGTTAGCTCAGTTGGTAGAGCGTCAGACTTTTAATCTGAATGTCACGGGTTCAAGCCCCGTACGAGGCTAATAATTTTAGACGGTTTGCGATTTACATTATTACTCAACGATGAGCGAGAAATTTTAGGACACATACTAAAGTCTGAAGAAAGAAACTTCATTTGCGGAATTATCTTGGAACACAGAACAAATTTTATGCCCATTTGACATTTTCTCCCACCGAAAAAGGAATTCCAAAACAAATTTCGACGTGAGCCTCGTTAGCTCAGTTGGTAGAGCGTCAGACTTTTAATCTGAATGTCACGGGTTCAAGCCCCGTACGAGGCTAATAATTTTAGATGGTTTGAGATTTCTCACCGAAAAAGGAATTCCAAAACAAATTTCGACGTGAGCCTCGTTAGCTCAGTTGGTAGAGCGTCAGACTTTTAATCTGAATGTCACGGGTTCAATCCCCGTACGAGGCTAATAATTTTAGATGGTTTGAGATTTCTCACCGAAAAAGGAATTCCAAAACAAATTTCGACGTGAGCCTCGTTAGCTCAGTTGGTAGAGCGTCAGACTTTTAATCTGAATGTCACGGGTTCAAGCCCCGTACGAGGCTAATAATTTTAGACGGTTTGCGATTTACATTATTACTCAACGATGAGCGAGAAATTTTAGGACACATACTAAAGTCTGAAGAAAGAAACTTCATTTGCGGAATTATCTTGGAACACAGAACAAATTTTATGCCCATTTGACATTTTCTCCCACCGAAAAAGGGATTCCAAAACAAATTTCGACGTGAGCCTCGTTAGCTCAGTTGGTAGAGCGTCAGACTTTTAATCTGAATGTCACGGGTTCAAGCCCCGTACGAGGCTAATAATTTTAGATGGTTTGAGATTTCTCACCGAAAAAGGAATTCCAAAACAAATTTCGACGTGAGCCTCGTTAGCTCAGTTGGTAGAGCGTCAGACTTTTAATCTGAATGTCACGGGTTCAAGCCCCGTACGAGGCTAATAATTTTAGACGGTTTGCGATTTACATTATTACTCAACGATGAGCGAGAAATTTTAGGACACATACTAAAGTCTGAAGAAAGAAACTTCATTTGCGGAATTATCTTGGAACACAGAACAAATTTTATGCCCATTTGACATTTTCTCCCACCGAAAAAGGAATTCCAAAACAAATTTCGACGTGAGCCTCGTTAGCTCAGTTGGTAGAGCGTCAGACTTTTAATCTGAATGTCACGGGTTCAAGCCCCGTACGAGGCTAATAATTTTAGATGGTTTGAGATTTCTCACCGAAAAAGGAATTCCAAAACAAATTTCGACGTGAGCCTCGTTAGCTCAGTTGGTAGAGCGTCAGACTTTTAATCTGAATGTCACGGGTTCAAGCCCCGTACGAGGCTAACAATTTTAGATGGTTTGCGATTTACATTATTACTCAACGATGAGCGAGAAATTTTAAGGCATAATACTAAAGCAAGGAACTTCATTTGTGGAATTATCTTGGAACACAGAACAAATTTTATGCCCATTTGACATTTTCTCCCACCGAAAAAAGAATTCCAAAACAAATTTCGACGTGAGCCTCGTTAGCTCAGTTGGTAGAGCGTCAGACTTTTAATCTGAATGTCACGGGTTCAAGCCCCGTACGAGGCTAATAATTTTAGACGGTTTGCGATTTACATTATTACTCAACGATGAGCGAGAAATTTTAGGACACATACTAAAGTCTGAAGAAAGAAACTTCATTTGCGGAATTATCTTGGAACACAGAACAAATTTTATGCCCATTTGACATTTTCTCCCACCGAAAAAGGAATTCCAAAACAAATTTCGACGTGAGCCTCGTTAGCTCAGTTGGTAGAGCGTCAGACTTTTAATCTGAATGTCACGGGTTCAAGCCCCGTACGAGGCTAATAATTTTAGACGGTTTGCGATTTACATTATTACTCAACGATGAGCGAGAAATTTTAGGACACATACTAAAGTCTGAAGAAAGAAACTTCATTTGCGGAATTATCTTGGAACACAGAACAAATTTTATGCCCATTTGACATTTTCTCCCACCGAAAAAGGAATTCCAAAACAAATTTCGACGTGAGCCTCGTTAGCTCAGTTGGTAGAGCGTCAGACTTTTAATCTGAATGTCACGGGTTCAAGCCCCGTACGAGGCTAATAATTTTAGATGGTTTGAGATTTCTCACCGAAAAAGGAATTCCAAAACAAATTTCGACGTGAGCCTCGTTAGCTCAGTTGGTAGAGCGTCAGACTTTTAATCTGAATGTCACGGGTTCAAGCCCCGTACGAGGCTAATAATTTTAGACGGTTTGCGATTTACATTATTACTCAACGATGAGCGAGAAATTTTAGGACACATACTAAAGTCTGAAGAAAGAAACTTCATTTGCGGAATTATCTTGGAACACAGAACAAATTTTATGCCCATTTGACATTTTCTCCCACCGAAAAAGGAATTCCAAAACAAATTTCGACGTGAGCCTCGTTAGCTCAGTTGGTAGAGCGTCAGACTTTTAATCTGAATGTCACGGGTTCAAGCCCCGTACGAGGCTAATAATTTTAGATGGTTTGAGATTTCTCACCGAAAAAGGAATTCCAAAACAAATTTCGACGTGAGCCTCGTTAGCTCAGTTGGTAGAGCGTCAGACTTTTAATCTGAATGTCACGGGTTCAAGCCCCGTACGAGGCTAATAATTTTAGACGGTTTGCGATTTACATTATTACTCAACGATGAGCGAGAAATTTTAAGGCATAATACTAAAGCAAGGAACTTCATTTGCGGAATTATCTTGGAACACAGAACAAATTTTATGCCCATTTGACATTTTCTCCCACCGAAAAAGGAATTCCAAAACAAATTTCGACGTGAGCCTCGTTAGCTCAGTTGGTAGAGCGTCAGACTTTTAATCTGAATGTCACGGGTTCAAGCCCCGTACGAGGCTAATAATTTTAGATGGTTTGAGATTTCTCACCGAAAAAGGAATTCCAAAACAAATTTCGACGTGAGCCTCGTTAGCTCAGTTGGTAGAGCGTCAGACTTTTAATCTGAATGTCACGGGTTCAATCCCCGTACGAGGCTAATAATTTTAGATGGTTTGAGATTTCTCACCGAAAAAGGAATTCCAAAACAAATTTCGACGTGAGCCTCGTTAGCTCAGTTGGTAGAGCGTCAGACTTTTAATCTGAAT
The DNA here is from genome assembly GCA_945643635.1 of Allodiplogaster sudhausi. Taxonomy (NCBI): domain Eukaryota; kingdom Metazoa; phylum Nematoda; class Chromadorea; order Rhabditida; family Diplogasteridae; genus Allodiplogaster; species Allodiplogaster sudhausi. The sequence continues at coordinate 2,505,658 of CALZFC010000019.1, forward strand.
GTCACGGGTTCAAGCCCCGTACGAGGCTAATAATTTTAGACGGTTTGCGATTTACATTATTACTCAACGATGAGCGAGAAATTTTAGGACACATACTAAAGTCTGAAGAAAGAAACTTCATTTGCGGAATTATCTTGGAACACAGAACAAATTTTATGCCCATTTGACATTTTCTCCCACCGAAAAAGGAATTCCAAAACAAATTTCGACGTGAGCCTCGTTAGCTCAGTTGGTAGAGCGTCAGACTTTTAATCTGAATGTCACGGGTTCAAGCCCCGTACGAGGCTAATAATTTTAGATGGTTTGAGATTTCTCACCGAAAAAGGAATTCCAAAACAAATTTCGACGTGAGCCTCGTTAGCTCAGTTGGTAGAGCGTCAGACTTTTAATCTGAATGTCACGGGTTCAAGCCCCGTACGAGGCTAACAATTTTAGATGGTTTGAGATTTCTCACCGAAAAAGGAATTCCAAAACAAATTTCGACGTGAGCCTCGTTAGCTCAGTTGGTAGAGCGTCAGACTTTTAATCTGAATGTCACGGGTTCAATCCCCGTACGAGGCTAATAATTTTAGATGGTTTGAGATTTCTCACCGAAAAAGGAATTCCAAAACAAATTTCGACGTGAGCCTCGTTAGCTCAGTTGGTAGAGCGTCAGACTTTTAATCTGAATGTCACGGGTTCAAGCCCCGTACGAGGCTAATAATTTTAGATGGTTTGAGATTTCTCACCGAAAAAGGAATTCCAAAACAAATTTCGACGTGAGCCTCGTTAGCTCAGTTGGTAGAGCGTCAGACTTTTAATCTGAATGTCACGGGTTCAAGCCCCGTACGAGGCTAATAATTTTAGACGGTTTGCGATTTACATTATTACTCAACGATGAGCGAGAAATTTTAGGCATAATACTAAAGCAAGGAAACTTCATTTGCGGAATTATCTTGGAACACAGAACAAATTTTATGCCCATTTGACATTTTCTCCCACCGAAAAAGAATTCCAAAACAAATTTCGACGTGAGCCTCGTTAGCTCAGTTGGTAGAGCGTCAGACTTTTAATCTGAATGTCACGGGTTCAAGCCCCGTACGAGGCTAATAATTTTAGACGGTTTGCGATTTACATTATTACTCAACGATGAGCGAGAAATTTTAGGACACATACTAAAGTCTGAAGAAAGAAACTTCATTTGCGGAATTATCTTGGAACACAGAACAAATTTTATGCCCATTTGACATTTTCTCCCACCGAAAAAGGAATTCCAAAACAAATTTCGACGTGAGCCTCGTTAGCTCAGTTGGTAGAGCGTCAGACTTTTAATCTGAATGTCACGGGTTCAAGCCCCGTACGAGGCTAATAATTTTAGACGGTTTGCGATTTACATTATTACTCAACGATGAGCGAGAAATTTTAGGACACATACTAAAGTCTGAAGAAAGAAACTTCATTTGCGGAATTATCTTGGAACACAGAACAAATTTTATGCCCATTTGACATTTTCTCCCACCGAAAAAGGAATTCCAAAACAAATTTCGACGTGAGCCTCGTTAGCTCAGTTGGTAGAGCGTCAGACTTTTAATCTGAATGTCACGGGTTCAAGCCCCGTACGAGGCTAATAATTTTAGACGGTTTGCGATTTACATTATTACTCAACGATGAGCGAGAAATTTTAGGACACATACTAAAGTCTGAAGAAAGAAACTTCATTTGCGGAATTATCTTGGAACACAGAACAAATTTTATGCCCATTTGACATTTTCTCCCACCGAAAAAGGAATTCCAAAACAAATTTCGACGTGAGCCTCGTTAGCTCAGTTGGTAGAGCGTCAGACTTTTAATCTGAATGTCACGGGTTCAAGCCCCGTACGAGGCTAATAATTTTAGACGGTTTGCGATTTACATTATTACTCAACGATGAGCGAGAAATTTTAGGACACATACTAAAGTCTGAAGAAAGAAACTTCATTTGCGGAATTATCTTGGAACACAGAACAAATTTTATGCCCATTTGACATTTTCTCCCACCGAAAAAGGAATTCCAAAACAAATTTCGACGTGAGCCTCGTTAGCTCAGTTGGTAGAGCGTCAGACTTTTAATCTGAATGTCACGGGTTCAAGCCCCGTACGAGGCTAATAATTTTAGATGGTTTGAGATTTCTCACCGAAAAAGGAATTCCAAAACAAATTTCGACGTGAGCCTCGTTAGCTCAGTTGGTAGAGCGTCAGACTTTTAATCTGAATGTCACGGGTTCAAGCCCCGTACGAGGCTAATAATTTTAGACGGTTTGCGATTTACATTATTACTCAACGATGAGCGAGAAATTTTAGGACACATACTAAAGTCTGAAGAAAGAAACTTCATTTGCGGAATTATCTTGGAACACAGAACAAATTTTATGCCCATTTGACATTTTCTCCCACCGAAAAAGGAATTCCAAAACAAATTTCGACGTGAGCCTCGTTAGCTCAGTTGGTAGAGCGTCAGACTTTTAATCTGAATGTCACGGGTTCAAGCCCCGTACGAGGCTAATAATTTTAGATGGTTTGAGATTTCTCACCGAAAAAGGAATTCCAAAACAAATTTCGACGTGAGCCTCGTTAGCTCAGTTGGTAGAGCGTCAGACTTTTAATCTGAATGTCACGGGTTCAAGCCCCGTACGAGGCTAACAATTTTAGACGGTTTGCGATTTACATTATTACTCAACGATGAGCGAGAAATTTTAAGGCATAATACTAAAGCAAGGAACTTCATTTGCGGAATTATCTTGGAACACAGAACAAATTTTATGCCCATTTGACATTTTCTCCCACCGAAAAAGGAATTCCAAAACAAATTTCGACGTGAGCCTCGTTAGCTCAGTTGGTAGAGCGTCAGACTTTTAATCTGAATGTCACGGGTTCAAGCCCCGTACGAGGCTAATAATTTTAGATGGTTTGAGATTTCTCACCGAAAAAGGAATTCCAAAACAAATTTCGACGTGAGCCTCGTTAGCTCAGTTGGTAGAGCGTCAGACTTTTAATCTGAATGTCACGGGTTCAATCCCCGTACGAGGCTAATAATTTTAGATGGTTTGAGATTTCTCACCGAAAAAGGAATTCCAAAACAAATTTCGACGTGAGCCTCGTTAGCTCAGTTGGTAGAGCGTCAGACTTTTAATCTGAATGTCACGGGTTCAAGCCCCGTACGAGGCTAATAATTTTAGACGGTTTGCGATTTACATTATTACTCAACGATGAGCGAGAAATTTTAGGACACATACTAAAGTCTGAAGAAAGAAACTTCATTTGCGGAATTATCTTGGAACACAGAACAAATTTTATGCCCATTTGACATTTTCTCCCACCGAAAAAGGAATTCCAAAACAAATTTCGACGTGAGCCTCGTTAGCTCAGTTGGTAGAGCGTCAGACTTTTAATCTGAATGTCACGGGTTCAAGCCCCGTACGAGGCTAATAATTTTAGATGGTTTGAGATTTCTCACCGAAAAAGGAATTCCAAAACAAATTTCGACGTGAGCCTCGTTAGCTCAGTTGGTAGAGCGTCAGACTTTTAATCTGAATGTCACGGGTTCAAGCCCCGTACGAGGCTAACAATTTTAGATGGTTTGAGATTTCTCACCGAAAAAGGAATTCCAAAACAAATTTCGACGTGAGCCTCGTTAGCTCAGTTGGTAGAGCGTCAGACTTTTAATCTGAATGTCACGGGTTCAATCCCCGTACGAGGCTAATAATTTTAGATGGTTTGAGATTTCTCACCGAAAAAGGAATTCCAAAACAAATTTCGACGTGAGCCTCGTTAGCTCAGTTGGTAGAGCGTCAGACTTTTAATCTGAATGTCACGGGTTCAAGCCCCGTACGAGGCTAATAATTTTAGATGGTTTGAGATTTCTCACCGAAAAAGGAATTCCAAAACAAATTTCGACGTGAGCCTCGTTAGCTCAGTTGGTAGAGCGTCAGACTTTTAATCTGAATGTCACGGGTTCAAGCCCCGTACGAGGCTAACAATTTTAGATGGCTTGCGATTTACTATTATTACTCAACGATGAGCGAGAAATTTTAAGGCATAATACTAAAGCAAGGAACTTCATTTGTGGAATTATCTTGGAACACAGAACAAATTTTATGCCCATTTGACATTTTCTCCCACCGAAAAAAGAATTCCAAAACAAATTTCGACGTGAGCCTCGTTAGCTCAGTTGGTAGAGCGTCAGACTTTTAATCTGAATGTCACGGGTTCAAGCCCCGTACGAGGCTAATAATTTTAGACGGTTTGCGATTTACATTATTACTCAACGATGAGCGAGAAATTTTAGGACACATACTAAAGTCTGAAGAAAGAAACTTCATTTGCGGAATTATCTTGGAACACAGAACAAATTTTATGCCCATTTGACATTTTCTCCCACCGAAAAAGGAATTCCAAAACAAATTTCGACGTGAGCCTCGTTAGCTCAGTTGGTAGAGCGTCAGACTTTTAATCTGAATGTCACGGGTTCAAGCCCCGTACGAGGCTAATAATTTTAGACGGTTTGCGATTTACATTATTACTCAACGATGAGCGAGAAATTTTAGGACACATACTAAAGTCTGAAGAAAGAAACTTCATTTGCGGAATTATCTTGGAACACAGAACAAATTTTATGCCCATTTGACATTTTCTCCCACCGAAAAAGGAATTCCAAAACAAATTTCGACGTGAGCCTCGTTAGCTCAGTTGGTAGAGCGTCAGACTTTTGATCTGAATGTCACGGGTTCAAGCCCCGTACGAGGCTAATAATTTTAGATGGTTTGAGATTTCTCACCGAAAAAGGAATTCCAAAACAAATTTCGACGTGAGCCTCGTTAGCTCAGTTGGTAGAGCGTCAGACTTTTAATCTGAATGTCACGGGTTCAAGCCCCGTACGAGGCTAATAATTTTAGACGGTTTGCGATTTACATTATTACTCAACGATGAGCGAGAAATTTTAGGACACATACTAAAGTCTGAAGAAAGAAACTTCATTTGCGGAATTATCTTGGAACACAGAACAAATTTTATGCCCATTTGACATTTTCTCCCACCGAAAAAGGAATTCCAAAACAAATTTCGACGTGAGCCTCGTTAGCTCAGTTGGTAGAGCGTCAGACTTTTAATCTGAATGTCACGGGTTCAAGCCCCGTACGAGGCTAATAATTTTAGATGGTTTGAGATTTCTCACCGAAAAAGGAATTCCAAAACAAATTTCGACGTGAGCCTCGTTAGCTCAGTTGGTAGAGCGTCAGACTTTTAATCTGAATGTCACGGGTTCAAGCCCCGTACGAGGCTAATAATTTTAGACGGTTTGCGATTTACATTATTACTCAACGATGAGCGAGAAATTTTAAGGCATAATACTAAAGCAAGGAACTTCATTTGCGGAATTATCTTGGAACACAGAACAAATTTTATGCCCATTTGACATTTTCTCCCACCGAAAAAGGAATTCCAAAACAAATTTCGACGTGAGCCTCGTTAGCTCAGTTGGTAGAGCGTCAGACTTTTAATCTGAATGTCACGGGTTCAAGCCCCGTACGAGGCTAATAATTTTAGATGGTTTGAGATTTCTCACCGAAAAAGGAATTCCAAAACAAATTTCGACGTGAGCCTCGTTAGCTCAGTTGGTAGAGCGTCAGACTTTTAATCTGAATGTCACGGGTTCAATCCCCGTACGAGGCTAATAATTTTAGATGGTTTGAGATTTCTCACCGAAAAAGGAATTCCAAAACAAATTTCGACGTGAGCCTCGTTAGCTCAGTTGGTAGAGCGTCAGACTTTTAATCTGAATGTCACGGGTTCAAGCCCCGTACGAGGCTAATAATTTTAGACGGTTTGCGATTTACATTATTACTCAACGATGAGCGAGAAATTTTAGGACACATACTAAAGTCTGAAGAAAGAAACTTCATTTGCGGAATTATCTTGGAACACAGAACAAATTTTATGCCCATTTGACATTTTCTCCCACCGAAAAAGGAATTCCAAAACAAATTTCGACGTGAGCCTCGTTAGCTCAGTTGGTAGAGCGTCAGACTTTTAATCTGAATGTCACGGGTTCAAGCCCCGTACGAGGCTAATAATTTTAGATGGTTTGAGATTTCTCACCGAAAAAGGAATTCCAAAACAAATTTCGACGTGAGCCTCGTTAGCTCAGTTGGTAGAGCGTCAGACTTTTAATCTGAATGTCACGGGTTCAAGCCCCGTACGAGGCTAATAATTTTAGACGGTTTGCGATTTACATTATTACTCAACGATGAGCGAGAAATTTTAGGACACATACTAAAGTCTGAAGAAAGAAACTTCATTTGCGGAATTATCTTGGAACACAGAACAAATTTTATGCCCATTTGACATTTTCTCCCACCGAAAAAGGAATTCCAAAACAAATTTCGACGTGAGCCTCGTTAGCTCAGTTGGTAGAGCGTCAGACTTTTAATCTGAATGTCACGGGTTCAAGCCCCGTACGAGGCTAATAATTTTAGATGGTTTGAGATTTCTCACCGAAAAAGGAATTCCAAAACAAATTTCGACGTGAGCCTCGTTAGCTCAGTTGGTAGAGCGTCAGACTTTTAATCTGAATGTCACGGGTTCAAGCCCCGTACGAGGCTAATAATTTTAGACGGTTTGCGATTTACATTATTACTCAACGATGAGCGAGAAATTTTAGGACACATACTAAAGTCTGAAGAAAGAAACTTCATTTGCGGAATTATCTTGGAACACAGAACAAATTTTATGCCCATTTGACATTTTCTCCCACCGAAAAAGGAATTCCAAAACAAATTTCGACGTGAGCCTCGTTAGCTCAGTTGGTAGAGCGTCAGACTTTTAATCTGAATGTCACGGGTTCAAGCCCCGTACGAGGCTAATAATTTTAGATGGTTTGAGATTTCTCACCGAAAAAGGAATTCCAAAACAAATTTCGACGTGAGCCTCGTTAGCTCAGTTGGTAGAGCGTCAGACTTTTAATCTGAATGTCACGGGTTCAAGCCCCGTACGAGGCTAACAATTTTAGATGGCTTGCGATTTACTATTATTACTCAACGATGAGCGAGAAATTTTAAGCATAATACTAAAGCAAGGAACTTCATTTGTGGAATTATCTTGGAACACAGAACAAATTTTATGCCCATTTGACATTTTCTCCCACCGAAAAAAGAATTCCAAAACAAATTTCGACGTGAGCCTCGTTAGCTCAGTTGGTAGAGCGTCAGACTTTTAATCTGAATGTCACGGGTTCAAGCCCCGTACGAGGCTAATAATTTTAGACGGTTTGCGATTTACATTATTACTCAACGATGAGCGAGAAATTTTAGGACACATACTAAAGTCTGAAGAAAGAAACTTCATTTGCGGAATTATCTTGGAACACAGAACAAATTTTATGCCCATTTGACATTTTCTCCCACCGAAAAAGGAATTCCAAAACAAATTTCGACGTGAGCCTCGTTAGCTCAGTTGGTAGAGCGTCAGACTTTTAATCTGAATGTCACGGGTTCAAGCCCCGTACGAGGCTAATAATTTTAGACGGTTTGCGATTTACATTATTACTCAACGATGAGCGAGAAATTTTAGGACACATACTAAAGTCTGAAGAAAGAAACTTCATTTGCGGAATTATCTTGGAACACAGAACAAATTTTATGCCCATTTGACATTTTCTCCCACCGAAAAAGGAATTCCAAAACAAATTTCGACGTGAGCCTCGTTAGCTCAGTTGGTAGAGCGTCAGACTTTTAATCTGAATGTCACGGGTTCAAGCCCCGTACGAGGCTAATAATTTTAGATGGTTTGAGATTTCTCACCGAAAAAGGAATTCCAAAACAAATTTCGACGTGAGCCTCGTTAGCTCAGTTGGTAGAGCGTCAGACTTTTAATCTGAATGTCACGGGTTCAAGCCCCGTACGAGGCTAATAATTTTAGACGGTTTGCGATTTACATTATTACTCAACGATGAGCGAGAAATTTTAGGACACATACTAAAGTCTGAAGAAAGAAACTTCATTTGCGGAATTATCTTGGAACACAGAACAAATTTTATGCCCATTTGACATTTTCTCCCACCGAAAAAGGAATTCCAAAACAAATTTCGACGTGAGCCTCGTTAGCTCAGTTGGTAGAGCGTCAGACTTTTAATCTGAATGTCACGGGTTCAAGCACCGTACGAGGCTAATAATTTTAGATGGTTTGAGATTTCTCACCGAAAAAGGAATTCCAAAACAAATTTCGACGTGAGCCTCGTTAGCTCAGTTGGTAGAGCGTCAGACTTTTAATCTGAATGTCACGGGTTCAAGCCCCGTACGAGGCTAACAATTTTAGATGGCTTGCGATTTACTATTATTACTCAACGATGAGCGAGAAATTTTAAGGCATAATACTAAAGCAAGGAACTTCATTTGTGGAATTATCTTGGAACACAGAACAAATTTTATGCCCATTTGACATTTTCTCCCACCGAAAAAAGAATTCCAAAACAAATTTCGACGTGAGCCTCGTTAGCTCAGTTGGTAGAGCGTCAGACTTTTAATCTGAATGTCACGGGTTCAAGCCCCGTACGAGGCTAATAATTTTAGATGGTTTGCGATTTACTTATTACTCAACGATGAGCGAGAAATTTTAGGCATAATACTAAAGCAAGGAACTTCATTTGTGGAATTATCTTGGAACACAGAACAAATTTTATGCCCATTTGACATTTTCTCCCACCGAAAAAGAATTCCAAAACAAATTTCGACGTGAGCCTCGTTAGCTCAGTTGGTAGAGCGTCAGACTTTTAATCTGAATGTCACGGGTTCAAGCCCCGTACGAGGCTAATAATTTTAGACGGTTTGCGATTTACATTATTACTCAACGATGAGCGAGAAATTTTAGGACACATACTAAAGTCTGAAGAAAGAAACTTCATTTGCGGAATTATCTTGGAACACAGAACAAATTTTATGCCCATTTGACATTTTCTCCCACCGAAAAAGGAATTCCAAAACAAATTTCGACGTGAGCCTCGTTAGCTCAGTTGGTAGAGCGTCAGACTTTTAATCTGAATGTCACGGGTTCAAGCCCCGTACGAGGCTAATAATTTTAGACGGTTTGCGATTTACATTATTACTCAACGATGAGCGAGAAATTTTAGGACACATACTAAAGTCTGAAGAAAGAAACTTCATTTGCGGAATTATCTTGGAACACAGAACAAATTTTATGCCCATTTGACATTTTCTCCCACCGAAAAAGGAATTCCAAAACAAATTTCGACGTGAGCCTCGTTAGCTCAGTTGGTAGAGCGTCAGACTTTTAATCTGAATGTCACGGGTTCAAGCCCCGTACGAGGCTAATAATTTTAGATGGTTTGAGATTTCTCACCGAAAAAGGAATTCCAAAACAAATTTCGACGTGAGCCTCGTTAGCTCAGTTGGTAGAGCGTCAGACTTTTAATCTGAATGTCACGGGTTCAAGCCCCGTACGAGGCTAATAATTTTAGACGGTTTGCGATTTACATTATTACTCAACGATGAGCGAGAAATTTTAGGACACATACTAAAGTCTGAAGAAAGAAACTTCATTTGCGGAATTATCTTGGAACACAGAACAAATTTTATGCCCATTTGACATTTTCTCCCACCGAAAAAGGAATTCCAAAACAAATTTCGACGTGAGCCTCGTTAGCTCAGTTGGTAGAGCGTCAGACTTTTAATCTGAATGTCACGGGTTCAAGCCCCGTACGAGGCTAATAATTTTAGATGGTTTGAGATTTCTCACCGAAAAAGGAATTCCAAAACAAATTTCGACGTGAGCCTCGTTAGCTCAGTTGGTAGAGCGTCAGACTTTTAATCTGAATGTCACGGGTTCAAGCCCCGTACGAGGCTAACAATTTTAGATGGCTTGCGATTTACTATTATTACTCAACGATGAGCGAGAAATTTTAAGGCATAATACTAAAGCAAGGAACTTCATTTGTGGAATTATCTTGGAACACAGAACAAATTGTATGCCCATTTGACATTTTCTCCCACCGAAAAAAGAATTCCAAAACAAATTTCGACGTGAGCCTCGTTAGCTCAGTTGGTAGAGCGTCAGACTTTTAATCTGAATGTCACGGGTTCAAGCCCCGTACGAGGCTAATAATTTTAGACGGTTTGCGATTTACATTATTACTCAACGATGAGCGAGAAATTTTAGGACACATACTAAAGTCTGAAGAAAGAAACTTCATTTGCGGAATTATCTTGGAACACAGAACAAATTTTATGCCCATTTGACATTTTCTCCCACCGAAAAAGGAATTCCAAAACAAATTTCGACGTGAGCCTCGTTAGCTCAGTTGGTAGAGCGTCAGACTTTTAATCTGAATGTCACGGGTTCAAGCCCCGTACGAGGCTAATAATTTTAGACGGTTTGCGATTTACATTATTACTCAACGATGAGCGAGAAATTTTAGGACACATACTAAAGTCTGAAGAAAGAAACTTCATTTGCGGAATTATCTTGGAACACAGAACAAATTTTATGCCCATTTGACATTTTCTCCCACCGAAAAAGGAATTCCAAAACAAATTTCGACGTGAGCCTCGTTAGCTCAGTTGGTAGAGCGTCAGACTTTTAATCTGAATGTCACGGGTTCAAGCCCCGTACGAGGCTAATAATTTTAGATGGTTTGAGATTTCTCACCGAAAAAGGAATTCCAAAACAAATTTCGACGTGAGCCTCGTTAGCTCAGTTGGTAGAGCGTCAGACTTTTAATCTGAATGTCACGGGTTCAAGCCCCGTACGAGGCTAATAATTTTAGACGGTTTGCGATTTACATTATTACTCAACGATGAGCGAGAAATTTTAGGACACATACTAAAGTCTGAAGAAAGAAACTTCATTTGCGGAATTATCTTGGAACACAGAACAAATTTTATGCCCATTTGACATTTTCTCCCACCGAAAAAGGAATTCCAAAACAAATTTCGACGTGAGCCTCGTTAGCTCAGTTGGTAGAGCGTCAGACTTTTAATCTGAATGTCACGGGTTCAAGCACCGTACGAGGCTAATAATTTTAGATGGTTTGAGATTTCTCACCGAAAAAGGAATTCCAAAACAAATTTCGACGTGAGCCTCGTTAGCTCAGTTGGTAGAGCGTCAGACTTTTAATCTGAATGTCACGGGTTCAAGCCCCGTACGAGGCTAACAATTTTAGATGGCTTGCGATTTACTATTATTACTCAACGATGAGCGAGAAATTTTAAGGCATAATACTAAAGCAAGGAACTTCATTTGTGGAATTATCTTGGAACACAGAACAAATTGTATGCCCATTTGACATTTTCTCCCACCGAAAAAAGAATTCCAAAACAAATTTCGACGTGAGCCTCGTTAGCTCAGTTGGTAGAGCGTCAGACTTTTAATCTGAATGTCACGGGTTCAAGCCCCGTACGAGGCTAATAATTTTAGACGGTTTGCGATTTACATTATTACTCAACGATGAGCGAGAAATTTTAGGACACATACTAAAGTCTGAAGAAAGAAACTTCATTTGCGGAATTATCTTGGAACACAGAACAAATTTTATGCCCATTTGACATTTTCTCCCACCGAAAAAGGAATTCCAAAACAAATTTCGACGTGAGCCTCGTTAGCTCAGTTGGTAGAGCGTCAGACTTTTAATCTGAATGTCACGGGTTCAAGCCCCGTACGAGGCTAATAATTTTAGACGGTTTGCGATTTACATTATTACTCAACGATGAGCGAGAAATTTTAGGACACATACTAAAGTCTGAAGAAAGAAACTTCATTTGCGGAATTATCTTGGAACACAGAACAAATTTTATGCCCATTTGACATTTTCTCTAACCGAAAAAGGAATTCCAAAACAAATTTCGACGTGAGCCTCGTTAGCTCAGTTGGTAGAGCGTCAGACTTTTAATCTGAATGTCACGGGTTCAAGCCCCGTACGAGCCTAATAATTTTAGATGGTTTGAGATTTCTCACCGAAAAAGGAATTCCAAAACAAATTTCGACGTGAGCCTCGTTAGCTCAGTTGGTAGAGCGTCAGACTTTTAATCTGAATGTCACGGGTTCAAGCCCCGTACGAGGCTAATAATTTTAGACGGTTTGCGATTTACATTATTACTCAACGATGAGCGAGAAATTTTAGGACACATACTAAAGTCTGAAGAAAGAAACTTCATTTGCGGAATTATCTTGGAACACAGAACAAATTTTATGCCCATTTGACATTTTCTCCCACCGAAAAAGGAATTCCAAAACAAATTTCGACGTGAGCCTCGTTAGCTCAGTTGGTAGAGCGTCAGACTTTTAATCTGAATGTCACGGGTTCAAGCCCCGTACGAGGCTAATAATTTTAGATGGTTTGAGATTTCTCACCGAAAAAGGAATTCCAAAACAAATTTCGACGTGAGCCTCGTTAGCTCAGTTGGTAGAGCGTCAGACTTTTAATCTGAATGTCACGGGTTCAAGCCCCGTACGAGGCTAACAATTTTAGATGGCTTGCGATTTACTATTATTACTCAACGATGAGCGAGAAATTTTAAGGCATAATACTAAAGCAAGGAACTTCATTTGTGGAATTATCTTGGAACACAGAACAAATTGTATGCCCATTTGACATTTTCTCCCACCGAAAAAAGAATTCCAAAACAAATTTCGACGTGAGCCTCGTTAGCTCAGTTGGTAGAGCGTCAGACTTTTAATCTGAATGTCACGGGTTCAAGCCCCGTACGAGGCTAATAATTTTAGACGGTTTGCGATTTACATTATTACTCAACGATGAGCGAGAAATTTTAGGACACATACTAAAGTCTGAAGAAAGAAACTTCATTTGCGGAATTATCTTGGAACACAGAACAAATTTTATGCCCATTTGACATTTTCTCCCACCGAAAAAGGAATTCCAAAACAAATTTCGATGTGAGCCTCGTTAGCTCAGTTGGTAGAGCGTCAGACTTTTAATCTGAATGTCACGGGTTCAAGCCCCGTACGAGGCTAATAATTTTAGACGGTTTGCGATTTACATTATTACTCAACGATGAGCGAGAAATTTTAGGACACATACTAAAGTCTGAAGAAAGAAACTTCATTTGCGGAATTATCTTGGAACACAGAACAAATTTTATGCCCATTTGACATTTTCTCCCACCGAAAAAGGAATTCCAAAACAAATTTCGACGTGAGCCTCGTTAGCTCAGTTGGTAGAGCGTCAGACTTTTAATCTGAATGTCACGGGTTCAAGCCCCGTACGAGGCTAATAATTTTAGATGGTTTGAGATTTCTCACCGAAAAAGGAATTCCAAAACAAATTTCGACGTGAGCCTCGTTAGCTCAGTTGGTAGAGCGTCAGACTTTAATCTGAATGTCACGGGTTCAAGCCCCGTACGAGGCTAATAATTTTAGACGGTTTGCGATTTACATTATTACTCAACGATGAGCGAGAAATTTTAGGACACATACTAAAGTCTGAAGAAAGAAACTTCATTTGCGGAATTATCTTGGAACACAGAACAAATTTTATGCCCATTTGACATTTTCTCCCACCGAAAAAGGAATTCCAAAACAAATTTCGACGTGAGCCTCGTTAGCTCAGTTGGTAGAGCGTCAGACTTTTAATCTGAATGTCACGGGTTCAAGCACCGTACGAGGCTAATAATTTTAGATGGTTTGAGATTTCTCACCGAAAAAGGAATTCCAAAACAAATTTCGACGTGAGCCTCGTTAGCTCAGTTGGTAGAGCGTCAGACTTTTAATCTGAATGTCACGGGTTCAAGCCCCGTACGAGGCTAACAATTTTAGATGGCTTGCGATTTACTATTATTACTCAACGATGAGCGAGAAATTTTAAGGCATAATACTAAAGCAAGGAACTTCATTTGTGGAATTATCTTGGAACACAGAACAAATTGTATGCCCATTTGACATTTTCTCCCACCGAAAAAAGAATTCCAAAACAAATTTCGATGTGAGCCTCGTTAGCTCAGTTGGTAGAGCGTCAGACTTTTAATCTGAATGTCACGGGTTCAAGCCCCGTACGAGGCTAATAATTTTAGACGGTTTGCGATTTACATTATTACTCAACGATGAGCGAGAAATTTTAGGACACATACTAAAGTCTGAAGAAAGAAACTTCATTTGCGGAATTATCTTGGAACACAGAACAAATTTCATGCCCATTTGACATTTTCTCCCACCGAAAAAGGAATTCCAAAACAAATTTCGATGTGAGCCTCGTTAGCTCAGTTGGTAGAGCGTCAGACTTTTAATCTGAATGTCACGGGTTCAAGCCCCGTACGAGGCTAATAATTTTAGACGGTTTGCGATTTACATTATTACTCAACGATGAGCGAGAAATTTTAGGACACATACTAAAGTCTGAAGAAAGAAACTTCATTTGCGGAATTATCTTGGAACACAGAACAAATTTTATGCCCATTTGACATTTTCTCCCACGGAAAAAGACTTCCAAAACAAATTTCGACGTGAGCCTCGTTAGCTCAGTTGGTAGAGCGTTAGACTTTTAATCTGAATGTCACGGGTTCAAGCCCCGTACGAGGCTAATAATTTTAGACGGTTTGCGATTTACATTATTACTCAACGATGAGCGAGAAATTTTAGGACACATACTAAAGTCTGAAGAAAGAAACTTCATTTGCGGAATTATCTTGGAACACAGAACAAATTTTATGCCCATTTGACATTTTCTCCCACCGAAAAAGGAATTCCAAAACAAATTTCGACGTGAGCCTCGTTAGCTCAGTTGGTAGAGCGTCAGACTTTTAATCTGAATGTCACGGGTTCAAGCCCCGTACGAGGCTAATAATTTTAGATGGTTTGAGATTTCTCACCGAAAAAGGAATTCCAAAACAAATTTCGACGTGAGCCTCGTTAGCTCAGTTGGTAGAGCGTCAGACTTTTAATCTGAATGTCACGGGTTCAAGCCCCGTACGAGGCTAATAATTTTAGACGGTTTACGATTTACATTATTACTCAACGATGAGCGAGAAATTTTAGGACACATACTAAAGTCTGAAGAAAGAAACTTCATTTGCGGAATTATCTTGGAACACAGAACAAATTTTATGCCCATTTGACATTTTCTCCCACCGAAAAAGGAATTCCAAAACAAATTTCGACGTGAGCCTCGTTAGCTCAGTTGGTAGAGCGTCAGACTTTTAATCTGAATGTCACGGGTTCAAGCCCCGTACGAGGCTAATAATTTTAGATGGTTTGAGATTTCTCACCGAAAAAGGAATTCCAAAACAAATTTCGACGTGAGCCTCGTTAGCTCAGTTGGTAGAGCGTCAGACTTTTAATCTGAATGTCACGGGTTCCGAGGCTAACAATTTTAGATGGCTTGCGATTTACTATTATTACTTAACGATGAGCGAGAAATTTTAAGGCATAATACTAAAGCAAGGAACTTCATTTGTGGAATTATCTTTTAACACAGAACAAATTTTATGCCCATTTGACATTTTCTCCCACGGAAAAAAGAATTCCAAAACAAATTTCGACGTGAGCCTCGTTAGCTCAGTTGGTAGAGCGTCAGACTTTTAATCTGAATGTCACGGGTTCAAGCCCCGTACGAGGCTAATAATTTTAGACGGTTTGCGATTTACATTATTACTCAACGATGAGCGAGAAATTTTAGGACACATACTAAAGTCTGAAGAAAGAAACTTCATTTGCGGAATTATCTTGGAACACAGAACAAATTTTATGCCCATTTGACAGTTTCTCCCACCGAAAAAGGAATTCCAAAACAAATTTCGACGTGAGCCTCGTAAGCTCAGTTGGTAGAGCGTCATACTTTTAATCTGAATGTCACGGGTTCAAGCCCCGTACGAGGCTAATAATTTTAGATGGTTTGAGATTTCTCACCGAAAAAGGAATTCCAAAACAAATTTCGACGTGAGCCTCGTTAGCTCAGTTGGTAGAGCGTCAGACTTTTAATCTGAATGTCACGGGTTCAAGCCCCGTACGAGGCTAACAATTTTAGATGGCTTGCGATTTACTATTATTACTCAACGATGAGCGAGAAATTTTAAGGCGTAATACAAAAGCAAGGAACTTCATTTGTGGAATTATATTGGAACACGTAACAAATTTTATGCCCATTTGACATTTTCTCCCACGGAAAAAAGAATTCCAAAACAAATTTTCGACGTGAGCCTCGTTAGCTCAGTTGGTAGAGCGTCAGACTTTTAATCTGAATGTCACGGGTTCCGAGGCTAACAATTTTAGATGGCTTGCGATTTACTATTATTACTCAACGATGAGCGAGAAATTTTAAGGCATAATACTAAAGCAAGGAACTTCATTTGTGGAATTATCTTTTAACACAGAACAAATTTTATGCCCATTTGACATTTTCTCCCACGGAAAAAGAATTCCAAAACAAATTTTCGACGTGAGCCTCGTTAGCTCAGTTGGTAGAGCGTCAGAATTTTAATCTGAATGTCACGGGTTCAAGCCCCGTACGAGGCTAATAATTTTAGACGGTTTACGATTTACATTATTACTCAACGATGAGCGAGAAATTTTAGGACACATACTAAAGTCTGAAGAAAGAAACTTCATTTGCGGAATTATCTTGGAACACAGAACAAATTTTATGCCCATTTGACATTTTCTCCCACCGAAAAAGGAATTCCAAAACAAATTTCGACGTGAGCCTCGTTAGCTCAGTTGGTAGAGCGTCAGACTTTTAATCTGAATGTCACGGGTTCAAGCCCCGTACGAGGCTAATAATTTTAGATGGTTTGAGATTTCTCACCGAAAAAGGAATTCCAAAACAAATTTCGACGTGAGCCTCGTTAGCTCAGTTGGTAGAGCGTCAGACTTTTAATCTGAATGTCACGGGTTCCGAGGCTAACAATTTTAGATGGCTTGCGATTTACTATTATTACTTAACGATGAGCGAGAAATTTTAAGGCATAATACTAAAGCAAGGAACTTCATTTGTGGAATTATCTTTTAACACAGAACAAATTTTATGCCCATTTGACATTTTCTCCCACGGAAAAAAGAATTCCAAAACAAATTTCGACGTGAGCGTCGTTATCTCAGTTGGTAGAGCGTCAGACTTTTAATCTGAATGTCACGGGTTCAAGCCCCGTACGAGGCTAATAATTTTAGACGGTTTGCGATTTACATTATTACTCAACGATGAGCGAGAAATTTTAGGACACATACTAAAGTCTGAAGAAAGAAACTTCATTTGCGGAATTATCTTGGAACACAGAACAAATTTTATGCCCATTTGACATTTTCTCCCACCGAAAAAGGAATTCCAAAACAAATTTCGACGTGAGCCTCGTTAGCTCAGTTGGTAGAGCGTCAGACTTTTAATCTGAATGTCACGGGTTCAAGCCCCGTACGAGGCTAATAATTTTAGATGGTTTGAGATTTCTCACCGAAAAAGGAAGTAATTTTAGACGGTTTGCGAATTACATTATTACTCAACGATGAGCGAGAAATTTTAGGACACATACTAAAGTCTGAAGAAAGAAACTTCATTTGCGGAATTATCTTGGAACACAGAACAAATTTTATGCCCATTTGACATTTTCTCCCACCGAAAAAGGAATTCCAAAACAAATTTCGATGTGAGCCTCGTTAGCTCAGTTGGTAGAGCGTCAGACTTTTAATCTGAATGTCACGGGTTCAAGCCCCGTACGAGGCTAATAATTTTAGACGGTTTGCGATTTACATTATTACTCAACGATGAGCGAGAAATTTTAGGACACATACTAAAGTCTGAAGAAAGAAACTTCATTTGCTTAATTATCTTGGAACACAGAACAAATTTTATGCCCATTTGACATTTTCTCCCACGGAAAAAAGAATTCCAAAACAAATTTCGACGTGAGCCTCGTTAGCTCAGTTGGTAGAGCGTCAGACTTTTAATCTGAATGTCACGGGTTCAAGCCCCGTACGAGGCTAATAATTTTAGACGGTTTGCGATTTACATTATTACTCAACGATGAGCGAGAAATTTTAGGACACATACTAAAGTCTGAAGAAAGAAACTTCATTTGCGGAATTATCTTGGAACACAGAACAAATTTTATGCCCATTTGACATTTTCTCCCACCGAAAAAGGAATTCCAAAACAAATTTCGACGTGAGCCTCGTTAGCTCAGTTGGTAGAGCGTCAGACTTTTAATCTGAATGTCACGGGTTCAAGCCCCGTACGAGGCTAATAATTTTAGATGGTTTGAGATTTCTCACCGAAAAAGGAATTCCAAAACAAATTTCGACGTGAGCCTCGTTAGCTCAGTTGGTAGAGCGTCAGACTTTTAATCTGAATGTCACGGGTTCCGAGGCTAACAATTTTAGATGGCTTGCGATTTACTATTATTACTTAACGATGAGCGAGAAATTTTAAGGCATAATACTAAAGCAAGGAACTTCATTTGTGGAATTATCTTTTAACACAGAACAAATTTTATGCCCATTTGACATTTTCTCCCACGGAAAAAAGAATTCCAAAACAAATTTTCGACGTGAGCGTCGTTATCTCAGTTGGTAGAGCGTCAGACTTTTAATCTGAATGTCACGGGTTCAAGCCCCGTACGAGGCTAATAATTTTAGACGGTTTGCGATTTACATTATTACTCAACGATGAGCGAGAAATTTTAGGACACATACTAAAGTCTGAAGAAAGAAACTTCATTTGCGGAATTATCTTGGAACACAGAACAAATTTTATGCCCATTTGACATTTTCTCCCACCGAAAAAGGAATTCCAAAACAAATTTCGACGTGAGCCTCGTTAGCTCAGTTGGTAGAGCGTCAGACTTTTAATCTGAATGTCACGGGTTCAAGCCCCGTACGAGGCTAATAATTTTAGATGGTTTGAGATTTCTCACCGAAAAAGGAAGTAATTTTAGACGGTTTGCGAATTACATTATTACTCAACGATGAGCGAGAAATTTTAGGACACATACTAAAGTCTGAAGAAAGAAACTTCATTTGCGGAATTATCTTGGAACACAGAACAAATTTTATGCCCATTTGACATTTTCTCCCACCGAAAAAGGAATTCCAAAACAAATTTCGATGTGAGCCTCGTTAGCTCAGTTGGTAGAGCGTCAGACTTTTAATCTGAATGTCACGGGTTCAAGCCCCGTACGAGGCTAATAATTTTAGACGGTTTGCGATTTACATTATTACTCAACGATGAGCGAGAAATTTTAGGACACATACTAAAGTCTGAAGAAAGAAACTTCATTTGCTTAATTATCTTGGAACACAGAACAAATTTTATGCCCATTTGACATTTTCTCCCACGGAAAAAAGAATTCCAAAACAAATTTCGACGTGAGCCTCGTTAGCTCAGTTGGTAGAGCGTCAGACTTTTAATCTGAATGTCACGGGTTCAAGCCCCGTACGAGGCTAATAATTTTAGACGGTTTGCGATTTACATTATTACTCAACGATGAGCGAGAAATTTTAGGACACATACTAAAGTCTGAAGAAAGAAACTTCATTTGCGGAATTATCTTGGAACACAGAACAAATTTTATGCCCATTTGACATTTTCTCCCACCGAAAAAGGAATTCCAAAACAAATTTCGACGTGAGCCTCGTTAGCTCAGTTGGTAGAGCGTCAGACTTTTAATCTGAATGTCACGGGTTCAAGCCCCGTACGAGGCTAATAATTTTAGATGGTTTGAGATTTCTCACCGAAAAAGGAATTCCAAAACAAATTTCGACGTGAGCCTCGTTAGCTCAGTTGGTAGAGCGTCAGACTTTTAATCTGAATGTCACGGGTTCCGAGGCTAACAATTTTAGATGGCTTGCGATTTACTATTATTACTCAACGATGAGCGAGAAATTTTAAGGCATAATACTAAAGCAAGGAACTTCATTTGTGGAATTATCTTTTAACACAGAACAAATTTTATGCCCATTTGACATTTTCTCCCACGGAAAAAAGAATTCCAAAACAAATTTTCGACGTGAGCCTCGTTAGCTCAGTTGGTAGAGCGTCAGACTTTTAATCTGAATGTCACGGGTTCAAGCCCCGTACGAGGCTAATAATTTTAGACGGTTTACGATTTACATTATTACTCAACGATGAGCGAGAAATTTTAGGACACATACTAAAGTCTGAAGAAAGAAACTTCATTTGCGGAATTATCTTGGAACACAGAACAAATTTTATGCCCATTTGACATTTTCTCCCACCGAAAAAGGAATTCCAAAACAAATTTCGACGTGAGCCTCGTTAGCTCAGTTGGTAGAGCGTCAGACTTTTAATCTGAATGTCACGGGTTCAAGCCCCGTACGAGGCTAATAATTTTAGACGGTTTACGATTTACATTATTACTCAACGATGAGCGAGAAATTTTAGGACACATACTAAAGTCTGAAGAAAGAAACTTCATTTGCGGAATTATCTTGGAACACAGAACAAATTTTATGCCCATTTGACATTTTCTCCCACCGAAAAAGGAATTCCAAAACAAATTTCGACGTGAGCCTCGTTAGCTCAGTTGGTAGAGCGTCAGACTTTTAATCTGAATGTCACGGGTTCCGAGGCTAACAATTTTAGATGGCTTGCGATTTACTATTATTACTTAACGATGAGCGAGAAATTTTAAGGCATAATACTAAAGCAAGGAACTTCATTTGTGGAATTATCTTTTAACACAGAACAAATTTTATGCCCATTTGACATTTTCTCCCACGGAAAAAAGAATTCCAAAACAAATTTTCGACGTGAGCGTCGTTATCTCAGTTGGTAGAGCGTCAGACTTTTAATCTGAATGTCACGGGTTCAAGCCCCGTACGAGGCTAATAATTTTAGACGGTTTGCGATTTACATTATTACTCAACGATGAGCGAGAAATTTTAGGACACATACTAAAGTCTGAAGAAAGAAACTTCATTTGCGGAATTATCTTGGAACACAGAACAAATTTTATGCCCATTTGACATTTTCTCCCACCGAAAAAGGAATTCCAAAACAAATTTCGACGTGAGCCTCGTTAGCTCAGTTGGTAGAGCGTCAGACTTTTAATCTAAATGTCACGGGTTCAAGCCCCGTACGAGGCTAATAATTTTAGATGGTTTGAGATTTCTCACCGAAAAAGGAAGTAATTTTAGACGGTTTGCGAATTACATTATTACTCAACGATGAGCGAGAAATTTTAGGACACATACTAAAGTCTGAAGAAAGAAACTTCATTTGCGGAATTATCTTGGAACACAGAACAAATTTTATGCCCATTTGACATTTTCTCCCACCGAAAAAGGAATTCCAAAACAAATTTCGATGTGAGCCTCGTTAGCTCAGTTGGTAGAGCGTCAGACTTTTAATCTGAATGTCACGGGTTCAAGCCCCGTACGAGGCTAATAATTTTAGACGGTTTGCGATTTACATTATTACTCAACGATGAGCGAGAAATTTTAGGACACATACTAAAGTCTGAAGAAAGAAACTTCATTTGCTTAATTATCTTGGAACACAGAACAAATTTTATGCCCATTTGACATTTTCTCCCACGGAAAAAAGAATTCCAAAACAAATTTCGACGTGAGCCTCGTTAGCTCAGTTGGTAGAGCGTCAGACTTTTAATCTGAATGTCACGGGTTCAAGCCCCGTACGAGGCTAATAATTTTAGACGGTTTGCGATTTACATTATTACTCAACGATGAGCGAGAAATTTTAGGACACATACTAAAGTCTGAAGAAAGAAACTTCATTTGCGGAATTATCTTGGAACACAGAACAAATTTTATGCCCATTTGACATTTTCTCCCACCGAAAAAGGAATTCCAAAACAAATTTCGACGTGAGCCTCGTTAGCTCAGTTGGTAGAGCGTCAGACTTTTAATCTGAATGTCACGGGTTCAAGCCCCGTACGAGGCTAATAATTTTAGATGGTTTGAGATTTCTCACCGAAAAAGGAATTCCAAAACAAATTTCGACGTGAGCCTCGTTAGCTCAGTTGGTAGAGCGTCAGACTTTTAATCTGAATGTCACGGGTTCCGAGGCTAACAATTTTAGATGGCTTGCGATTTACTATTATTACTTAACGATGAGCGAGAAATTTTAAGGCATAATACTAAAGCAAGGAACTTCATTTGTGGAATTATCTTTTAACACAGAACAAATTTTATGCCCATTTGACATTTTCTCCCACGGAAAAAAGAATTCCAAAACAAATTTTCGACGTGAGCGTCGTTATCTCAGTTGGTAGAGCGTCAGACTTTTAATCTGAATGTCACGGGTTCAAGCCCCGTACGAGGCTAATAATTTTAGACGGTTTGCGATTTACATTATTACTCAACGATGAGCGAGAAATTTTAGGACACATACTAAAGTCTGAAGAAAGAAACTTCATTTGCGGAATTATCTTGGAACACAGAACAAATTTTATGCCCATTTGACATTTTCTCCCACCGAAAAAGGAATTCCAAAACAAATTTCGACGTGAGCCTCGTTAGCTCAGTTGGTAGAGCGTCAGACTTTTAATCTGAATGTCACGGGTTCAAGCCCCGTACGAGGCTAATAATTTTAGATGGTTTGAGATTTCTCACCGAAAAAGGAAGTAATTTTAGACGGTTTGCGAATTACATTATTACTCAACGATGAGCGAGAAATTTTAGGACACATACTAAAGTCTGAAGAAAGAAACTTCATTTGCGGAATTATCTTGGAACACAGAACAAATTTTATGCCCATTTGACATTTTCTCCCACCGAAAAAGGAATTCCAAAACAAATTTCGATGTGAGCCTCGTTAGCTCAGTTGGTAGAGCGTCAGACTTTTAATCTGAATGTCACGGGTTCAAGCCCCGTACGAGGCTAATAATTTTAGACGGTTTGCGATTTACATTATTACTCAACGATGAGCGAGAAATTTTAGGACACATACTAAAGTCTGAAGAAAGAAACTTCATTTGCTTAATTATCTTGGAACACAGAACAAATTTTATGCCCATTTGACATTTTCTCCCACGGAAAAAAGAATTCCAAAACAAATTTCGACGTGAGCCTCGTTAGCTCAGTTGGTAGAGCGTCAGACTTTTAATCTGAATGTCACGGGTTCAAGCCCCGTACGAGGCTAATAATTTTAGACGGTTTGCGATTTACATTATTACTCAACGATGAGCGAGAAATTTTAGGACACATACTAAAGTCTGAAGAAAGAAACTTCATTTGCGGAATTATCTTGGAACACAGAACAAATTTTATGCCCATTTGACATTTTCTCCCACCGAAAAAGGAATTCCAAAACAAATTTCGACGTGAGCCTCGTTAGCTCAGTTGGTAGAGCGTCAGACTTTTAATCTGAATGTCACGGGTTCAAGCCCCGTACGAGGCTAATAATTTTAGATGGTTTGAGATTTCTCACCGAAAAAGGAATTCCAAAACAAATTTCGACGTGAGCCTCGTTAGCTCAGTTGGTAGAGCGTCAGACTTTTAATCTGAATGTCACGGGTTCCGAGGCTAACAATTTTAGATGGCTTGCGATTTACTATTATTACTTAACGATGAGCGAGAAATTTTAAGGCATAATACTAAAGCAAGGAACTTCATTTGTGGAATTATCTTTTAACACAGAACAAATTTTATGCCCATTTGACATTTTCTCCCACGGAAAAAAGAATTCCAAAACAAATTTTCGACGTGAGCGTCGTTATCTCAGTTGGTAGAGCGTCAGACTTTTAATCTGAATGTCACGGGTTCAAGCCCCGTACGAGGCTAATAATTTTAGACGGTTTGCGATTTACATTATTACTCAACGATGAGCGAGAAATTTTAGGACACATACTAAAGTCTGAAGAAAGAAACTTCATTTGCGGAATTATCTTGGAACACAGAACAAATTTTATGCCCATTTGACATTTTCTCCCACCGAAAAAGGAATTCCAAAACACATTTCGACGTGAGCCTCGTTAGCTCAGTTGGTAGAGCGTCAGACTTTTAATCTGAATGTCACGGGTTCAAGCCCCGTACGAGGCTAATAATTTTAGATGGTTTGAGATTTCTCACCGAAAAAGGAAGTAATTTTAGACGGTTTGCGAATTACATTATTACTCAACGATGAGCGAGAAATTTTAGGACACATACTAAAGTCTGAAGAAAGAAACTTCATTTGCGGAATTATCTTGGAACACAGAACAAATTTTATGCCCATTTGACATTTTCTCCCACCGAAAAAGGAATTCCAAAACAAATTTCGATGTGAGCCTCGTTAGCTCAGTTGGTAGAGCGTCAGACTTTTAATCTGAATGTCACGGGTTCAAGCCCCGTACGAGGCTAATAATTTTAGACGGTTTGCGATTTACATTATTACTCAACGATGAGCGAGAAATTTTAGGACACATACTAAAGTCTGAAGAAAGAAACTTCATTTGCTTAATTATCTTGGAACACAGAACAAATTTTATGCCCATTTGACATTTTCTCCCACGGAAAAAAGAATTCCAAAACAAATTTCGACGTGAGCCTCGTTAGCTCAGTTGGTAGAGCGTCAGACTTTTAATCTGAATGTCACGGGTTCAAGCCCCGTACGAGGCTAATAATTTTAGACGGTTTGCGATTTACATTATTACTCAACGATGAGCGAGAAATTTTACGACACATACTAAAGTCTGAAGAAAGAAACTTCATTTGCGGAATTATCTTGGAACACAGAACAAATTTTATGCCCATTTGACATTTTCTCCCACCGAAAAAGGAATTCCAAAACAAATTTCGACGTGAGCCTCGTTAGCTCAGTTGGTAGAGCGTCAGACTTTTAATCTGAATGTCACGGGTTCAAGCCCCGTACGAGGCTAATAATTTTAGATGGTTTGAGATTTCTCACCGAAAAAGGAATTCCAAAACAAATTTCGACGTGAGCCTCGTTAGCTCAGTTGGTAGAGCGTCAGACTTTTAATCTGAATGTCACGGGTTCCGAGGCTAACAATTTTAGATGGCTTGCGATTTACTATTATTACTTAACGATGAGCGAGAAATTTTAAGGCATAATACTAAAGCAAGGAACTTCATTTGTGGAATTATCTTTTAACACAGAACAAATTTTATGCCCATTTGACATTTTCTCCCACGGAAAAAAGAATTCCAAAACAAATTTTCGACGTGAGCGTCGTTATCTCAGTTGGTAGAGCGTCAGACTTTTAATCTGAATGTCACGGGTTCAAGCCCCGTACGAGGCTAATAATTTTAGACGGTTTGCGATTTACATTATTACTCAACGATGAGCGAGAAATTTTAGGACACATACTAAAGTCTGAAGAAAGAAACTTCATTTGCGGAATTATCTTGGAACACAGAACAAATTTTATGCCCATTTGACATTTTCTCCCACCGAAAAAGGAATTCCAAAACAAATTTCGACGTGAGCCTCGTTAGCTCAGTTGGTAGAGCGTCAGACTTTTAATCTGAATGTCACGGGTTCAAGCCCCGTACGAGGCTAATAATTTTAGATGGTTTGAGATTTCTCACCGAAAAAGGAAGTAATTTTAGACGGTTTGCGAATTACATTATTACTCAACGATGAGCGAGAAATTTTAGGACACATACTAAAGTCTGAAGAAAGAAACTTCATTTGCGGAATTATCTTGGAACACAGAACAAATTTTATGCCCATTTGACATTTTCTCCCACCGAAAAAGGAATTCCAAAACAAATTTCGATGTGAGCCTCGTTAGCTCAGTTGGTAGAGCGTCAGACTTTTAATCTGAATGTCACGGGTTCAAGCCCCGTACGAGGCTAATAATTTTAGACGGTTTGCGATTTACATTATTACTCAACGATGAGCGAGAAATTTTAGGACACATACTAAAGTCTGAAGAAAGAAACTTCATTTGCTTAATTATCTTGGAACACAGAACAAATTTTATGCCCATTTGACATTTTCTCCCACGGAAAAAAGAATTCCAAAACAAATTTCGACGTGAGCCTCGTTAGCTCAGTTGGTAGAGCGTCAGACTTTTAATCTGAATGTCACGGGTTCAAGCCCCGTACGAGGCTAATAATTTTAGACGGTTTGCGATTTACATTATTACTCAACGATGAGCGAGAAATTTTACGACACATACTAAAGTCTGAAGAAAGAAACTTCATTTGCGGAATTATCTTGGAACACAGAACAAATTTTATGCCCATTTGACATTTTCTCCCACCGAAAAAGGAATTCCAAAACAAATTTCGACGTGAGCCTCGTTAGCTCAGTTGGTAGAGCGTCAGACTTTTAATCTGAATGTCACGGGTTCAAGCCCCGTACGAGGCTAATAATTTTAGATGGTTTGAGATTTCTCACCGAAAAAGGAATTCCAAAACAAATTTCGACGTGAGCCTCGTTAGCTCAGTTGGTAGAGCGTCAGACTTTTAATCTGAATGTCACGGGTTCCGAGGCTAACAATTTTAGATGGCTTGCGATTTACTATTATTACTCAACGATGAGCGAGAAATTTTAAGGCATAATACTAAAGCAAGGAACTTCATTTGTGGAATTATCTTTTAACACAGAACAAATTTTATGCCCATTTGACATTTTCTCCCACGGAAAAAAGAATTCCAAAACAAATTTTCGACGTGAGCCTCGTTAGCTCAGTTGGTAGAGCGTCAGACTTTTAATCTGAATGTCACGGGTTCAAGCCCCGTACGAGGCTAATAATTTTAGACGGTTTACGATTTACATTATTACTCAACGATGAGCGAGAAATTTTAGGACACATACTAAAGTCTGAAGAAAGAAACTTCATTTGCGGAATTATCTTGGAACACAGAACAAATTTTATGCCCATTTGACATTTTCTCCCACCGAAAAAGGAATTCCAAAACAAATTTCGACGTGAGCCTCGTTAGCTCAGTTGGTAGAGCGTCAGACTTTTAATCTGAATGTCACGGGTTCAAGCCCCGTACGAGGCTAATAATTTTAGATGGTTTGAGATTTCTCACCGAAAAAGGAATTCCAAAACAAATTTCGACGTGAGCCTCGTTAGCTCAGTTGGTAGAGCGTCAGACTTTTAATCTGAATGTCACGGGTTCCGAGGCTAACAATTTTAGATGGCTTGCGATTTACTATTATTACTCAACGATGAGCGAGAAATTTTAAGGCATAATACTAAAGCAAGGAACTTCATTTGTGGAATTATCTTTTAACACAGAACAAATTTTATGCCCATTTGACATTTTCTCCCACGGAAAAAAGAATTCCAAAACAAATTTTCGACGTGAGCCTCGTTATCTCAGTTGGTAGAGCGTCAGACTTTTAATCTGAATGTCACGGGTTCAAGCCCCGTACGAGGCTAATAATTTTAGACGGTTTGCGAATTACATTATTACTCAACGATGAGCGAGAAATTTTAGGACACATACTAAAGTCTGAAGAAAGAAACTTCATTTGCGGAATTATCTTGGAACACAGAACAAATTTTATGCCCATTTGACATTTTCTCCCACCGAAAAAGGAATTCCAAAACAAATTTCGATGTGAGCCTCGTTAGCTCAGTTGGTAGAGCGTCAGACTTTTAATCTGAATGTCACGGGTTCAAGCCCCGTACGAGGCTAATAATTTTAGACGGTTTGCGATTGACATTATTACTCAACGATGAGCGAGAAATTTTAGGACACATACTAAAGTCTGAAGAAAGAAACTTCATTTGCGGAATTATCTTGGAACACAGAACAAATTTTATGCCCATTTGACATTTTCTCCCACGGAAAAAAGAATTCCAAAACAAATTTCGACGTGAGCCTCGTTAGCTCAGTTGGTAGAGCGTCAGACTTTTAATCTGAATGTCACGGGTTCAAGCCCCGTACGAGGCTAATAATTTTAGACGGTTTGCGATTTACATTATTACTCAACGATGAGCGAGAAATTTTAGGACACATACTAAAGTCTGAAGAAAGAAACTTCATTTGCGGAATTATCTTGGAACACAGAACAAATTTTATGCCCATTTGACATTTTCTCCCACCGAAAAAGGAATTCCAAAACAAATTTCGACGTGAGCCTCGTTAGCTCAGTTGGTAGAGCGTCAGACTTTTAATCTGAATGTCACGGGTTCAAGCCCCGTACGAGGCTAATAATTTTAGATGGTTTGAGATTTCTCACCGAAAAAGGAATTCCAAAACAAATTTTGACGTGAGCCTCGTTAGCTCAGTTGGTAGAGCGTCAGACTTTTAATCTGAATGTCACGGGTTCAAGCCCCGTACGAGGCTAATAATTTTAGATGGTTTGAGATTTCTCACCGAAAAAGGAATTCCAAAACAATTTTCTCCGTGAGCCTCGTTAGCTCAGTTGGTAGAGCGTCAGACTTTTAATCTGAATGTCACGGGTTCAAGCCCCGTACGAGGCTAACAATTTTAGATGGCTTGCGATTTACTATTATTACTCAACGATGAGCGAGAAATTTTAAGGCATAATACTAAAGAAAGGAACTTCATTTGCGGAATTATCTTTTAACACAGAACAAATTTTATGCCCATTTGACATTTTCTCCCACCGAAAAAGGAATTCCAAAACAAATTTCGACGTGAGCCTCGTTAGCTCAGTTGGTAGAGCGTCAGACTTTTAATCTGAATGTCACGGGTTCAAGCCCCGTACGAGGCTAATAATTTTAGATGGCTTGCGATTTACTATTATTACTCAACGATGAGCGAGAAATTTTAAGGCATAATACTAAAGAAAGGAACTTCATTTGCGGAATTATCTTGGAACACAGGACAAATTTTATGCCCATTTGACATTTTCTCTCACCGAAAAAGGAATTCCAAAACAATTTTCGACGTGAGCCCCGTTAGCTCAGTTGGTAGAGCGTCAGACTTTTAATCTGAATGTCACGGGTTCAAGCTCCGTACGAGGCTAATAATTTTAGATGGCTTGCGATTTACTATTATTACTGAACGATTAGCTAGAAATTTTAAGGCATAATACTAAAGAAAGGAACTTCATTTGAGGAATTATCTTAAAACACAAAACAAATTTTATGTCCATATGACATTTTCTCTCACCGAAAAAGGAATTCCAAAACAAATTTCGATGTGAGCCTCGTTAGCTCAGTTGGTAGAGCGTCAGACTCAACGAAGATCTTATGTTTTTACATTGTTACCAAAAAAGTAATGTAAAAGGCTGCCAAAAAAGTAATGTAATTGGTTTAGGATTTTAACTCGTTTTTTAAAGATATATTATTACCATAGGATATTACACTAATGCTAAATTTTAACGTTATTAAGGAATTTGAAAATATTATCGTACGCTCGCCGATTTCGTGCGGAAGTCTAAAAAGAAGTTCTTCGTGCAGTGAAGTTTCTTGTAATAGAATGAAAGCGATACCTTGTCATCTGGGCGTGTTTCTGCTGATTTCTTTGGTATTCGGGGTGGCTTCTTCGAAGTCAACACAGCAATCTAAAAGAACTACCTTTTTTAATTGAAAAAAAAATTCTAAAAATAAGGTGAAAGGAAGAATTGAAAGATTGAAGAACACCTTATTTGAAGTGGTTGCTGCCATCCTCTTGTGAAGGGATGAGCACGAGCGAAGTCTATTTCATCTCTCCGATCGCCTACAAAACTTTCGTGCACTTCCTCTGTGAGTCTGCTCTCGGAATGCTTCTGTCGCTTTTTCTTACATTTTTGTTTTATGTCCTCCAGGGCATATCGCTCTCATGCATTGTCGAGCGCGCTGCCATTTTTGCCATTGACCAAGAGATAAGAGGTTTGTCAGAGAGAGAGAGACAGAGAGAGAGACAGAGAGAGAGACAGAGAGAGAGACAGAGAGAGAGACAGAGAGAGAGACAGAGAGAGAGACAGAGAGACAGAGAGAGACAGAGAGAAAGACAGAGAGACGGAGAGACAGAGAGAGAGACAGATAAATAATGATAGAGTCCGATAGAGAGAGGGACAGAGAACGAAAGAGCGATGTAGACAGAGAGACAGCGACTGAACAAGAGGGTTAGACTTACATATTGTAGGGAGACAGGAACGAGAGATAGAAAAGGGTGAAGGGAAGAAGAAGGCAAGGGAGGAGAGAGAATGAAGAGGATTCCGATGTGCGCTCTGCACAGGGTTGAGCGAAGATCAAAAAAGGAAGTTGACTTCCTGAATCCTCTGGAATTCCTGGATCGGTCGAGTCAGCTGACAGCACTTCCTTCCATCTCAAATTCATTGCGAAACCATCCTCCTCTGGATCCAAGAGGCAGCGATACAGAACACATCTTTCTAATCAAAACATTTAGAGTATTGTCAATCTGCACTGATAATTATTGCATGATAAATTCATTTATGTTCAAGCGGAATTGAATCTGAATCAATTTAGCGATTAACATCGAAAACCGCTGTTCTTTTTTAAGACTTGACCACATGCGAATGGGGAAGAGGCGTGGCAGAGTTGTTAGTCAGGTGGAACTTATCACAAAAGGACCTCTATATTTAGAATTTACCGGGGACCGAGAGACGCAGTCAGATGAGAAGATTTCATCATTTGGAAAAATGTGCACAAGTTGGTTAAATGCACTGATGTTGAAGTAATCAAGAAGTATTTATGTGTAATACTTTTTTGTGTCAACGGCTTCGTTTACTGCTAATGCGCATTTGATAAGTGAGTGAGTAGGATGAAAAGAAGTTTCCCGAGTACGAGTCAACAACTGCCGGGCTTCCTTTTTCAACTCTCAAGCGGTCGAGAGGGCATCTCTCCTGCTGCGACGCAAAACGAGATCGGCGCGCTCATTGAAACGAGAGAGAGAGAGAGAGAGAGAGATGGACACAGAGAGAGACTAAGAGAGACAGATACAGAGAAATAAGAGAGCGAAAAAAAGAGAAAGAGGGTGAACAAGAGGAAAAGATAAATGTAGAGGTCAACTGCATATAGAGACGCGGCGGAAACACATAGGAAAACTGAAGAAAAGGAAGTGAGGAGAGGGGAAGATGACATGCGATAATGGTCAAAATGTATGCCGGCCTTCGGAGAGCGCGGCAGGGGTGGTCGGCTTATTGGAGTGCGCTCTTTCTCACGCATATTACTCCTTGCATTCATACTTCATTTCTCCATGTCATTCCATAATCTCTACCGCTAACCCATTTCGATCCTGGGCCCATTGAGTGTAGCTCGACTCTCAAATCAAGGTTCCAAGCTTTCCTTTGCTTTCCCCGCTCTCCCACCTGATATCTTCTTATCTCTTCAATAACTTGCTCTGCTTCTTTTTCCTCTTATCCGTAAATATGATCGCTAATCACAAGTCGTCCTTTCTGTCTCTCGCAACTCTCCGACCTTCTCTAATCTCTCTCTCCTTTTTTTCTTTCTTTCTTTTCCTCTCATCAGCCTGTTTCTTTCTCTCTCTCTCTGCAATATCACTCAATCACTCTTCTACAGTTTTATCCGCACGCCGCTCCCACAAACATTGATTTCCGCCCTCTCTCTCAAGTCAATGTCAATGTCGGCCGGTTGCTAGTAAGCACTTCTAATTACATGAAGGGGATCTCTTTTCTCTTGCATGAGTCGGCTAGAGAGAAACAGGGATAAAGAGGGAGAGAGAGAGAGAGAGGGAGAGAACAAGAGAGATAGCGAGAGAGAGAGATAGCGAGAGAAGGAAAGATAGCCAGAGGAAAACAGAGAATTAGATAGCGAAAGAGAAAATTATGAAAGCAGAGAGAGCGAGAGAGAGAGAGAGGGAGAGAGCGAGAACGATAGAAAGGTTGGATGCAGAGAGCGACTTTACTTTCTCACTTGGCAGATCGCATTGCATATTCTCGAATTAGAAGCGTATACATACACGCTAATCTAATGAGCTTCTCTTTTTCTTGTCGTATATCATGTCATAAGGTTGAGTAGCGAGTGCTCTTAACTCTCTTGCCAATAAATAATAAATAAGTGATGAGTTCCCTATTTAAAGAAGACGATCACGTACATTTATTTTCTCGTAATTTCTAATGTTTTCAAACTATTCTTAGGCATGCTCTCCGTCGCGTAACTCTTTCTATTGACGGCATATTTAAAGGCCATCGCTGGCTGACCACAAGTGCACGCTGCACTCTTGCACACGCATCCTTCCCGAGTTTCGCCCTTACTTGACATCATCGAAGGTCTTGCATCTTTCTCCCCTCTTTCTTTGCAGGACTCCATTCTCCCTTTCTCTCTCTCTTCTCCCTCTCCCTATTTCCCTCCCTCTCTCTTGTATTCCACCTGCTCTATCTACCTCTCCTCTCTCTCTCTCTCTCTCTCTTCTCTTCAAATCGCATCTTCTATTAAATGCGAATGCGACGGCGCGCGTAAGGCATCAAAAGGGAAGACTACACGCGTTCTGCTTCTTCAGAGTGCTCTCTCTCTCACTCTCTAATATCTTCTCTCTCTTTCTCTCCCGTCTCTCACTTTCTCACTCTCTTTTCATCGGCCCATAAACCATCATCATCATCGGCAACATTCCTGGATAGCTGCCCTTCCTAAAGCCGTGACTGGCACACTTTCACTGAACGATGACGTTACAACGTGATTGTTCCGCCACGCGTAACAATGGTTCAAACAAGCTGGCTGCCGTGACATTGATGCTGGCGGCCGCGTTCAAAGTATCGGCCGCCGTGACAATCGCCGCCTCCGCTGTGACGCCAGTCACGCTCGATGCCTGTTCGTTGTTTTTCTTTCTCAAAAAGGAATGAGATCTATTCAACTTTATTTTCAAAAATACAACTAAAAGTAATTTTTTTCAGTTGAAGGATTCAACGTTTACAGCGAGTCAGAAGAGGATGAAGCAGTCGAGGTTGATAAATGCGTATTTCTTGTTTCTGTAAACAATTTTGTTGTGAAGTGGTTATGGAAAACTAACTTAAATAGTATATTTTTAAATCTTGCTTTGAATTCAATATTAATTGACGGCTGCCTAGGTGGTGAGTGTGAAGAATGACAAGGCGGCCATTACGTGGACTCTGCCGGCGCACATTGAGAAACGCGTAGTCAAACAACGACTCATGATTTCGCTCTTGCCTGGTTACAGTCTTAATCAATTTTATTTTTTTTTAGTTTCCTATACTTTTATTGGACAATATTCTTTTAGGCGAAACTTCAACATCCGCCTCAACTTACTCGGTCTCAGTACACCCGAATCTCAGGACTTATACGTTCGAAAACCTTGCAGGTCAGCGAGGGCGTTTTTAGAGACTTATATATATATATTTATTGTTTTGCTTGTTATGCTTTTTTTGGTTTCTTATAAAGGTAACACTTCATACCGTGCGAGTGTCGAAGCATTCGGCACGGGAGAGAGGTCGTTGTGGTACGCGAGCAACACGCTGCACACTTCCCTTGCAGGTCAGACAACCTTCCATTTCTAACTTCGTTCATTTTCTAATGAGCCCTATTCATGTGAGTGACCATTCATCAAACTCAGTCGCTCTCTTTCTCTGTCCCTTTATATTTCTCTCACTCTCACTCCTTCCCTCCATCTCTCTCTCTCTCTCTCTCTCTCTCTCTCTCTCGTTTCCTCCATTCAGCTCTGGATTGGCTGCCTGCTCCAAAGGACGTGACTCTGCTGGCCCGTTCAAATGCGACCATCGAGTTGTCATGGGCGATTCCCCTCATTGTCCAAGGCACTTCTTCCGCTCTCATCAGCCAACACTTTGTTAGCCAAGCACTATTGAATTCAACTTTGTTTTTTGTTGTACAAATCTCGTTTTTATTTACTTTATTATTTGAAGAGCAAAATTTTTTTTTTACAAATATGTACATTTTGACTATTTCTTTAAACCCAACCCCATGATCGAATGTTGCAGGCAATCCCTTGTATTAATTCAGTTGAATGTCTACGAATTTGTGCATGCTCCCAAATCGTTCGTCAAGCGAACCTCGTACTCGGTTCCGATCCCGAAGCATGACTTTGTCATACCGAAACTCTCTGCTGGCACCGTCTATAACATTACGCTGCAGGTATGAGTTGGAAAATACACATATTTTTTGATTTTTCAATAAATATAAATTAATTATAAATTTTTGAATTTATTTGTCATGAAATCTACACTTTTTTAATATAAAGAAGCAAAGACGCTTTCAGGCGGGCACTTCTTTCGGCTACGGCCAACTGGCATGGAGTGTGTTCTCGACGCTGCCCGATGGAGACGAGACTCAGCTGACCCTCCGTGACGTCACTCCCAACTCGATGACCCTCGCGTGGCCGGTCGCGTGGATGTCGTCGCCGAGCGCCAAGTGTACGGTATGCGTGTCTTTTCGATAATATATTTAGATTTTAGCAAACTGGTTAAATAAACAGCTTAACAGATTCGCGCCCGTTCCATACGCACGAGCGATAATGATGCGCCCGAAACGGAACTTGTGAATACCGCGACTCCGGACCTAAACGGCAAAGCCGCCGAGTTCACCATTCGGTATCGTATTTCCTTCCAAAAATCACAACACACTTCGATCAGCAGTTCTTGTGAAAGATTATAAGACAACATTTAGCAACCTCCGCCCGTCTACAGCATATAACATCACTGTGACTACTTCCGAGCATGAGGTATTGTTTGGGTGTGCGTTTTGTTTATATTTATTTGCTTCGATCTTCTTCATCATTTATAGAAAATAAATACGTATATCTTGTTATATCAGATTCAATCGCTGAGCGGCCGGTATGTTGCCCCTCTGAAGAAGAAGAGCATTTGGTCGGCGTATTCCACTCTCGTCCAGGTGTGCTCTCTTATTTGTTGCAGTTCTTTTAAAAGTAATCACTTTCATTATAAATAATCGATTGCCAGGGCGAGTACACAGTGTCAGAAGCGCGTCTTGTCGTGGAGACGGACCACGCGGCTTCCTTCGTCTGGCAGCCACTCCAGAATCTTGGCGACATCACTTATCAGGCATCGTAGTCAATTGCATTATTGCAACCATAATAATCAGCCCGACAATTGAAGTTGTACAATGAGTTCTTGGAATAAAGGTTCGCTACATGTCACACGACGACCTCAACGAGCAGAATGTCACGTACACCGAGGAGATGAGCGAGGAGCAGCTCAGGTTTTTTTTTTCGCTGTATTTTTAATTTTGCTCACTGTTTTTCAT
The DNA here is from genome assembly GCA_945643635.1 of Allodiplogaster sudhausi. NCBI lineage: Eukaryota > Metazoa > Nematoda > Chromadorea > Rhabditida > Diplogasteridae > Allodiplogaster > Allodiplogaster sudhausi. The sequence continues at coordinate 2,540,667 of CALZFC010000019.1, forward strand.
TGCAAAAAAAGTTTTCACATGTAGTTATTTTTTAAAGTACATATGTTTTTAAAAGTTTTTTCAATGTTCTATTTTGCCTGAGTTGAGATGCCCGAAGTATGGCTGCACATGGCACTGCGCTCTCCTCTTCAACCTGCCTCGTCGGCCACGCGACTTCGCTTTCTTCGTTCGCGCCCGCGTCGATGGCCTCTGGAACAAGTGGACGCCCGTTCAGAGAAAGTCAGCCTTTCACTTTTTCACTCTCATTCTTTCTTTCATTTCTTCCACTGCTCTGCTATCTCTATACTTGACCTTGTTCTGAAAGATGGCCTCTCATATTGCTCTTTCGAGCCCTCTCACTCTACTTCCGTCATTCTCTTACGCTCCATGATTCTTCCGCCTTCTCTTTTACCCCTCTCTTTCTCTCTCTCCCATTGCTAGGCCCTGGAACATTCTTGAGCGTGTGTGCTCGATCAACCCTCCGCCGTACGTGGTTCTCGACGCCGGAGACGACGACTTCCAGCGTGAGATCGAAGTGTCCTCCGCGATTATGCCGCCGTCCACTTCGAGCAGGGATGTCTGGTTAGAGAGTGCGAGGAAGAGAGGAAACATTGAGAGAGCGTATTTTATTTCCCTCTCCATTTCTAGACTTTATTCTTATTTAAAACAATGGATAAAGAATTGAATAACGTCTGTATGAATAGGCGCTATTTGGTCGTGGTTGATAGCCGCGAGACCGGCCGCTACTCTGCCATCGACATTACTAAGCTCTCCGACAAGGCTAGTTATTTTCCTTAGCTTTTAAATACAGATTAAAATAATCTTTTTTTTTAAATAGTAATTCAAACGTTTTAGGTAACAGCCGACTTTGACCATCTCCCCTATTACATTGCCGGCGCTCTAACACCAGCTGAAGTACGCGCGGGAATCCCGTTCAGGTATCTCTTCTTTTTCTCCTAATAAAAGAACAGTAAATCGCTGTAGCGTTAGTAGCTACTTTACAGTATTGGAGATGGCCGCGTTCACGGGGGTTATCTCAATTATCCGCTAGCAGACCGCTCGAGTGAGCCGAAGTTAGAAGACCAATTTCTTTTTGTTTCTAAATATTTATTGTTCGTATAAAGACAAAAATATGAACATACATGTATATATAGAGAATGGTAAATGCTCCATTTCCAAGATGGAGCCTCGTTCCGCTGACGCAGAGTGAGAACGAAATCATGGAGCCACGCCTCCGGACATGCGGCTTCAATGAGGATGGTAGATCAGAAGATATAACTTGTGATCTCCTTCTCACTCGCTCCCTCTCCAGGTTATTTCGAGTGTGAGCTGAGCTGGTCTGAGCTGGCAGCCCGACTTCCCTTGTGGGCGAAGGCGGGTGCCTTCCTCTGTCTGCTCCTCTTCACTGCGCCCATCCTCCTCGCCATCTACTGCATCCTCTTCAAGTGCAGAAGTCAGTCCTTTTATGTCTTCTTATAGGTTCACAACAGTTTTTTTTTGCATTTGAGCAACCTAGAGATTTTTTTAATAGTAAACATTCTGTTCTCTCTTTATTGGTTGAGTTCCAGAAGTAAAGACGATTCACAAAGAGAGCAATCTCATGTACTACTCAAGCGAGTCGGCTGATGCGTGCGAGGTTCATTACTACTTGCTTGAATAATTTTTTTTTCAAATAATAAAAACAAAAAAGCTTCCCCTCAACAGGTAACCCGTGAGTTTCGCCGCATTCAGCAACGTGCCTTCGAGCCGAGCCAAACAGAAGAGCGGATCGAGTTCATGAACAGCGACGACTGATCTCTGTGAATATCTCGCTTTCTGGCTGTGTTCATTCTTCATGGAATTGCTATTAATAGCATGCAAGACATGAAATGTTGCGAAACTTGTTTTTCCCTTTGATCATTAATCTTCGCTACTGCGCTGCATTTCTGTATATCTTATGATGTTGAGGCCATATCTCTCTCGATCTTTCATCCTCACCCTCGCTCCACTCTTTTCCCACTCACAGCACTTACGAGTTCATTCAGAGAATGCAGTCCAACGTAATCCATGTCAGAGCAACGAAGATTTTTTCTATACTATTTATTGATTTCGATATTACTCTTTCATCCTTTTGCGTTGCAGTTGACAAGAGAATGAATTTGGAATAGGACCTTTTGATGTAGACGTGGAAGAGGTTGAAATTAGAAAATGAGAAAGAAGCCAATAGCACATGTTTTTGGCTTCTTTGCTTCATGAAAACCACAGAACAGCCCGCTGCCAATAGCAACGCGCACTCGGCCGCCTCCTGCCGAACCGTCTTCTCACGTCGATTCTTCCGGAAAAGCGTCATTAGTCCTTTTGTTCTGCACATGAGATGAATCTTCCCCTTGACTACCATTTTTCGCACACTTCGCAGCTTGCTTCTTCTATTGTCGCAATTTCACAAGGATTCAACATGCATTTTTTCCTTCGCCTTCTTTCCAATCTCTTCTCATTGTTTGATATACTGGTTGCATTGCATCAGATGGAATCCTCTTCGTGCGATGAGGACGGCAAACCGTTCAAAGCCTACAAACTGAGCGAAATATCTCGAGGAAATGGTACTTTCTTAATTTTTTTATTCTGCTCTTGTTATCCTTTCAAATTACTACTGGTAGTATTTAAAAAAAAAAGATTTTAGTGCATCGCCGAGTGCGAGTGTACGCGGATGGTGTATATGACCTTCTTCACTACGGTCATCTCGAGCAGCTGAAGAAGATCAAGGACGCCATTCCCAACGCGTACGTCATGGTCGGGGGTAAGCGTCCGCGGTTCATTTCGAACTTGCATTAAATATTTTCGATGATCACCTTCCTTTAAAATTTTAACTTTAAAAAAATGCTTTATGAACGAGTCAAAACTCTATCTTAAAGTTGCACCATTTTGCTTGACCTCTAGCACATAAATTTACATATTTTCACCCCCTAACACTGAGGAAAAATATACATTTGCGCGACAAGCGCGAAGAAAAGATCCATTTTGATCTCCTGGAAACCAGGAGAAAAACCAAATGAGTTTCATGCTCCTTGAAATGAATAACGGAACCCTAGTATGCACGGACAAGGACACTCTGCACTACAAAGGAAAGCTGCCCGTGATGAGTCAAGGAGAGCGGGAGCGCTCCCTCGAGCTCACGCCATTCGTTGATCAAATCATCAGCCAGCCGCCCTTCTTTCCTGCGCTCGCATTTCTCAATGAGATTCAAGTTGGGAATACAATTTGTTATAGAAAATGTTTTGTTTCCGTTAATGATATTTGTTATCTTTCAAAATAATGTTTTTACAACAAAGACAAAAATGAATTAAATCTAAGGCGGATCTAATGGCTCATGATCCTGAGCCTTACCCAGCGCCAGGCACAGAAGATTGCTACAAGGAATTCAAGGTTTCACAACCAAAATAATCAATTTGGATTTCATCATATATTCATCATATCAGAACTTTAAAAAAAACTATTCTTGGCTTGAGATTGCGGATCGCTTTCTCGAGACAAGACGAACGCCGGGAATTTCGACGACAGATCTGGTCAACCGAATCCTTCAACACGCGACACTCTTTGAGAAGCGAAGCTGCGCGAGAGAAGAGGCGGGAATGAGGATGGCATCTGCCTTATAAAGCTGTCATTTCTGACCCGTTGCCTTACCTTCTCATTCACTTGACAAATCACCTTTTTCAAGCCTTCTGGCTTGATGGGATGCCAAACGTGTGATGTGATTATTATTCTTCAACTTGTAGAATCGAGTAATATGTACTACCAGAGTTTGTAGTCGAGAACGTGTAAACTATTTATGAATCGTGAAAAAAGAGATTCTATTTATGCTTGAGAATCCTAGGCTCTTCATCGCAATATAAAATCGTAAGGAAAAAGAAGCAAAATGAAAGCGCGACGACTTGAAACGACCGTCGTCTTCGATGGAACTTTTATATTTGGTGGGCATCGATCTAGTGAGGTACTCGACAGTTTCTTTCAGTTTTTGTGTATCAATAATTATAATTATAATAATTTACTACACCATTGAATATATGATGCGAACACACGTGATATTTAAAAACGCGAAACCATGGGAAAAATCCTTGTAAAATTTTTAACAAAAATGAGCTATTGCGTTTGAGGTATAAATGGCACCGCAGAAACCAATAAAATTACTACAAGATGAAATTGACGTAAATGAGAAGATTAATTAGCATGGGCAAGAAAACGGGGTATTGATTTAATTAATCCTTTTCTCTTTCCCGTTACGCGCAACTTCCTCCGTCGCATTCATCCTGGACCGCCCGACTCGAATAGGGATCGCCACCGCGTTGTCCGCCACTGTCATCGTAGACTGGATTGCGTTACCCGCCCCTAATTATGCATATTTATATATAATAAACAATATATGTTAAAGACCTCCTCCCGCTCCAGCTGCCCCAGATCCAAATGTTGGATTTCACTATTATACCTCAAGCTTGATATCAGGGATGTTATTATGCTCAAGGAGTTTCTCGTAATTTCAAAGAGTCTGAGAAATCAACACATTTCCATATTTATGCAGGAGGGTTCAGTTGGCGGGGATAACGGTGACTTTGTTCGGAGCAGCGAATTCCTTCTCGTGGGTGGCAGCTGCATCCTCGGAATGGCCTCCATTCTTCTTCTGCGACTTCTTCCACGCGAAGATCATAGCTGAAAATTAGAGATAATATCAATGTTGATATATTTCGCTCTCTTGAACAATAAAGAATCAAAATTAGACAGTATCGCCAAAGTAGACTAACATCTCCCAAACATCAAATATCTACGAAGAATTGCTGCGAAGGCCAACCACCGCAGATGACGACGAAAAGAGCAGCGACAGCGAAGATTGGCATTTGGATGGAAGACTGGTCAACGACCTGAGGGCCATTCTCGACGCGGGGGAAGTCGGGAGAACGCTTGCTTCCTTTTCCTTGAGATTTGTTGACAGTCTTAAGGTAATCACCGAAACGAGTTCGGCCCCCTGGTACATGAATCGGGGTGAAATGCATGGGAACAACATCAAGAAGTCCCATGATTGCAGGAGAAGTGAGAGAGAGGAGAGAAACAGGGATGAGGAGAGTGAGAGCCGGAAATCGGTGATCTCTGGGATGCAACGAAATACGAGAATGTGGCAACAATACGCCTTTTATAAGCCTAATTATAATTGTGGATTTACTTATTCATCCTCTTTTGTATGAACTAATAAACTAGGCAAAACAATTGGTTAGCGATCCAGAGTTATATTTTTTCAGGTTTTGGCAGAAACATATGAATGAGGTATCCAGCACATTGTTTGCATAAAGACGTATTTCATAAACCTTGATTCCGGGGGATCATAAGAGATCGTTTCTTCGCGCTCATAGCGCGAATATATGTAAATACCGACTATTTGGCTTAAGGCCAAGGATCGAATAAAAGTTGAATTTATCCAGATTTCTTTTTGTGTATTCTTGTTATTCGTACACTTCTTGATTTTATGTGAGAGATATTGAATAATTATGAAATAAATATTTCGTCATGAATATTCCAAGTAATTATATAAACTATAATCCGTCTATAAATTGGAAATGAAAGCTTTCATTTGCCTTGACTCATCTCGAGAAGCTGTTGGCAATGGTTCATCTTCATCTGCTGCTATTATCATATCCATATCACTCTCTTCGATTTCTTGACAATTCCCTGCCTCAGATTGTAATACAAATAGCCGACTCCTTCCTGACCCTTTCAATTATCTTTTCATGTGACTTCTCTGTTCTCTCTTTCTTTTACTCTAACTGTCGCCCCACATCCTCTCTTCCTTCACTTCCCATTCTACATCCCAATTCCTCTCTCCTGACTCCTCCTTCTGGTTGCCGTGTGTGTAAATGGGGCGACTGCTCTTCAATGTGTCATAGGGGCGCCCTCAAGGCAACTCTTACAAAGAATAATGAGCTGACCAGCTAGTCATCTCAGTTCACCACCATCATGGAATGCAAGCCGGAACAGAAAAACAATGCCCAGGAAAGAGAGAGGCTTAGACTTATCTCATTCTGACCGCCCTGTCTTTTCAGTTCTCATATTTCTAAAGCCCATTTCCATTTATTCCTTTGCTTTCTAAGGGCAATCACTAACAAACTTGACGCATCCATTAGCAGCGGCATCTCTAAAATATGTATTAAGCTTTCGCTTCAGGCTATCAGGGAGAAGATGGCGAGTGCCGAGAAATATGAGTATAAAGTTCAGATATCGAGATTCGGTTTTAATAACTTCGGGTACTTCTATTAATCAATAAAGAACCCGCTGTGCGGACTTTTGTATGGACATCGAGGAATTCGAGAAGCTGTCAATTATTAACGAGTAATGAACAAGGCCTGCAAGAAGAGATCCGCCAATTCCAACTTCTCGCTCGTCATTCCTCTTCGTCTTCGTCTTCTCTTTCAGCTTCCACTTTCGTCTTCCCTCTCCCTTCCACGGCATACAAGAATATAAAATGTTTTGTGTTAAATGTCGATATTCAGATGACAAATGAACGACCTCGACAAATTCACCACAGAAAATGAAAATGAGCACTTAAAGTGCCTGTTGCCTTTGAGGTAGAAATGTCACTGCAGAGGCAACACAAAACTATTACAAGATGAAATTCACTAAAAGCGACGATTGATCTCTGTGAATATCACGCTTTCTGCCTGCGTTTTATTAGGCGCGCAATACATAAAGAGCTGCAAAACTTATTTTACCATTTAATAATTAATCTTCGCCACTTTGCTGGATTTCTGTATATGCTAAAATGTTGACCCAATATCGCTCTCGATCTTTCACCCTCCACTCTTTGGCCATCCTCAGTACTTACGAGTTTATTCCGTGCATGCAGTCCAATGTAATCCATATCAGGTCAACGAAAATTTCTGCATTGCCGTTTTTTTTGCCTTTAACAATAAGATGACAAGCTGTTAAATTTACATTAGGACCTTCTGAAAACGTGGAAGAAGTTGAAAAGAGAAAATGAAAATGAAGCCACAAGTTCTTGGCTTCTTTGCTTCATGCAAATCACACTACAGCCCGCTGCTAATAGCAACGTCCCCTAGCCCGACTCCTTCCAAGCCGTCTTCCTCGTTTCTATTCTCCTGGAAAAGAACTAAAAAAAAAGTCATTTCCCATGCTCTACTTTGCTCTGTACACGAACTGAATCCTCTTCTTGAAGCCTTTTTTCGCATCTCGCATCTTCTGTTTTTAAGCGCAATTTAACAAGGATTAAACTTGCATTTTATGGTTCCATTTTCTTCTCATTGTTTGATGCACTGGCTGCATTGCTTCAGATGGAATACTCTCCGGGCAATGAGCCGTTCAAGGCCTACAAACTGAGCGAAATATCTCGAGGAGATGGTACTTTCATGCATTACTTAATTTTGTGTTTTTTTATTCCGCTCTTACTATCCTCATATTTTTTTATTCTGCTCTTATTACTTGTACAATTCAGGATTTATGATTTTAGTGCATCGCCGAGTGCGAGTGTACGCGGATGGTGTATATGACCTTCTTCACTACGGTCATCTCGAGCAGCTGAAGCAGATCAAGGACGCCATTCCCAATGCTTTCGTCATGGTCGGAGGTTAGTGTCCACAGTTCGTTCGATAGCTTCCCCAGTTTTAAATTGTCGTTTAAATTTAATACAAAATAATTATCTATAATTCTTAACATTTTCATGAAATAAATGCTTGTTAGAATGAATTTAGTGTGCACGGACCAGGACACTCTGCAGTACAAGGGCGCGCTACCGGTGATGAGCGAAGAAGAGCGGGAGCGCTCCCTCGAACTCTCGCCATTCGTCGATCGAGTCATCAGGCAGCCGCCCTTCTTTCCGACCCTCGCCTTTCTCGACGAGATTCAAGTAGGGAATATTGTTTGTCTTGTTATGTTCAAGAGTTATTGTTATTATTATTTTAAAATTATATTATATAAGATCTCTTTCAAATATACATATACATTTTACAACCAAGAAAATGAAGATCATCTAAGGCCGATCTAATGGCTCACGACGCTGAGCCTTACCCGGCACCGGCCACGCCCGATTGCTACAAGGAATTCAAGGTTCTGCAACAAAACTTGCTAGAATACAGTTTTTTTTCACACAAATGTTCTACCATCATTTAGAAGAGGACGGTCACTGAAAAATTATGTGAGATTTGAAATTGCCGCGGCTCTTTGCAATCTCATTCGTGCTTGCAATTATGCGACCTGCGAAATTGCAGGAGAACATGAAAGTGCCTATTCCCGGGGGAACCTGCATTCATTATTTTGGGTGATGGTCATTTTTAGACCTTCTAAAACAATGCCTGATTGAGATTGCGGATCGCTTTCTCGAGACAAATCGAACGCAGGGAATTTCGACGACAGATCTGGTCAACCGAATCCTTCAACACGCGACACTCTTTGAGAAGCGAAGCTGCGCGAGAGAAGAGGCGGGGATGAGGATGGCGTCGGCATTATAAATCTGTCATTTCACCATTGCCTTACCTTCTCATTCACTCGTCAATATCTTATTCACCTTGAACGCGCCTTTCTGGCTTTGTGGAATGCCTAACGAGTGATGTGAATAAATCATAGGATGATTTATCAGGTATTTCCAGAACCGAGTAATAATGCTAGAATTTGTAATCGAGAACGCGCAAAATATTCAGATTTTGAATCATATTATTTGAAGTAGTAGAAAAGAAGAGATTCTATTTATGTGAGAACTGATCCTTGAGAATCCCGGGCAATTCAACGCAAGATGCAATAGTGGACAAGAAGAAAAATAAGCAAAATAAATGAATGCTCGAAGACCCGACAGGAACGTCGTCTTCGATGGAACATTTTATATTTGGAGGGTGTCTAGATAGTCACTTATCATATACCTACGGCTAGACTTTGTGCAATGACCTTTTGCAACAGCTAAAGAACTCGAACGAACTGGCGCCTATTACATTTGAGGTAGAAATGGCACTGCAGAAGCAACACAAAACCTGTGTCAATTGCTACTAGAAGATTACGTTGACGTCATCAGTGTAAGCATCTTACAAAATGAGAATATTAACTCGCCCTGATTAGCATGGAAGGCAACAAAAAGCAGTGTTGACTGAATGTGATCATCTTCTTCTTCATGTTCTTTTCTCTCTATGCCCAACTTCCTCCTCCTCCCTCGTCCTTCACAGCCCGACTCGGGTAGAGACCGCCTCCGCCTTGGCCGCCATTGTCATCGTAGACATGCTGGCCAGCGCCAGCGCCGCCCATTCCGTAGCCGGCTCCTGATTTTTTAATAAACTTTTTTACACAGATATTATTAAATAAAAACGAAACCATCATCCATACTGTTGATTGTTGAAAAACGAATTGATTAAATTACTGATTAAATAAATTAATAATAAGGTTAAAAAAACGATAAATGTGTGAAGACCTCCTCCAGCTCCGCCCATCGGTTGGCCTCCCCCTGCGCCCATTTCGCCTCCTCCTCGGTTGCCACCGCCGCCAAAGAGTCGACTTAGCCCGCCGCCAGACAAGAAGCGGCCAGCCAACGAGCCGATTCCCGCGCCGCCCATGCTCGACAGGAAGTTACCGATGCCTAAAAAAAAACAATAACAGCAGAATGCATTTTCATTCTTTTACATGTTGCTGAATTAGAAAATTATGTGCGAAATCCTTGCATACATACCTCCCCCTCCACGCCCTCCACCTCCCTGAGGCGGCCCTCCAGGACCGCCCGGTGTATATCCTCCGGCCGGAGCGCCTCCACCACCGCTTCCCTGCAGAACAACAATCAAATTTGTACACTGAGTTATAAAGATGAAAAAAAGAAGAAAGCAAACGCTACCTTTCCTCTACAACAGCAGCAGTAGCAGAGACAGCCGCAGCAGAGAAGCGGAATGACGATGCAGACAATGATAATCCAGAACCACGGCGGCAGCGACGGAATCTTCGGCATCCCGCCTCCTCCTCCGCCTTGGCCACCTAAACCAAGTCTTTACTATTAAATAACTTCAAATTTCGCATCGACGACATTCATTTTTTTTTTACAATTTTTTTCAAATCAAGCATATAATAAAAAAATAAATTAAATAAATTCAAGCACCACTTTGACCTCCGCCACCGAAGCCAGCGCCGCCTCCGCCTTGACCGCCCATTCCACCTCCACCCATGCCGCCTGATTGTGAGAGAAAACGAATTGTGATCATATTTGTATTTTCGCATTAAAACTATTTGAAATCCTCGCGCATTTAGCATTTTCATTTCACTGAATTCAAACAAGGAAAAAAGTTCGTGTTGCTATATAATATACGTATTATCAAGAACCACGAACCACCTCCCGAGGGCATGCGCGGCTGGCCCGCCTTGGAGACGGCCTTCTCCCACGTTCCTTGGAGGATGTTCGTGAGCGCGTTCTGAATACGACCCTGCTGGAAGTTGGCCTTCTGGAAAGGAAAAAAATCACTGAAAGGTGGAGAATATCAGACAATACTTAGAAAGATTCACCCGTCACGTATACGTACATATATCTAGCGTAGATCTAATATTCCCAAGCGAACTGAAAATTTAATAATTAAACAAGGAATAGAACTACATTTCAGCACACCTCCTTGACGAAGAGCTGTGTGAACTCGTCCGCATACACTGGGACCTTGTCATCGCGGGCAACCCAGAACTTTTGGTCCTCCACCGCAACAACAATAACGATTGCCTGAAAATTACCAAGCAAAAGATAAAATTTCCTTGAAATTCATAAAACGGTAAATGGTAGACCTTTTGGCATTGCGCATCCAGTGTCCACTTTCGAAGCAAGTTGTTCGCCAATGCTTTTATGTCCTGAAAAGATATTATTCTCCTTCAATACTACATTGATGGTTTAGAAAAACGATACTAGTAGTAAAAAAAGTGATGAATGACTAGCCTCGGTCGATCCACCCTGCACTTTTCTCATGACAGCCATTGCTCCAGTCACGCCCTTCTTGTCGCAGAATGTACGCGCGCCCTCCTATAAAGCTGCTAAATTATTATGTGCATCTAAAAATATAGAAGTCGAAATATACAAAGGAGTGATAAAAAGTTTCGGAATCTACGTCTACCTGTCTTGTTCTGCTTTCGAGCTGCTTCAGATCGTGGTCGAGACGGTATCTGTCATGGAGATTGATAAGTTGAAGTTTTATTTTTCTATTTTTTTTACAATATTATAGACTGCTCCAGCCAAGGAAGCAGATCGATTGAAAACTCTCATGCATGCATTATAGTTTTTCGGACTTTCGAATTCGTTGCGAAAAAAAACAAACGTATAAAAAAAAGTTGGAAGAAATTCCTAAAGAGATAACAGAAAAAAAACAAGAAAATAGGAATAAATTAAGTAAGTACCTGGAAGATTCGTCGAGAACTCCGTCAGGGTCGCAGATGTTGGCGGACATCTTCATGGAGCACTGCGCGAACTGGCCGGCCGTCGGGTTCGGGAAGGCTTGGACATTCCAGGGTTGGTTGCCACGCTGGGCGACAATGGAAGAGGGGAGGGAGAGCTGGAGAAGCAGACACAAAAGGCCTCCACACGACCAGCGACGTCGTCGAGAAGACATTCTTCTAAAATGTTGTTATTTTTCTGCTCATTGTATTCTGAAGCGGAAGAGAAAATTGAGACGATTGGAGGAGAAATCGGAGTTCATACAGGTCAAACGCGAAGTACACAACCCCCTTCCATGCGACGAGAACACTTTGAAGAGTAGACGAAACTGGCTTGACATTGTGGAGTGCCATTTTGAATGAAAAGTGGGACCGCGTGCGACGCTTGGCAATTTTCAGCCAGTTTGCTGCGCATGTATGGCAACTCGACTAGAAAGGTCTGTTTTATGGAAGTATGACTCCACTGGAAACCTCATTTGTCTGCAAAACGCATAGGCTGCAAAACACGGGATATTAAGCGAGTAGATTACCCTTGTTGGATATAAAACTTATATGGCACATACGGAAAGATCAACGATAAACTTCTGGCATTTCATCGGCACATTCTGTTTATGTGTGTATTCCTGGCAACTAATGCAGTGTGAAGATGAGACGGGATATTTACAGCAGCAGACGAACGCTTTATCGATGAGAAGGTGAGGAGGACGCGTTCGAGAGCTGGAGCAGGAGCAGAGAGAGCAAAAGATAGAGAGCAAATGTCCTCGGGAGGTGAAGGCAAGAGAGAGAGAGAGAGAGAGAGAGAGAGAGAGAGTGAGAGAGATTATCGAAGGGAAGAGAGACTAAGGTCGCACTCCTTATTTTCCTGCTAAGGAGAAGGAATCTAGCGACTACTTTGTAATGGAACATTCTATTAGAACGCATTTGATGGTCCCATACTGTGGAAATTGTGATCTCGCAGTAAACAAGTGTTCGGTCGGTGTAAAAAAAAGATGGCAGAAAATAAATGGACTGTTTAGAAAACGAAGTGTCATTCTTGGACTATGAATTCGTTAGGCATCTTTTCCACTATTTCTCACCCTGTCTACTATCTCTCGGTCTCCCTCTGTCTCTCCCTCCCTCTCTCTCTTTCCCTCTCTCTCTCTCTCTCTCTCTCTTTCTCTCTTTCTCTCTCTCTCCCTCTCTCTCGCTTCGCTCTCTCACTTTCAACCGCTTTTTCGCCAATTTTGCGCATGCATGTATCCATCATGTTTTCACCGGGCATGCGCCAGAAGCAAGTCTAACAACAAAGATATCGCTTTGCCGGATCAGATTTTAGCCAGTCAAGGGTGTTGGAAACGCGAGAACTTCAGATAAAAAATTTTTGCCGGACTCTGATGGCAACGAAGTTAGAGGACCAGAGTGGGGGCAAAGAGAATGAGAGCAGCAGGGAAACAGAGAGGAGGAGAGAGAGATAGAGAGAGGAAGAAATGGAGTGCCAGAAAGAGAGAAGTAAAATGAAGGAGCAAGAATGTCATGCGGCTTGCATCTCATGCCCGATTCGTTTTGGAGAACTTGGAGGGCGTCCTCTCTCTTTCTCTAACTCTCTCTCACGCTCTCTCTCTATATCTCTCCCTCTTTTTCTCTCTCTCTTCTCCTTCTCCTTCCTCTCGCACATGTGCCACTTCGTTGCGTGGCAGCACCTATTCAAGCAATCTGGACTGCTCACTGCCAGAGTCAAGAGGGACTCCCGTTCCGGCTGCTGAATTTCCCAGCAACAATTAATATTATGAGTAAGAAAGTCGGCCGAAAATGAAGTATTATATATTCCATAAGTGATAAATCAAATTGTGGAAATATTCAGACATGTTTACTTACTTTGTTTGACTCCAAACGCAGAATTAAAAAAAAAGATGAAGTAACTTTATAAATAACAATATATTGTTCAAAGGAATTCCCCATAAATTAAAGTAATGTAGCATGAAAGTAAGAAGGGAAGAAAGAATGAAGGCAGTAAAGAGGGTATTCTCTCAGTGATGGGGACGAAAGCCATAAAAACGGAAACTGAAGGGAAGAAAGAGCGGTCTTCATAGGAATCACACTGTCTCTCTTTCGCAGTTTCAGTGATCTTCTTCCATTTTGTGCTCATCAAATGAGAAAAGGTAAAAAAAAAGCATCCAAAGACATCTCCAACTAAAACGATATGAACGTAACTAATACGGATTTTCCGTAGTCAACATGAACATATTTTCCGGCTTCGGAACACAGCTCATCATAGAAAGTGGTGAGCGGTAATAAAAGCGAACACAACCGCAATTCTCTCCCGTGTCTCCTTGGCACTTTCTTTCTTGTTCTGTCTCCTCTCTATTCAGCTATCTCTCTCTCTCTCTCTCTTAGTCTTCTTCTCTCGCTCCCTCTCTATCTCCTTTACTTTCTCTCTGAATCCCTCATGTCCCTTCTCACTCTCTGCCTCGACCTCTTGCACTCATCCTCCTTCTCTCTTTCTCTGCCGACTCACAGAATCGATGAGAGAGTGACACGACTGGCGAGAACAGTAAACAGCCGAGTCGAACACGCCCGTCTGTCTTTCTCTCTCCTTTCCTTTGTCTCGCTCTCTTCAGCGCTCATTTCGCTCTCGCCTGTTCCTACACTTCTTACATATTTATTGTCGTCCGCATTTGCAGAAAAAAATAAAAAAATATTGTGTGCGCAGTGGAGCATAAATTACATACATTGATTTGTAAATACAATTCAATGTATATAGGAATGAAAAAGATGAACAATAAAGAGCAGGCTAAGCTGGTAAAATGTCTCTTTTATTCTATAATAATGGTGTTTATTATTAGTCTCCCTTTCTCTCTCAGGGAAAGTGGCCAATAGGCTAGAGTCGACTCTTGAGCTCGAGCTTGGCCACCGACTCGAGATGCACCTCGTCAGGGCCATCCGCCATCCGGAGAGATCTGCAAAGTCCAGGTAATCTTGCTAATGGACTGCACTTTTCGTTCACTTTCACAACATCCTTCACATATTAATCTCTCTCTCTCTCTCTCTCTCTCTCTATCTCTCTCATGCTCTCCAACCTGGCGGCTATCCAGAAGTGTGCGAGGGGAGTGTCATGCGTGAATCCCCTGGCTCCCTGCATCTGAATGGCGGCGTCTATGACTCGGCAGGCCATCGTTGGCGCGGCCACTTTGATCATCGCGATCTCACGCATCGCATCCTGCAATTATTGCTCATTTCTTTTCTGTTTTTAATTTTCTGTCTAGCTTTCTATCTGAACTTCCACATTCCACCATTTCCGATAGTTTTCAATCAGCTTATTTCCCCAAACAACATTCGTCTGCAAAAATTGATCGATTGCAGTCTATCTGTCAAGAAAATGGCCAAAGCTGCTTTTAATAATTAAAAAAAGAAAAAGTAAACTCTCAAGTCACCTTAGGCCCGACAGTGTCGATGATGTGTGCCGCCTTGAGCACGAGCAGCCTTGCCTGCTCGACGTCGATGCGTGCGGAGGCGAGTGCGAGGCGGTTCGAGTTCATCTCTGCCAGACGGCGTCCGAAAGCGACGCGGCTGCCGATCTGGATTACTTTTTTTTAATTCAAACAATTTTTCAGTTATAATTTAATAATTTATTTTTAAAAGAAAATATACTTTTTTTCTTACGAAGCAATATTTGAATAATAAAGTGTGACTGACGCGCTCCTTCATGATGTCAATGGCGCGTTCCGCATGCCCAATGAGACGCATTGCGTGATGAATCCGTCCCGGACCGAGGCGACCCTGGAACTCGCATACTCTTCTCCCAAACTCTTACGGTGCATGAACTCGTGACACTCATTTTCAGATTATTAAATGTCGGACGGGCTAGCAACTATGCTAATATATGTATATGTATATATATATATATATATACCTGCAAGATTTGAGAGAAAAATTCAAGTGTAACCTGTGCGATCTCGAATCCGCGGCCCTCTCCGAGTAGCATGTTACTGACCGGCACTCTCACGTTCACGAACTCGACTTCGCAGTGGCCGACTGGGGAAAAGACAAATAGGATTTCCCTATACTTGTATTTTACCATTACCTATTTCACCACTCCAGACATATGTACAATAAAGTGTGACAGCTATATAGAATACTAACAAGGAGCATCGCGAACGCCGTAGACGGGGAGGGCGCGGACGATGCGAACTCCAGGAGCGCGCATCGGCACGAGCACCATGCTCTGCTGCGTGATTCGAGATGCCTGGGGAGAGGAATGTTCTGCCTCTCTCTCCCTTTCCCTTACTCTCTCTCTCTCTCTCCTCTATCCCTCTTTCTCTGTTGTTCTCTCTCTCTCTCACTCCTTCTCTCCTTCTCTCTCTCTCTCTCTCTCTCTCTCTCTCTCTCGTTCTCTCCTTTCACCTTGCTCTCCTGCGCAACTCTTCCCATGAAAACAGCGATTTCACACTTTGGATGCGCCGCACCGGAAGCGAACCACTTGCGTGCGTTGATGATGTACTCGTCGCCGACGCGTACGAACGAGCCCTATTAAAAATAAGAAATTGGAATACTGTAGCACTGCAACATCTTTTCATGTTTGGCACTGAAATGAATTATTTTGTAAGAGTTCTTAAAAATACTTGCCGTAAAAAAGCAACTTGCCTGAATGTTGGAGGCGTCCGAGGATGCGACGTCAGGCTCAGTCATGGCGAAGCAAGAACGAATCTCGCCAGCCAGAAGGGGGCGGAGCCAGCGATCGCCTGGATAGAAAACAAAATTATGAAAGAAAAGAAAAGAAAAGAAAAGGATTAAGATAAACAAGAACAAAGTAATGAATGTCTGCTGACGCTGCTCCTCCGTGCCGTACTTGATGAGCACCTCCATGTTGCCCGTGTCCGGCGCATTGCAGTTGAAGATCTTTTAAAATGCAATTTTTTTCTCTTTTCCATAAATGAAAAGGAATAGAAACGGTGATGAATAGCGGTGACTTTAATTAAGAAGGTATTTAATATTGTAAGAGAAATACAAAGAAAACAGACAAAAAAATAAATAAAAGGTGTAGATCATGAATGAGAAGTATACCTCTGGCGCAATCATACTCCGTCCCATCAGCTCGCAGATGTGCGCATACTCCACATTGGTGAGGCCAGGGCCAAAGCGGCCGGCCGGGTCGATGTGTTGGGAGATGAACAGATTCCACACGCCTAGGCTACGCGCTTTCACCTAAAATAACCAGTCCATTTAGCCCATTCTCAATTACTTCATCGATCTTCCGAATAAGAATTAGGATTTAATTTTTAAAAAAAGGACCTTGAGCTCGGCAATCCTCGGATGCACATTCCAGTTGTTGTCGTGGTCCACAAAGTCAATGTACTCCTTCTCGAAGGAGTACATTGTCTCCTTTAACAAAATGAGTAAGCTTAAGTGTAATGTTAACGGTTAGTTGCAGGTCAGCAAAACCTATTCAACGTTTGTCAAGTTTTATAAGCAATGAAATGTGTATGTACCGAGTGAACCATTTCCTTGACGATGCCATAGAATTTGCGCGTCTTCTCCGAGAGTTCGGATGGCGACGTGAGAAGTGCTAACATTCAGTGAATTATTAACCACTTTTTTTTATTCAGCATTTACTGTGTATTAAAAAGTATATTTCTATGAATAAAAATGAATAATGAAGCAGAAGCTGAATATTCTGCTGCGATGAGTTCGAGTGGTCAGCCTTGTCGATGAGCTCGAGTGCCTTGCGTGCAAAGTGCCGCGGCACCGCACGGAGCAGATGCGCATTGGTGGACGCGGCTTGCTTCAGGCGAGAACGCATGTAGACGCCTTCAAGGAACGCGAAACTCTCATTTTCAGCCCTAATTCATTTACACAATAAATAGTTAATTTTCAAATAGAGTCTCTCTTGTCGTTTAATTCAGGTTCAGGGTTGGGGGAGCAGACACTGAAAACAAATGAGAGTTTTCAGTGTCTGCTCCCCCAACCCTGAACGATGCACGCGAAGCGGAAGAAGGTGAAGGCGATGTAGTCATGCCACTGCATCACCTGACGCCTCTTCTCTTCGAGTAGAGAGCGACGATCTCGTCGGCTGATGGAATTCCAGCTCGGCGCAGCTCATCCGGCGACAGCATTAAGACCGAACGCAGGGCCTGGACGATCGGAAGTGACGCACTTCATATTACAAAGCTGTAGTAATTTATATTTAAATTGTCAAAAATGTTTTTAAATAAACAATCATGTTCACGCACACTGTGACTGATTGGATTGTAGTGCGAGAAGAGGAAAGTGGCGAGATCGGCGAGGGGATCTCCAATGGTGGAGAGCTCCCAGTCGAGGACGGCGATGATGCGCGGCTCGCTCGGATGGAACACCACGTTGTCCAATCTGATTTCAGATTTAACATTCATAACGTTTTATTAATTCTTAAACAAGAAATCTTAAACTAGTACGAAATAACATGTCAAAACTGCACAAGCGATACAAAAACAAGAACCGAAAATCGCCGTGAACGAGGCAGACGTCGCCGTCGCGTGGCAGATGCTTCTCCAGGTACGCCTTCAGTTGTTGCAACTCCTCGATCTCATCCGTTTTCGACATCTCGTACGCCGTGCACCAACGAGCAAAGTTGCGTGACATGTAGCCGTCTAGAGTATGTCCAGATCTCGCTCTCTCTATCTCTAGTTTCGTTCTCTCTCTCTCTCGTTCTCTCTTTCTCTCTCTCTCGTTCTCTCTTTCTCCCTCCCTCTCTCTTTCTTTTGACCTCTCACCGCACCTTTCCGTCCGTAGTCATCGAGGCCGACAACGGCCGTATTAACGTTGTGAAAGCGCTCGAGAATACGCGCACTTTCCTCATATATTTGGCGTCTGGAAGCATGATCTCTAATGTCTGATCAATGAACGAAGATATGTAAATCGGACTTGTACCGTTCTTGTGGCGAGATGCCAGGCAGCGACGGATCCTGAAAGATGCGACCACGCACGTACTCCATGATATAGAAGGCGCTGTCGAGCAGACTACAATGAAACTATATTTAAACAAAAAAAATTTAAGTAACTTATAAAGCATGTTACTTTGCGACGAATTATTTTCTTTAAATACAATTTTTTTTTGATACTTTTCATTGTAGACGAAGACTTTCGGGACGGGAACGTCAGTCTGCTGAAGGGCCTTCAGGACACGAAACTCACGGTCGAGCTGGTGCGCCTTTGGTAGGAGGCTGCCTACCTGAGCAGAAGTTGTTCAATATTACTCTATTCTCTTTCTTTCTCTCTCTCTTTCTCTCTCTCTCTCTTTCTCTCTCTCTCTCTCTCTCTCTCTCTCTCTCTTCTCTCTCTCTCTCTCTCTCTCTCTCTCTCTCTCTCTCTCAAACCGGTTTCTTCCTCAGCACGAGCTCCCTCCCTCCCGCGCGCAGATAGTACGTGGGATTTGACTGTCCATGGCCGAATCGTCGAACGATGACATCATCGTCTCGCGCCGTTACGATTCCCAGGTCGCGCGAGAGCTACGCGCGCAGGGGGCCGAGGGGAAGCGACTCGCCTGGCAAGTCTACGTGAGCAATTGCGAATTTGAAAATATAGGAGCTTAAATTTTTCGCTATAAGGATGATTCCGAGAATGTGTCCGGAGTGAGCTTGTGAATGTATCAGAAAAGAGTCAACTTTCTAAACTAAAAGTTAAAGGAGTAAGCTGAAATCCGTCGCCTATTCCGAAAGGAATATTAGTGTGTTATACAATGCTTTAAATTTAACAGTTGTCGCCAACTAAATTATGGCCTAAAGGTTTGTCGGAGCATAGGGTGGCCAGCGACCGTTAAATTTTCACTTACCGGACGCAAACGGACAATTTAAAAACGCTTGCTTTATGATAAAAGATTTCGAAGCAAGGATCAACAGGATGACGTGGTTCAAAACTACGATACTTCAACATACACAACATTTCGTGTTAGGAGTTAGCGACTTTTAAGCTCCTTTAACATTGCACATGAATAAACACATAAAGGAACGAGCGGAATTAAGAGAGCGGACTCGGCAGAAGCGGCCTCGTCTCCGACGGCACGTCCAGCGAGAAGCCAACGAGAGCTGCGAGTTCGCCAAGTGCCTTCGCCGTGTTTGTGACCTGGCAAGTGGACAAGGCGTTCAATTTAAAAGTATTAAAAACGACAACTCTTCATTTGTGATGCATAAAAAGGTAGCAAACACAGATGTACATACATACATATGCATGCGACTCTTGATTACCTTGATAGTCTGAATGCCGAGTGCCTTGGCGCCTTTCAAGTTCGGCCCGAGATCGTCCAGGAGCACTGCACGTTCGGGACGAGTCTGTAAGATAGTATATTAGCATTAAAAAGTTTACGAATTACAAGCGTGTTATATAAGTGAAATTATATGTAAGCATGCTAACAACGCCAATCTTGTCAAGAGCCAGCCGGTAGATCTGCTCGTCCGGCTTGCGGAGTCCGACGCGGCACGACTCGACGAGTGCGTCGCAGTGATCGGACAGAGTCGGGGGAACCGTCGGCAGGAGACCGACTCGGTCAAATCGGAAGTTATTCGTCACCACCGCTACTTTGATGCCGGAGGAGCGGAGAAGCTGAGGAGATGGAAGTAGAGGGTGAGAGAGAAAAACGAGAGAAGTATGAAGAGATGGAGAGGGAATTAGAGAAGAGGAGAGATCATCCACCTTCATGGCATCAAGCATCGCTGGGTACAAGCAGGTAGAGGAAACGTCGAGCACCTTCGAAAAGATTGGAATCACATCTTCGATGTGCGATTGTGCTGGAAAGGGAGTTTACCTACCATTAGGTAGCTCTCTCCTGAAATTTTCTTTACCTTTCGGCACCTTATATCTTCCGCAATATCCACGACAAATGTGAAGTAAACACTTTCTTAATAGAGCGATCTGAGCAAAGCGTGTCTAAACTATGACCGAACTGTGTGCGCTAGCGCATACAGTTCGGTCATATGCAGTTCAGTCGAGAGAGTGCAAGTGAAAGAGGAGAGGCGGCTAATGATGACTGTTGAAAAACTCCCACCTTGTGAAATTTGCTTTAAATATTTAACGAATGAACAAAAGTAACTTTCCAGGTCGGTGTTTTCGACAAAGAAAATAGCATATAGAAAATTATTCTCCGGATAGCTCATTTAAATGTAGCTGCAATAAGCTCGCCGACCTTCTTGTTTAACAGGAGTGTGTAGAGAGGCTCAAAGTCCTCGATGGTCATTCTGCCCAGCTCGACGAGATGAAAGGCGCGTCCCGCTTCCTCGTCAGTCATCATCGTCTCCCACATCGAGTCGCGCGCCAGACCGAACTCCTCCTCCAATTCTAGGAAAATCGGAGGTAAGATACAACAGCCGAAAATTAGATCAATTTGTTGCCTAATAAAATATATTTCGATGTGACAGCGCAAATGTATGACAGAAATATGTCGCCTGTCTAAATGCTGTATTAAATTACTTACGCTTCCAAGCGTCAGACGGCACCGGCAGAAGCACTCCGCCCATGTCAAAGAGGACGGCATCCACCTGCCGAGCACGATCACTCATTGCTCTCTGAAGCAAATGTCACATGTCAACAATTAAAGTTTAGGCTATTTCAGTATTAAGTCTTTTATGGCAAACAAATATTACTCATACATTCGATTAAACAAAACTTCATGCATGAATTCGGACCAAACAAGTGCTCGAGATGATCTGAGAGACATATTTTACAATCATTTGCGTATTTAGTGATTCATAACCAAAGTTCTAGGATTGAGAATACTGCAAAGTAATTCTCAGCACATTGAAAAGAAGCAATGTCGAGTGAGAATAGAAGGGGCCTCCTTGCATGGCTGCAATGTTTTGTTGTAGTTTGTCGTTGTTCACTGCACACTCGCGACGCATGGTCTAAACCGAGGCGAAGAAGAGATAGGAGCCTCTTTCCACCGCAAATGAACCCGTTGCATAACAAACTTGATGTCGCCTGTACTCTTGTTGTAGTCTGTCACTTCAAGAAGGAAACAATCGCTTTAATTGTGCTGCATGCCATGTAAAACAGCATTTGAGGGATACAATAAAATCACGTCACAACACGAATGCAATAATTTACAATGTAAAAAAGGAACGGAGGTATTTTTTGCAGAGTGATTACGCATAAGAACGAGTATGGAATGACCCAAAATCTCTTTCACAAGTAAAAAAAATTATTCCGTCGCAGCACACCAATTAATAATAAAGTAATCAAGTAATCATGAATGTAGATAGCTACTTGTAAAAGTAACAGAGAGGAATGTAGATGCGTGAGTGATTGGAATTTACGAAAATAAGTCCTTTTCAACTGCCCAGATCATAAAAGGAAGTAATTCCATTTCCATCAAAACAGTGATTGCCTTGATTTTCCATATTACGCTAGAGAATCATCAGGATCCTGTTCATCACAGATTGTCAGCAAGAAAGTGTTGTTACTGTCTGTTGTAATCTCAAAATATCTAGTCCATTTCGTTCAAATGTTTGTCAGAGTAAGGCTATCACAATTTTGCTTACAATATGCCTTGGACCTTAGCGCTATTACGATTTTATCACAACTTAATAGATAAATATTACATGATGCGTAAATTCCATATTACACTCTATCAACATGTATATAGCATACGGAATACCATTTGGTACGTATGGTTTGCGTCTATTTACAGTGAAAATAGGCAGGACTCATTGAATCAGTTTTCTGTACTTGTCATCCCCCCTTTTTTGCCGCCAAAAACGGTATTTGTATATTGGCTTCAACTTATACGAGGATAGTCATTACGTTCCCTTGATTTCATATGAAAGTCTAAGACATGAAGTCCAGTATCCTGGAAAATGGAATTTTCACTTGCCGGACGCAAACGGACAATTTAAAAACGCTTGCTTTATGATAAAATATTTTGAAGCAAGGATCTTGGCAAATTGGCAGGATAACGTGGTTCAAAACTACGATACTTCAACAGCATGGCCCGTTCAGGGCGAGTCTGTGAATGTCATGTTTTACTATATTAACTAAATAAGTTAAAAAATAACCAACGAAATAAAAACTTGTTTTATGAATAATATTAATTTTTTTACTAACAATGCCAATCTTGTCAAGAGCCAGTCGGTAGATCTGCTCGTCCGGCTTGCGGAGACCGACGCGGCACGACTCGATGAGTGCGTCGCAGTGATCGGAGAGAGTCGGCGGCACCGTGGGCAGGAGACCGGCTCGGTCAAAGCAGAAGTTATTCGTCACCACTGCTACTTTGATGCCGGAGGAGCGGAGAAGCTGGAGAGAGGGAAGTGGAGGGTGAGAGAGAAAAAACGAGAGAACTAGCAAGAGGGTATCTAAGACAAAGAGAATTTCTCATCCACCTTCATCGCATCAAGCATCGCTGGGTACAAGCAGGAAGGGGAAACGTCGAGCACCTTCGAAAAGATTGGAATCACAGTTTCGGATGTGCGATTGTGCTGGAAAGGGAGTTTACTTACCATTAGGTAACTCTCTCCTGCAATTTTCTTTACCTATCAGCTCCATTTATTTTCAGCAATATCTACGACAAATGTGAAGTAAACACTTTCTTTATGGAGTGATCTGAGTGAGTAAAACGTGTGTAAACTATGACCGAACTGTGTGCGCTAGCGCACACAGTTCGGTCATATGCAGTTCAGTCGAGAGAGTGCAAGTGAAAGAGGAGAGGCGGTTAATGATGACTGTAGGAAAATTCCCATCATGTCAAATTTGCTTCAAATCGGTAGCGAATGAACAAAAGTAACTTTCCAGATCGATGTTTTCAACTAAGAAAGCAGCATATATAAATTATTCTCCGGATAGCTCATTTAAATGTAGCTGCAATAAGCTCGCCGACCTTCTTGTTTAACAGGAGTGTGTAGAGAGGCTCAAAGTCCTCGATGGTCATTCTGCCCAGCTCGACGAGATGAAAGGCGCGTCCCGCTTCTTCGTCAGTCATCATCGTCTCCCACATCGAGTCGCGCGCCAGACCGAACTCTTCCTCCAATTCTAGGAAAAACGGAGGCAAGATACAACAGCCCAAAACTAGATCAATTTGCTGCCTAATAAAATATATTTCGATGTGACAGCGCAAATGTATGAAAGAAATATGTCGTCTGTCTAAATGCTGTATTCAATTACTAACGCTTCCAAGCTTCAAATGGTACCGGCAGAAGCACTCCGCCCATATCAAAGAGGACGGCATCCACCTGCCCAGCACGAACACTCATTGCTCTCTGAAGCAAATGTCACATGTCAACAATTAAACTTTAGGCTATTTCAGTATTTAGTCCTTACAGGCAAACAAATATTACTCATACATTCAATTAGATAAAACTTGATGCATGAATTCGGACTAAACAAGTGCTCGAGATCATCTGAGAGACATATTTTACAATGATTTGCGTATTTATGATTTATAACCAAAGTTTTAGGATTGTGAAAGTTGCGAAGGAATTCTGAGCACATTGAAAAGAAGCAATGTGGAGTAAGAATAGAAGGGGCCTCCTTGCATGGCTGCAATGTTTTCCTTGCATACTCGCGATGCATGATCTAAACCGAGGCGAAGAAGAGATAGTAGCCTCATTCCACCGCAAATGAACCCGTTGCATAACAAACTTGATATCGCCTGTACTCTTTTCGCTTTACCAGGGTCATATTGTATTCTATCGCTCCAAGAAGGAAGCAATCGCTTTAATAGTGCTGCATACAATGTAAAACAGCATTTGGGAGATACAATAAAATCACGGAACAGCACGACAGCAATAATTTACAATATAAACAAGGAACGGAGGTATTTTTTGCAGAGTGATTACGCAAAAGAACGAGTATGGAATGACCCAAAATCTCTTTCACAAGTAAAAAAAATTATTCCGTCGCAGCACACCAATTAATAACAGCGAAATCATGAATGTAGATAGCTACTTGTAAAAGTAATAGAGAGGAATGTTAATGCGTGAGTGATAAGAATTTACGAAAATAATTTCTTATCAACTGTACCTATCATAAAAGGAAGTAATTCCATTTCGATCAAAACACTGATTGCCTTGACTTTCCATATTACTCTAGAAAATCACCAGGATCCTGCTCATCACAGATTGTCAGCAAGAATGTGTTGTTACTGTCTGTTGTTTCCTCAAAATATCTAGTCCATTTCGCTCAAATGTTTCTCAGAGTAAGGCTATCACAATTTTGCTTACAATGTGCCTTGGACCTTAGCGCTATTACGATTTTATCACAGCTTAATAGATAAATATTACATGATGCGTAAATTCCATATTACATTCTATCAACATGTACACAGCATAAGGAATACAATTTGGTACATATGGTTTGCGTCTATTTACAGTCGTGGGAAGGTTTGAATTGCACGCAAGGAAAGCTATGGAAGTCAAAGAAAAGATTAAAACTCGAGAAAAGCAGCTTCCTCGCAGTTAGCTAAAGTAATTTCAATCAGAAAGGTTGTATTAAAAATACTGAATCATCAAAAAAAACAATGTGCTGCACTAAGATATTCGGAAGAACGAACATAAAAATTGCAGAAGCTCATTCGGAGTGAGAAGAACCCGAAAACTCTTCAAAACGTAATCTTGACTAATTTATGAAAAATGTAGAAGAGGGAAGAAATTGCAAAATAGGAAAGTGTTTAATTGCACAGTCTCTGAACATGAATGTGCTGAAAGTGCGAAAGTTTGTTTGCGGCAGAAAAGGCTGATTTTGTGCTAGAAGCTTGTGATATGTCAGTTCAAGAAGCGAAGCTGATATGGTAATTCAAAATTGGTGCTAGAGAGGGGCAGTGATTTCTTGGTATGTTGACAGACCAAAATTAAACGATAAAGCATTGGTAAATATAGTCAGGAAAAAATTGGCTGTGGTCAAGTTTTAATTTGATATTGTTGTCTGCTTCGTGCAGTTCTCTCATGCGACGACTCCGGAGAGCGTGGAGGAGCCGGTGGAACGGCGCCGGAGTCGGCCGAGAGCAGCCTCGGCCGCGGCCGCCTCGTCGCCGCCTGCCTCCTTGGCCGCCGCGGCGTCCAACTCCTTGAGATTCTCCTTCTCTTCCGCCAGCATCCACGCGGCCGTTCGATAGACTCGCACGTGCACGACGTGGCCAATCTTCGCGTGCGAGTAGCACGCGTCGTAGATCGTGCGGTACCTGACGATTAAGAAAAGAGTGCTAATTTTGTTTTACTACTTTTTAAGATTTAAAAAAGTTTTAAACGTGTAATTAGCATAATTGGTATTGTTTCGACAATAAAAATGATGGCCTAACCAGAACTCCTCCTTGGACTCTGGCGGCCGATCGGGGAAGCGAGCGTGGCGGCCGGCGAATTGGTCGTCGGAGATGAGCGAGGACGCGTGACGGTGGATGATGTCACCGATGTCCGTCTTTCCTGCAACATTGTTGATGATGTATCCGTTTTTATTATTTCAACTGCTGTCCCAATGACTGTGTAGATTTATATGAACGAACATCTACGAATGTTTCCCTTTTACTTTTAGGCGCCGTATACTCATTTGCAGATTCGTAACTCACCAGCGCCTTTTGCTTGACCATTCCATATAATCTAATAAATGCAAAGTGATAAGTGGAATCTGACCGAGTGCCTCTGCGAAGCCTTCCTTGCTCCGCCAGAGCACCTCGTCCGGGATCCAGCCTTGGAAGGCGGCGCGCAGCAGATGCTTCTCCAGCTTCCGCTGCATCAACTTGTACGACGGCGGAAGACGCGCGACCAGGTCGATCATTTTCTGCATTTGTTACGGGTTTTATTATCTCTTCATTATCTCCTCTACAGTAATCGTCAATATTTAATAAAATGAAACAAATATGTATTTAATAATAATAAAAGCGTACCTTGTCCAGGAAAGGAACGCGAATCTCGAGTCCATGACAGCTGGTCGACCGATCGCAACTTAACGAACAGGGCTGCCGAGATTGCGAAACATTCTTTTCAAATCTATTTTCTCAATTCGCTTGCAAATACCAAATGCCAAAATTTAACAGACGAATTGATCACAAATTATCAGCCTAACAATAGCATGTCATAAGATATTCAGAAAAGATCAGCCTTACCGTAGCACGTCGTACTGGTGGAGATGATGAAGTCGTCGCAGGATCTCCTTGTGCAGATGGAATTGGTTGGGCGCACGCTGCATGTACGCGTACGAGCCGAAAAGCTCATCAGCGCCCTCGCCTTCAAACGTTCCTCATATCTCACTGGCAATGAGCTCTTTCCAGTGTCAATCCCGTGCAACATCATATGAGAAGTATCATATTGACATAACTCTAGTAATACATTAGTCTAATTACAAGTTTGACCTGAGAGCAGCACTTTAACATCGGAAGTAGCTGAGATGTGCTTGCAGAGAAGGTAGTGAGCGATTCCGCAACGGAGGATCAGCGGGTCGAAGGTCTCCAGCGCGTAGACGACTTCTGTACTTCATTTATTCTATCTTTGTCTCCTATCTTCCTCCTTTCTGCCATCTCTCACTTCTCTTCCTTCTCTCTCTCTCTCTCTCCCACCTGGAATAATATCAATGCAGTCCTGTGCAGTGATGACGAGAACGCGTAGCGGGATGTTGAGGAACTCGGCGACTCGGCGAGCGTTCTCGAGATCGGGCGAGTCCTCGAAGCCGACCGAAAAGGCGATCTGAGGGAATTTTTTTATTTTTTTATTGAATTTAGCTGATTACGCACAAAATTTTATTTAATGTGACATTAAAATTCACTCAAAATTAAAAATTAATTATGTTCACGATTACCGAAATTTTCTAAGCGCCTGATGGAGAGGGGAAGAGGAGGACTGACCGGCTTAACAGGAAGATACTTGGTTGCGATGGCAGCGATGAGTGATGAGTCGAGACCGCCCGAGAGCATGAAACCAAAGTGACGATTTCCCATCAGTCGTTTCTCCACTGCCTTCAGCAGAGTCTCGCGGATCAGCAGCTGAAAAAAGTCATAGAATTACATCTCATTATGTAAGTTTCTTGAGTTATTTTATCTTTCTAAGTAAAGCTTTGCATATTCTTATTCAAACATTAAGACAAAATTTTCTATATATTAAAGTACATATAGTCGAGATGATTGTTAATTTTCTATTAAAATGTTTCTAAGATGTTCAATAGAAAAAACAAGTACCTGCGCATTTTCGATGGAATGGAATCGGTCGGCGATCGAGGGAATGGTGAAATAACGACGTGGCTGCACCTGGAGGGTCCTGGCGCGATTAAGGAGAGATACGGTAGCGCAGCAACCAGGTGGGAAGTATTCGACGCGTTCGCACAGGTCCTCGATGCATTTGATCTCCGAGCCAATGATGAGTGAGCCTGGAGAGGAAAGTTGAGAGAGGGGAGAGAGGGAGTGAGAGAAGAGTAAGAGACAAGCGGATGAGAAAGAGAGAAAAAAAGAAAGAGATGGCTGACAATTGTTGCATAATTTTTATCTGATAGAATAAATAATCATTCCCGACGGATTATCTCTGGATTATGCGCACCATCAGCGGAGTGTCCGTAGAAGAGCGGCCGGACGCCGATGGGATCTCTTCCGATGTAGACTCGCTCCGCATCCGCCATCACGAATGCGAACACGCCGTCGAGACTCGCGCATGTCGCACTAAAATACACTGAAGTTGAAGAATTCTCCAAAATGGGTTCCATACCCAGTGATGCACCATAATTGAATTTTTGGTTATATTCTTATTACTCTCACCTTAGGTCACCATTGGTGCCGAGGAAGGCGTGCACTATTGAAGCACAATCAGAACCGCCGTTTGTGACGCCGAGCAGTGGGTATGTCTCCTGCAGCGAAAGTCATGGTTACTGTAGCATAAGAATAAACCTCTGCTTTACTTTACTTGTCTTCAAGCAGTTGTTGCGCGGCAATGTGTATGAATGCGTACCAGGCCAAAGATTGAATAGAGACAGACGAAAATAACGGGATATAAGGGATAAAAACGAATGTCAGAGGAAACAGATACTGTGATAAAGAGAGAGAGAGAGAGAGAGAGAGACGAGGGGAATATACAGTACGTGATAGTATTCCTCTTCATTCAGACATCTACGTTTGTTTGCATAGCAGGGCATGACTGGATTTTCTTCTTTGCCTATTTCCGAGATCTCCAGAGCAAGGCGGTGAAAGCAAGAGAGGATCAAGACGGTTTACTTTTTTGCTCCTTCTGTCAACAATACTTATTTTTGTAATCGAATTCATTTTACAAATAGAAATTTATTGTTCCAAACGCGGTTAACGCTAATTTTTGACGCAAAGCATCATTTGAACTACTTCGCGCCGTCCTTTTGCGATAACAGGATTTTTTTTGTTGTTGTTTGAAAAGAGCTATTTTTTGGTTCCTCACGAGCCCATCGCGAAAAGAGGAACAACGACTGCTGAGAATGGAAGAAGCTGAGGTGAACGCCTTCTTACAAACAACAAGCAAAGAGCGACTGGAGAAGCAGAGGAGCGAATTGTCACGAGACGGAGTGGAAGCTAGAAGGAGATGTACACACAAAGACCACCAGGAATGAAAGAGAGAGGTGGGAAAGAAGAGAGAGAAAGGGATGGAGAGAGAGACAGAAAGAGAAAGAGAAAGAGGGAGAGAGGGATGGAGAGACAAAGAGAAGTTGTTCTACCGGACACCGCCACTTTTCGCACTGCGCCGCGTGGAGTGAATCCGATTGGAGGAACACCCGAAAGATAAAAATAGCATTGAAAAGAACAACAAGAAATTGCGATCAGCTGGAGGAGGACAGAAATCTTTGTGTTTTTTGTGTGTGTGTGTTTTTTTAAAATGTTTTTAGAGGTAACGAAAAAAAAACATTTAGTCGACTGAAGCATCAACGATTGGAGAAGCAAGAAAAGGAGAAACTACGTGATAATATTAATTGACATAAATAAAAAAAGTTATTAAAATCTCCCACCAAACCTTGATCTGTTTGTGATTGTAGATTTCACCGTTGCACACGACGGAGAGGCCATCGCCGACGATTGGTTGTGCAGAGGGAGTGTCGCCGGGCTGAAGCAGAAGAAATATTTATTATATGGTTAGAGAAAAATAAGGAGGATGAGACAATAGGAGCAAGGGAGAAAGAGAGAGAGAGAGAGAGAGATTGGAAAAGAGACAGAGAAACCTCACCAATTCAGAAACAAACTTTATTCCTTATCCACCTTACAGTTTCTTTGTAACCACTCCCCCATCATTTCTTTTTTCTTTCTTTCTCCGTCCGCCAAACTCTCTCATCTCTGTCTCTCTTTCTGTTCTCACGTATCCCAGCATTGCTTCTAGGGGTTCAGGCTAACAGAACGCTTCCAGTCACGACTCGCTCACT
The DNA here is from genome assembly GCA_945643635.1 of Allodiplogaster sudhausi. NCBI lineage: Eukaryota > Metazoa > Nematoda > Chromadorea > Rhabditida > Diplogasteridae > Allodiplogaster > Allodiplogaster sudhausi. The sequence continues at coordinate 2,570,328 of CALZFC010000019.1, forward strand.
CAGCTTGGACGATTGTATGCATATACTCTCGTGCGCACTCTATTGTGAATATTATCTCACAAGTACTGTAGCACTAAAATGACCATTCCAAAATGTACTATTTCGAGACTAAGCAAGCATTCATCAGTGTACTTCTTCTGAGAGTCTGCAAACGTTCATGACCACTTCCCTGGCTACATTTCGTGCAGCAACAGCCGCAACTCTGGTAGGAGCCAGGAAGAAATGGGACTAGGAATTGGCTCTCCTCTCTAGTTGTTGTAATCTCTTTCCATCTCGCCAATGGCCATCACTGCGAACTACGCTACTAAATCTAAACGGAGAGGTGATAGAGAGAGAGGGAGAGAGAGAAAGAGAGAGACAGAGAAAGAGACAGAGAGAGAGAGGGAGAGAGAGAGAGAAAGAAGAGTACAGGTAAGAGAAGGAGGTAAACGGAGACCGAAAGGAATGCAAAAAGAATGCAGTTCTTCAAAGAGTAGAGGCTAGCTAGAGTGAAAATGGAGCAAGAGAGCATGTAACATATAGAGAGACAGAGAGAATGTGAGAAAGAGGATGAAGACATGGAAGAGTTAGAGAAAGAAAGAAGCCGAGAAAGAGATATAACGACAAGCTGATCGGCGAGTGATAAACGGAATGACGATGGCAGAGTATGTCTGAGGGAAAATAAATGTCCCGGTTGGAAATGGCAGAGCTGAGCATCTGCTAGCTTCTTGCTCTTTAGAGGGCCTCGGCGGACAGATCAGAGGGCAACAACTACTTCTTGAGTATTTTTTTCATTCTCTCATTTTATCTCTTTCACAGCCTCGCTCTCTTCTCGATATTTTCGTCTCTCATCTCTTTCTCAGGGCCTAATGGCAGAGGCTTTCGCACTATTTAAAGCGGTCAAAGTCTTTCTTTAAAGGAATCGAGCGAGGAAAATTGAATAAAGTCAAGCGGAGTTTTCCGAGAAATTACAGAGAGTGTTAGAAAGTAAGGGAGAGAGAGAAGGAGACAAAGAAAGAAAAGTGATACGTATACGATGAGAAATAGAGTGCCGTGAGTCACCAGCTATCCTTCTGTTTTTATAAACACGCATTACCTGGTCGGGTTTTTTTAAAGTTTCAGTCAGCTCATATTCAGCGATCCGACGATCATGTTTCAAAGTATCCACAAAAAAAGAAAGTGACCACATGCTTTCTCTTTCTCTCTGTCTCTCTTACTCTCACTTCCTTTCTCTTTCTTTCTTTCGTTCTCTTTCCCTCTCTCTCCCTTTTTCTTTCAATCATTCTCTCTCATTCTCTCTCTCTCTGTCTCTCTTTCTCTCTCTCTGGATCAGTTGCATCCTTTCAGTAACATCTCCACCTTCCTAATGCCAGCTGACCATCAGCTCACTAATAGTATCCAGGAGCCTAATGAAAAGTGAGACGAGCCAAAAGTGCATGGGGGAAAAGCCGAGGGAAGCGTACTATGGAACTTGTGATGAGCACTCTGAGAGGGCACACTGAGTAGATCAGAACATTCACTACTTTTTAAAGTATGCAAAGAGTACTGACAATGACAATTGCGAGGCGGTGGAAGCCGAGACTTACGCCAGGCGCAACCTGCAAATTCATGCTAGAAATTGAAGGAATATTAAAAACAAGAAATAAGAATTGAAACAATTTAAGCTGAACAAAATGTGCTTCTTGCTAAACAATCTAATGAAAGAAGAATGAACCTGTTCGATGACGGACAGATCGGGTCCACGTCCGACAATCTTCATGAACTGCTCCCGCGCCGCCGGACTCACGGTCGCCGACGCCGACGAACCGACCTTATCATCATTTATTTTTAATATTTTATATTTAGATTTGAATAAAAGTTATTGTAAATTAATGAAATTGCTTATATATATGTATATTTGTTAAATACATGCTAAAGCGATTTAACCTGCGCCCAGATGCCGCACATGTCTCTTCTAGGTGACTGGCTGAAGGAGAAAGAGAGAGAGAGTGCGGAAGGAAGGAAGGGAGAGGACCCAAGTAGAAAAGTCGAGGGCTCTTAGTCGACGCTGATCACGCGAACGCTTGAGTCCTGCAGCCAATCATGGAAGAATGATAGCTCATATTCTTTCTCATATTTGACAAACGTTCGCGAATTAATGCACGCAATCGAAGAATAAAGCTCACGGATAGGAAGGAAAAAATGAGTGCTGAGAAGAAAGAACAGATAGTACTACTCGGCGCCTACTTTCTTCAGTCCCATCGGACCGAAAGTGTCACGGCGCAGAGCAGAGAAGAGAACGGCGAGAGTGAAGATGGTTGGGAGGCTTGGCCAAGGTGAATATTATATGACAGAAGCCCGAGGGCGGGCAGAAGAAGGCTTAAGTCTGAAGAAGAAGCTGAAGCAGCACTGTGAGAGAGAATAGGGAGGACCGGTTGGGTACAATCATCATTCAGGAGAGAGATACAGAGAGGTATGGAGAGAGAGAGGGAAAGAGAGAGCTAATGAGAAGCTAAGAAGCGCTACGTGACTACGTGAGTGAGACATGCTCGAGACGAAGAGAGTCAGAGAAAGAGAGAGCAGCGAGAGATCATAGAGAAGAATAGAAGACGGTACACGTTGAGAGCTACGTGATTCAGAGAGATAGAGAGTGGGGAAGAGAGCGAGGGAGAGAGAGAGAAAGAGGGAGAGAGATAGGGAGAGATATAGAGAGAAGTTAAGAGAGAGGGAGAGAGAAAGAGAAGAGTCTCGCTGAGCGTGAAGGAGACTCGAGAAGTTCAGAGGATGACGACAGGTCGAGAGACGTCTGCGTGTGTCTTCGTGTCTTTGTGCACTCTAGTGCACATTGCTATTTGAAATCACAGACACACAGAGAAAAGAGAGCATTTCTCTCTGACCAGAGGGTTTGGTCGGTCGCTCAGGCTGTACAGTATATAGTGATGACTCAGCCGCTCAAGCGGTTTTGTCAGTATAAGAGTGGCGAAATGGCTTAGGGGGGAGAGAGAATGAGTGAGTGGCTCTGGGACACCAACTGGGTGAGACTGATTGGCTATTTTCAGAGAGAGAGAGAGAGAGAGAGAGAGAGAGAGAGAGAGAGAGATGTTTGCATGGTTGGAAAGCGATAAGATGATGTTGGGGCTTCTCCCTCTTGCTGAACAATGGTCGAGGGCGCAGAACTTCTCGCATGCAATGCGATGCAGAGGAGATCCCAAATGTGATGATATCCCATCGCCGAGACAACCTCATAAGTCAAGAAAGATAGACTCTCTTTCTCTCTCTATTTCTCTCTCTCTCTCTCTCTCTCTCTCTTGCTTCCAAAGGAGGAATCATGGAGGGCGACGAAGTAGCATGCGATCAAGAGAGAGTCGGGAGAAAGAGAGAGCCCTCCGCCCTCCTTGCTTTCCGCTCTCTCGAGCGCATCGTCGCCCTCTGCCCCGACCGAAGAGTGGAAAAGCAGAGAGTGAGAGAGAGGGAGAGAAGAGAAGAGAAGATACACTGTGAAGATGAGAGTGACAGAGACATAAGCAGACACAGAGACACAGCTACAGCTGCAAAGCAAAAGCATCCGAGATGTGCTAGAGGGCGAGAGAAAGAAGAAGAAGCGGGAGAAAAGAGGGGAAGAAAGGTGAGGGCGGCTTCGCCAGGCCAGAGCCAGGAAAGCCACCCTCCCCTCCCTCTCCCTCTCTCTGCCTCCTCATCCAGACAACCGGGCGCCACCGACAACCGCCGTCGTGGCTTATCCCGGTGACAGAAGCAGCTACCGTATTCCAGACAAGCTACAGTAAGCAACAGACTCTGAGTCATCTTCAGCCAGCCATGGATCACTACCATCATCATCGTGATACAGGTGAACTTTTGTGTCTTCTTCAATTAGCTTCCCAGGTCTAGACTGAGAGATCAGAAGAGACAAATCACTGATTGCCTCGGTCGAACTGATCGCGCGATCCGAAGGGTCCACCCTCCTGGTTGCATTCTTAAGTCTCTCTCTCTCTCTCTCTCTCTCTCTCTCTCTCTCTCTCTCGCTCTGTTTCTCTGTGTCTCTCTCAACCTCTCGTTGTCCCTGTTTCTCTATCCTGTCTCTTACCTTCTTCAATGATTACGTCATAGAGATGAGTGAAAGTATAGAGGAAACGGCTCACAGGAAGCACTAGGCAAGGTACAGCCTCAGGCTTCTTTACTACCATTCTCCCTCTCTACCTCTCTCTCGCTCTCTTAATCACTCTCCATGAGCTCTGTTAGCGTTTGTGCAAAAGAAAGTGTATTGAGAGTATTGAAAAAGCGAGAGCGAGAGACAGAGAGAGGGAGAGAAAGAAAGAGAGAGAGAGAGATAATTTGTGCTTCTGGTAATATTTGCCAAGATGGTCCAGTTAGCAGGCGCAGTCTAAGACATGGCTGTCGACATGCCTCTGAGGTAAAATCATCTACTCTCATTCTCTCGCACTCCCTGCTTGTTCGCACTCTCTACTCCCTCAATCTCTCTCTCTCTCTTAATATCTCTTTGATTGTTCTCACTCTCTTTCACTCTCTACCCAATATCACCGAGTCTCTTCTTCCTGAAGCGCAACCATTTGAGAAGGAGAAACAGGAAGTGCTTGAGTGAAGTGAAGTCAGAAAGAAAAGACAATGAGAGCTTCTCTCTTTCTCACTGCGGAAGCGCTTTTCACGCGCAAGCACAGACGTGAGGGAGGGAGTTAATACCGTATGGCACGGGTGTCGATGTCTCTCTTTGTTCGGGACGGATAACTTCATTGGCTTAGAATTGTAGCATGTCTTTTGCATAACGAATACTTTCCACCTTCATTTCAAAGGTCCTACTAAAATTCCAGTTAGGTGGAAAATTTCCATGAAATAAATTGTTTTGAACGCAACTAAGTCAATTCGTAATTATTGCTTCACATTCCATAAATATGTTTGGTTCGGAATTAAAAAAAAAATTGTCAGTGAACTGTATTTGTGACGGATTTTCCAAATATCCCCAGTCCACATCAGGTGTTCGATGCATAAAAAAACCAAGAAGCCGAGAGCCGTGAGAATGAGCTCCCGGTCATTTATTTCTTCTTCTCCTTCCCCAGGAGGTGTCCTGTGACAGCCGGTCATTCTCAGTCGATGTTTATACAGAGAAGGGTCATCCTTCGGGAGAGGATCTGAGACATCCATCCCTCTCTCGATCTCCACGGGCACACCGCTAACCCACGTGGTTTTACTGCTGAAATCCGATCTAGTAAAGCTCAAAATGAGCTAGGAAAACTGATTGAGACGATAGTACTTAGAACTGAAAATGTATTAAAATGGTCTTCTCTTCAAGACTGTGCGCGTGATAATCTGAACATTGCCTCATAGCTGCCGTTGACTTTCAAATTTGAACGAATCTCTTACTCAGAAGGGTTCACTTCCTCTGTTTGTGCGAATTCCGGGCCAGCCATTCGGTCTGCGTCCCGCTCTTTTTTCATCTCACAGTTTAACGTTTTCGTAATCATCCGGATATGCTACCCTCTCAAAACGAAATATAAAAAGTGAGAGGGAGTCCGTGCCAAAGTGTCCGGGTGAAGCAAAGTGGTAGGCTATCAGTACGACAAGAGAGAAGAGAGGAAAAGAGAGAGAGAGACAGAGAGAGAGAGAGAGAGAGAGAGAGAGAGAGAAAGGGAAGAGAGAGAGGAAAAGACCGAGAGAAGGACGGCGGCAGGAGGCAGTGTGAAAAGGTATAAAGAGAGAAAAAGAGAGAAAGAAAATAGAGGGAAAGTCGCTGGAGGAAGAGTGAGTATGCAGACAGAGACAAGAGTGAAAGAAAAAGCAGAGAGCGTGAAGGAGAGATAGGACAATTGGCTATTATGGGTGATATAGAGTCGGGGAGAGATGTTTAAAGGGTTTAGAGAGAGACGGCAGTTGAAGGAGAGATAGAGACATCAGAGGAAGAGTGAGAGAGGGAAAGACATAGTTGATAAAAGATAACGGCTGCTCGGTGGCTCCGGACAGACTGGCTGAGCCCGTCTCGGTTACCGTGTTTGCGCAGAGAGAAGGGCTAGAGAAAATGAGAGAGTGAATGAGAGAGAAAAGAGAGGGAGAGTAATAGAGAGAGAGAAAGAAAGAGAGAGAGAAATAAAGAGAGAGATAGAGAGAGAGTGAGACTGGCCGGCCTCCCGGTCGACTATTTGCGCTTCCTCTAATGAGCCAGGCACTCATCCTGACAAAAATGATAAGGGGGAAGAACGAAGAAGAAGAAGAAGAAAGAATATACGCAAGCAGGGATTTACTCTCTGAGAACTGCGTTGTTGCCGCTCTCGGCTTTGTACACAAGAAGAGAAGGGGACAGACGGCCGTTGTGCTTGCCCCGAACTCGCAGGAATAATCGCGAGCTTATGCTCTAAAGGGGATCGGGGATTAATACCATTGAAAGGTTTAAAGCTGTCATTTTGTGTATTTGGAAGCTTTTGTGTGAAGAAGTACACTTGAATCATTCGCTGTAGCTCAACTTATTATGACTAACGCACAAGCTGCTGAGAGCTTCCCGACAGCTGATACGTACACAACTGACCAAGAGGACAGTTGACGGAGAGTAAGAGTGAGAGAGAGAGAGCGAGAGAGAGCGCGAGAGAGAGAGAGAGAGATCGAGACCTCGAGAGATAGAAGAGAGAGGAGGCGAAAGGGAGAGCCGAAGGAGTTGGCGATGAGAATCGAGAGCGAGAGTTGGTTATATAGTAGGAGATGTACACGAGATGAGGACAAAGGACGATTAAATATAAGAGATAAAAGAATGACACGAGGGAGCTAGCTCAAGGCAAGAATGCCTTGGAAGTACCAGTATTGAGAGAATATGCGTTGATGTTCAATTATGTTTATTCCCATTGTGACTCATACTGAAATCAGGTATTGTAATCAGCTTCATACAATTAGAACTAGCCCAAACAGACCCAGAACAAAGAGAGCCATGAATGACTTCGAAGCCTTGTACACAAAAAAGGACAACCATTTATAGGTTTTGGTTGCGCAGAACAGAAAATGCTTCGCCGTTCTTTTGCTTCACACTCTGCATTCTGTGAAATATAGAAATGTATCATTTAATTATCTAGAATATTTTTTTTATATAAATTTGCATTTTCCCCAGTAGATAAAGAAAACAGTTCAAAAACCAATGGAATGTGAACATCGAAGGGGAATGTGAATGTTATGTGCATTTATTTGTGTGTCTATTCACTTACTAGTTAAGCCAACTTGTTTACTGTGAGACAGATAGAGAGACAGAGAGGGAGAGACAGAGAGAGAGAGGCAGAAAGAGAGAGTGAGAGAGAAAGAGAGAGAGAGACAGAGAGAGAAATAAAAACAGCTGCCTGTCTCCACGTGCATTCGAGCCACTTTCGCCTGGTCACAACTCGTTCAATTGCGCCGGTAGATGGAGTCGCTCTTTGATTTCCTAAATTATAACAATGAATTTAAATTGATTTTAGCCATTGTCAAAAATCTACTAATTTGCTTCCGCTCATTGTCTTCAGGTTCTCTCATTTAGAAAAGTAGTCAGCAGGAAATTTAGAAAATATTTTTTTTTTCTTTTTTTTTTTTGCTCTTGTAGGTATCAAGTATTGTTGAATGAGGACGCACCTGAGGTGCAGGAGGAGGAAGTAGGAAGCGGCATTCTTTGTAGATATACACGGAAAGGCCAAGATCGCCCTCGGGCTAACAATGAGCATGTGAGGATGAAGTGATAAGGAGAGAAAAGGAGAACTAGAGAGAGAGAGAGATAGAGAGAGAGAGATGCAGACACAGAGAGATAAGGGATACAGAGAGAGGAGAGAGAGAGGAGAAAGAGAGGAGCTACAGATAGCGAGAGACGAAGAGAAAGGAGATGCGGAACTGTGCGAAAAGCGCTTCCGACATATCTCGCACAGCTTCTGTCCCTGCTCCCTCAGACCGCTCAAGATTCTCTGAATTCTCTCGATTTCTCTTTCTCTCCCTCTATGCCGCTTTCTCTATCCATCTGTCTCTCTCTCTCCTCTCTCTCTCTCTTCTGTCTCTCCTCTCTCTCTCGATCTCTCTCTCTATCTCCCTCGCTCTAGTGTGCTCAAACACACGAGAGGACTAGGACGAAGACGAAATCACCCCGTGTAGCCCCTCAGGGCCGCTCAGCCGCTCAGACTTTTGTCGTGCGCGAGATGCTGCTTCCGAGAGCATATGGTTGGCCAGAGAGAGGATGACAAAGAGAGAGAGAGAGACAGAGAGAGAGAGGGTGAGAGAAAGAGAGAAAGAGAGAGAGAGAGGGGAGGGAGAGAAAGAGAGAGAGAGGGGAGAGAAAGAGAGATAGGAAGTGAGAGACATGGAGAGGAAGAATCATTGAGCTTCTTCCTCCAGTCTCCCTCGAGGGCAGGGGCAAACTCTCCGTGCCTTTTCGCTCCTCTCTGCAATCACTTTCAATCAGTGGCACTGCCTCAGGGCACTTTTGACTGTCTAACTCTTACCTTGATCGCTTTCTCTTCTCTCTTCCTCTCTCTCTTCCACTCTCTCTCTCTCTCTCTCTCTCTCCCTCCTGTCCACCAATCAGTCTGTTCACCTACCGGGGGCATTCCGTCACTCTACGTGCTCTTTCATCACGTCTGGTGATCATGGACTCTTGGCATGCATCGCTCGGTGAGATCAGTCTCGCGTTCTCCTGCTCTCGCTAGCATTCTAGCTAGTTACTTGTCCCTTGTCCCTTGCCTAGGAGTTAGTGGGCGTGCTAACTCCTACAATAGCCACTGGACAGTTACACGATCTCTGTCTCTCTCTCTCTCTCTCTCTCTCTCTCTATTCTGCCCCAAGCTGATCTCACAGTTAGTCTAACGCTCATTCCCAGGACGTCTACCTCATTCCATCTCCATTCTCCTATCCAGTTCTCACAATCGATCATCGAATTCGGGATGATTGTCTCGCGCTATTTATTCTATTAGGGAAATTGAGATCGCAAAACCGTTTGACATAGGAAGTTGAGTTTCGTTGAGAACTAAAAGAGAGAGATCGACCACTATCATCTATATTGGATAATAACTCCAGAGCTGTTTAACTCGTATTTCTTTATTCTGAATCATGATTGGTCACTATCAAAATGGGATGCAGCTTGCGCAGTTGTTTCTCCTTCTGAGGGTATCACAATGACGCGAGATTAGACATGAGCTTCGCGTTGAAGAAATAGAATATTCGTTCTTTTTCTCTCTGTCCGCTCTCTTCCTTTCTCTCTCTCTCTCTCTCTCTCTCTCTCTCTTTCTCTTTCTCGTTCATTCTCTTTCTCTCTCTCTCACTCTCTTTCGTACAGTCCTCACCATCTCTCATTCATTTTTCTCTTCGAACCTGAGCTGCTTCGCTAAGCACCGAACGCGTCTCCACAAAATCCACTCGGGACCGCGCCGTCTTCCGGCCCGCGGGGGTATCACATTGCGTATGGTGAGAGGGCGAGATTTGTCGGTGTCGTGTCTCGCGGCTTCTCCTTGTTGAAAAGTGAGCATCAGTACAATGGGATTAGCGCGGTTTGCGTGACGAGCCGGAATGAGGAATCAGAAGAAGAAGAAGAAAAGGGGCGCGGCCTCTGCTCGAGACCGACCAGGAGAACAGCAGAGCGTTCGTTCATACTCGAGTGGTGTAGGTTGCAGAGCGCACGTGGCCAGAACACAGCCCGGCAGTCACTAAACGGTCCTTTTTATAGCAAATCTTTCTAATAGCTTCGAGTGAGTAATTGTTTATTTTGAAGAGGGAAAAATAGGATTATAATGACGGCAATCTGAAGCTAGTGTAACGTCGATTAAGTAAACGAATTGGATATTCATAAATCTCCGCCTTCCCACCATTCAACCTCTAGTCTGTCAGCTTGACATCACTCATGAATTCCACGTGTTCATCAACCTTCCCGTCACAAAACAATCACATCATTTTTTCCTCTTTCGGACTCTTGTTGATCAGGGAACGCATGTGTCAGAGGAAGGCTTTGCCTTGTTAGCCCTCATCGCGCATCCGTCCTTTTCTGCACAAACACATTCAATATAATGTGATTATAGGGTATCTCTCTCCTCTCTTTTTCTCCCTCTCTCTCCCTCTCTCTCTCCCTCTCTCTCCCTCTCTCTCCCTCTCTCTCCCTAACTATCTTTCTCGGTACCTTTCAGTTCCTCTCCCCTTTTCTCTCACCCTCTGTCAACCATTTGTTTGTAGCTTCAAACTTAAGCTTCCCCTTTCCAATCTCCTCCCAACAGCTGACTGCTGAATCCTTCTTATACCGTGGCCACCCGAGGACCATCTGTACGATAGTACGGGCAGGAATTGCTGTGTGAAATATTAATGCTAAATTGCTAAATGCGAATATTTGTCCAAATTCGCTAAGTCTTCTCTTTTCAGTGGAACTGTTCATTCTTATGCCTACCGTACCCTCTTTCTCTCTGCAGACCAGCTGCTGCGGATGTCGGCAGTTCACCCTGCGCCGGACGCGGGCGCGCCCCCTCGCGCCCCCTCGACTCCGCCGACCCTCCCGCGCCCTCCCTCCTACCGATGGTTCCCGTCCTTCCGCTCTCTCACCGCTTATCTCCTATGCGTCTGCTTCGCGTGGTCAGTCGTTTTTTCGTTCATTCATTCATTTATTTTATATCAACATATTAAAAATGAAGGCATGAGAATATACATAAATATGAGATAAATTTTTCCCTCCATTTCATAATTTTTTCCCACCAGTAATTTGCTCTGCCGCTACTTTTATCTGATCTCTCAAAAATCTCGTTCCACGTTTGTTTTTGTAAACTATTTTAATCATCGTCTACCGATTTTGAGAGTCAACAAAAACTCCGCGCAAAACGTCAAAAGATCTTTCAATTTGTCTGGATGCTATTTTCGAAGCGATATCTTGCACACAAAAAAATACTCGTTTGCTTATCTTCAGCCTAATTATACACATCGTGCGCAATAAACGTGCTTTTGTTTGTTGATCAAAAGCGAAATCTCATGATCAGGTTAACTTAGCCTTGGATAAACAAGATTAACTGTCCAGCCTTTAAAAAATGCTTGCCTCGATTTGAAAAATTAGATTTCTTCCAAGGAATAGTCACTGCTTGCGCGACTGTGTCAATAAATAGGAGACGGTTGCTCTTGTTGATCATCAATGAGTTGACTAAGAGAGAGTGAAATGGACTTCAGCTATAATATAAGTGCGTACTTCCGTTTAATCTGAACAAAAAGGAAAAGAATTTCCAGTGAAAAACACCAAGGCAAGCCACTAAAAACATATAGGACAACGAAAGGGCTTTTTGAGAGGGCAGAGACTCAGAAGAAGTCAACAAAGATAATTTGCAAGGAAATTCATCGTGTATTTCGTAAAAGATATAATATTAATAAGATTTTCTTGGTTGATACTTGAAATCCGTACAAATCGTTGCAGCGTGCACATGATGAACTGCAACCTGTCGATGTCGGTGGTGTGCATGATCAACAGCACCGCGACGCGGCAGGCGCGGCATGCGCGCGCGCTGGCCGAAGGAGGAAACGACACCGTTCTCTTTGATGACATCGTCGGCGCGGCCAACGTGACCGACGCGCCGCCGCAGCAGAGACGCGCCGGCGCCGCGCCACTTGTCAACTGGACACCGGAGGAAGAAGTAAGTGCTGCTGATCAGGAATAACTGTGTACTACCTGTCAAAATTAAGCATCATTGGAATGTATTGAAAATATTAGAGACAATGGCAAAAAGTCCCTAAATATTTTCAATACATTCCAATGATGCTTAATTTGGGCAACAACGCAATATTCAATACGAAGAATGACGTTCTTTTCAGGGCATAATCTTCTCCGCCTTCAACGTCGGCCTGCTGCTGATGCTGGTGACGGGCTGGTTGGCCGACAAGCTCAACGCCAAGTGGATGATCGTCGGCTCGGTCGCCGTCGCGTGCGTCGCCACGCTCATGATTCCGTTTCTCACGTCGAGGTTTGCAGATGTTCATTCAGCTCTATCGTTTCTTAACACTCCACAGAAGAACTGCGTGAAATTTTTGTATACCGTGCACAATAATTGCAACAGGAAAAGTTGGATTGTAAACAAGTGAATGCATGGGATTCCTTCAGCTTTTACTGGGCAGTGGCGGCGCGTCTTCTGATCGGCGTCTCGGACGCGATGCTGCAGCCGGCGGTGAACTCGCTGCTCACGCGCTGGTTCCCGGCCGCGGAGCGCAGCCACGCACTCGGACTCGCCACAGGCGGCAGGCAGATTGGTCACTACTTATATTCTTTTTTATTGCCGTTTAAAGGAGCCGTTTAGTTGAATCAAAAATAATAAAAGAAAAAAAAACTTTTTAGAACCAATAAAAATAAATAATTGTTCAGGCACACTCATCATCACTCCGGCCGCCGGTGCGCTCTGCCAATCGGACTTCTTTGGTGGCTGGCCGTCCATCTTCATCCTCTCCGCAATCGCTGGTGAGAATCAACCATCTTTCAACCGAACATTAAAACTATCTTTTATAAATTGCAAAATATTCTTATATACATAGATATTTCTAATATTTCGCTGCTTGTCAGGCGCCATCTTCATCGTGTTGTACGTGGCGCTGGGCGCGGACAAGCCGAGCAAGCAGGGATGCATCTCGGAGGCAGAGCTCAAGTTCATCGCCGCAGCCAACGCCGCTGAGGACTGCGGCAAGAAGAGGAACGAGCGAAAGGTCAGAAACGAGCTTGACAGCGTGAGGCGAAAGTGGAAATATTATTTCAAACTATCATAACAAAAAGATTGGCTGTAAAACCATGAAAGCCGGAGAAATGAACATGCAAACATTCCTAATTGTTTGATTCAGTTGTCATCTTGCAGGTTCCGTGGAAGCGCATCCTCGTCTCTGGCAGCGTCTGGTCGGCTGTCGTCGCCGTCGTCTGCCACGAATTCCCGCTCATGACACTCATCATGTTCCTGCCGAGGTCTGTTTCCCTTTTCAAAAGTCTTTCTGGGCCCCGACACGAATCACCCGAGTACGGTATCGTTTCGTATAGTTACCTCCACGACGTGCACCACTACACGTCGACCCAGAACGGCATTCTGTCCTCTCTGCCGACTCTCGCTCTCTGGATCGCCAAGATTCTCTCGTCGTACATGAACACGTGGCTGCAGCAGCACACTCGTTGGAGTTCGTCGACGATCTGCAAGGTAAGCGCGCGAAATTCAAATTGGTTTTCCCCCGCCAAATTTTATTTGATTATTTATCAGCCTTATTTTCCAAAGTAAGCTGACAAAACTAAGATAGTGAGAAAGATAAAAAAAAATAAATAAATGCTCTTAGTTCCTGAACGGCGTCGGCTCTCTCGGCCTGGGCGTCTTCCTCTTCGCGACCACTCTCCTCGATGCAAGCCACGCTTGGCTCGCCGTCTTCTTCCTCTGCCTCTCCATGTTCTTCGCAGGTATTTAAGAAATAATTTAATTTTAAATGTTAAATTAACTTAGCATACATGTTTAAATATATTATGGCTTCAATGAATTAGAGACTTCTATGAATTCCCCATCCTAGGCCTGCACACGCCCGGCTGCCAGGCGGCTCTCGTGGCCATCGCCCCTGCTTACTCGGGCGCCGTGACGGGACTCGCTTTCTTCTTCGTCGCCACTTCCGGCATCGTCAATCCACTCCTCACCAAGTGGATCGTTCAGGTTATTCAAATCATTTACTGACTCTTTCATTTTTGTTCGATTTGATAAAAGCAAATAATCAGAGTAGATAGAATACATACACAATTTTACAGTCGCTATTTCATTCTGATCTCCTTCAGACGCAGTCTGCCTCCGAGTGGAATCTCGTCTTTTACATCTCGACCGTCTTCGCCCTTCTCCCCTGCATCACCTTCACCTTCTGGGGTACGGCCGACATCCAGTGGTGGGCCAAGTCTGCGCAGCAGCAGCAGTTCCACAAAGATCTCAAGGACGCCAAGCGAGCCGTTAAGCGGGCCGGCGGAAGCATCGAATCGGCTTAGAAGGAATGCACACCAACATTAGCAAAGAGAAATAACGGATTTCGCACTTACGGATATGCTCGCAGCGGATTGTTCTTGTACAATATCCGTAGATTGTTCGGCATCCACAGGCAATCTGATTCTCTCCGGAATAGAAGAGAGACAAAAATTACTGGAAGAAAACAACAAAAATTTCTAGGATACATAATTATTTCATTAACTATTTAAGAAGTGCTACTGCGGTTTTTTAGGAAGAAAACAGAAAGCTAAACGCTTTAAATGAGCCCGATATGGTTTATAGTTGGCGCTTCCACAATTCTTTAATAGCAAACATACATTTCGAATGAAATTAGGAGCATTCTTACAGCTTCGATATAATTCACTGTCTACTGCTACCAAATCTTTCAAATCCTAAGAAAAACCCATCTTCTGGTTGTGTGAACTCACTTCTCTCCGACTGCCTAAGGTGCGCAAGAAAACACTGCCATTCGCTTGCCTCTAACTCTCTTTCTTCATCCTTGGAGTAGGTTTAATGTAACAACAACGTCTACTCTACTTGTTATGTCATAACATTTTCTATTTCCTTGATCTACACTTCGAACACTCTTAAATGTGCTCTAGTCGCCGGTTAGCCTCTCCCTCCGCAGTCCCACTTCTTCTCTTTATCCTTTAGCCTTGATACGGGCAACTTCGCTTCTTCGCGGCGCAATATCGGCTTTCCTTCCGCATTAAGCAATTTTATATCATTAGTCATCTTCTCTCTAAGACTCTGTCTCCTATCGATTTTCTTTTTTGTTAATTTTTATTTTTTATTACTTGACGCGTCAAACATGTTGTTGTGTTCGCTTCCTGACAGCGTGAAAATGGATAAAGATTCTTCTGCAAATTTTATATGTCAATCACGCTCAATTCGTTTACATAAATGCTTTTATGCACTCAATGGACTTTTTTCGGCCTTCTAAATATGTACATAAATTCCATGCCTTTATACGAGGCCAAACTCTTTCAGCGAAGATCTCTGCAGCCTCTCTTTATTTCTATGAAGATAATTTCGGTTTCTTATATGTATCGTTTGTGTCCAGGAAACCTTTTTTTTTACCATTAAACTCATTTATTCCACGAAGAGGAGCCCTGAGGAGACGAAGCATCTGACAAGGAGAAATCGACCATATAACAATAAGAAGAATCTCACAGCGTTCACTTGTAAAGAATGAATCTCCTCCATCTTTTAACTAGTTTGTATGAGAGCGTCACAACTAATAAAGTACTAAGTACAACATTAAATGAATCGTAGGATAAAGGAAAGCAACCCGAGAGTATCGTTGCCAAATTAGACATTCGGTTGTCAAATCAAGGCAATAATGTAAATGGTGCAAATTGTTTCTTTTTCTGTCCAATGTATTATACTGGCTGACAATAAATGTTTTGAAAGTAACTCAATTGTATAAACTTTGGGTTTCAAGCACATCGAAGAGTGAGCGGTGTTTAAATGTAAAATGGAAAGCAATATTTTCCCTGCAACCGTCAAGAAGTACAGCAGCAACGCAGAAATGATTTAGTTTTTTTTCGGTTCTCTTTGGTTGTATTAATATAAGAAGAGGAAAGAATGGATTTAGCAGGAAACGTTTTTTACATGGTCATTTAGTATGTACACATGAAGAGTTAACTACTGGAATGAATAACCAAGACAATTGACAAAAAATCGAATCGGTATGTAACCGTACGCTCGTGAATGTGTGCTTGTTAGTTCACTTGTATACCGTATCCATTTTGCTTTTCCTGTTGGGACCATAAAGTTCAAAGAGTGGATTTAGGCGCTTTCGTCAGACTGCCTGCGGGGTGAGCTTGTCGAGCAGCGTCAGCGTATCGTGTGTGATCAGCGGAGTTCGCGCGCCGTTGAGCGGCTGCCCGATGGCCGGTCCGTTCCCGTTCGTGCCTCCATTTCCAGTGCTACCGTTTCCGCCAGTGCCGTTGAGTGCTTCGTTACCGTAACCCGCTGACTGCTCCCCAGAGAGTGTGCCGTTCCGATAGTGTCCTTCGCGGCGGCGACAAAAGTTGCCTTTAAATATTATATTTTATCCAGTGTTTTGTTTTACTTCGTTCAAAAATGCAATTTTTGGTGAACAATTTTAGTGTCAAAACTCTAAGGACTCTCAAAGGTCAAATCCATTTTGCTATACAGTCGTCAAAAGAAAACCCTTCGACAGTCCCGGCCTGCCCCCTGTTTGTCTTCCTGTTTCGAATGGGATGATGAGATTGGCGGGGGAGGGCCTAACAAGGTAATCAGATCTGCACACAATTACTCGCGCCAATTGTTTTCGACGATCATCTCATGCAGTCAAAACAGAGGCGGGTGGGGGGGGGGGGGAACACCAGGAAATACGAGTGGATTGCCCAAGGGAGAGAGATTGCTGATTCTATTCGATGTGCTTACATTTGCATCTGAAAGCGAAAGCCAGCAGAGAGGATTAGAGTTTAAAAAGGAGAGAGATAACGTTGTTGGAAAAGCGGAAATCTGTCAGATCTCTTTTCATTCCTATCTACTTCAGGGAATCTTCTACCGTTTCTTATTTCACAGAATGACCATTGCTCCTTTTCGTGACAACGCCTTAGACACAATTCATCAAATGAGAGTGCTCTTCCCTCTGTTTCTATGCCTTTAAAAATGAGAGATTGAGAGAGAGCGAGAGAAAGAGAGAGAGAGAGAGAGAGAGAGAGAGAGAGAGAGAGAGAGTAAGGGAAGCGATGATGCCCAAGCAACGAAAATACTTTCATATTCATTCTCTCTCTTTGGCTTATTTTCTTTCTCTCTTTCTTTCTGTCTGTTCCTTCTTCCATCTCTTTCTCTTTATTCACAGTATAGCTACATGCCCATTGTGATATCGGAGTGTGGCCAACGAAAGAAAGGGAAGCAGATGCTCAGAAATACATATCCCTCAGATATACACAGCATCTGCATTCCTACGTAGTGTGTGTTTTTGTCTGGGCTTCTCAGAAAGGCCACTAAAGTAGCGGACAAACCAATTCTGTTGATATCCAACGAAGAAAGAAAGAGAGTTCTTTCCATGAGAAGAGTAAACATCAGAAATAACAGGGGAATACGCCGTTGGCAGGTGTGCGACAAGAGAATTGAAAGGAAAACAAGCGTAAGGAAAATAGCAAAACAATGACGCCGAAACGAGAAAATAATATGTTCAGACTGTTTACTTGCTACCGTCAAAGAATACAAGATCTCTGAGACTTCTCAAAGCTGCATTTTCTAACAAGTGGAACGCTTTCCCGGAGAATTATGATGAAACAAATAAAATATTTAAAAAATATATAAATATTTCAAGTTTAAAATTTGGAGTGAAAATATTGACGAGCTGACCGATAAACTGGATCATCTCCTTGCGCAGCAGTGGCTGGCAGCTCATGTAGATGGGCAGGCGGAGGGCGCACGAGCAGATCGTCAGCAGGGACACAGCGTCCACCGACAGCACGTAGAACACGATGAAGCTGGAGGATTTGAATTTTAGGTTTCCCGCCAAAAAATAAAATGAGTACTCAGGCACATTGCATCAGTCATGACTAACTCAGAGAATAGACTGGCGACGTCGATGTACTCCCAGATGGTGACAATGACATTGAGGAGATTCGAGAAGAGATAAGTGCCGACGAGGATGACAAGGGTGCGGGTCGCCGCGCGGATTCGGGCCTGATAACAAGAAAATATATCAGTGATTAATTTGACTTTTCCATCTTTTTTTTACATGATGTGTATTTGATATTTGATATTTTGAAAGACTAATTTTGAAATTCTCGCACCCTCTTCTGCTTGGCAAACTGCCGATCAACGGGCGCGCTGCTGCTGCTGCCGTTCTTGATGTCGACGGTGGAGGAGGGAGACGAGGCGGGCTGGCGGAGACGGGCGACCAGGCCGAGGTTCAGGTAAAGCAAGATGAAGAAGGGCGCGAAGATGGTCGAGATTGTGCTGTAGAGAGTGAACGAGAGAATGTGAAAGAAAGAGATATTGAGATTGAGAGAAAACCAGAAAGAGTGAGAGAGAGGGAGAGAGAGAGAGAGGAATCGGGAGAGAAAGAGAAGAATAGGGAGAGAGAGAGAGAAGAATAGGGAGAGAGAGCATTGGATCACATGGAGTATAGCACGAATTAATAAAAACAATAGTAGTACGGGAAACAAGTGCGCTAGATAACAAGAGAGCTCTGACCGGAAGTAGAATCGCCATATCTGGCTGAACTGCGCGTTGCGTGCAAGAGGCCCCGGCTCGACGCCCCACTCGCGGACGGCGCCCGCGCATGCCGCGTCACGCACAACCTCAACAGAGAACGATCATCATTTGCTTCCCACACCACAAAACAGTCTCCTGAGTTCATAATGATCTGTTAAAAAACAGAAGGATTCATGCAGCTCACCGTGACTTCAAAGAAGAATGTGCCCTTCGTAATGAATGCTATCAAGAAGGCGGCAATCACGAAGAAGCGTCGATTCCTCTGGAAATATTTTATTATAATTACAAAATAATTTAACTCTTTATTTTATTCTTTATTTTTTATTATTTTTAAATTTTATAATTTCTTTTAAATAAATCATGCCTGGAGCATCTCGACACTCCTGTGCGAGACTGTGATCGCGTAACGTTCCACTGCGGCGAAAGTGATGAGATAGGAAGAAGTTGTCATTGCGATATGCGAGATGGTCAGCATGGGCACAACGTAGTGAGCCCTTTCAATAGGCATTACATGAGCATTTCAAGCAAGATCAGCCAGACCAATTAAACTCATTCATTTATCTTTTCATCAGCCCTCCTTCTTTTTTCTTCTCATTTCATGTCCTTTGTTTCCTTTCCAATAATGAACAGTTTACTGTCATTCATTTAAAAAATCCCTTTTTAATCTCACAAGATCACGCATACCAGAGTGTGCGCAGAAGATAGCTTCTCGTGTAGTTGACGGCAACGTTGACAGACATGAGCAGAATGTACGAGATTCCCATGAACACGTCGAAGAAGGCGAGCAGCATCAGGTAGAGATTGTTCGAATTTCTTCATCACAATTATTTCACTAATTTCATTTTTATGAAGAAAAAAAATTTGTAAGAGACAATGGACGTAATCATAATTTTAAGAATTATTAGAAGCAGTGCTTGTGAAAAATTTAGTTTAAAGTGAAAGAGAGAGAGAGAGAGAGAGAGAGAGAGAGAGAGCGAACGAGCGAGAGAGAGAGAAGCTTGCTCTCACCGATGTTGCTTGCTAGTGACGAAGAGGGTGAAGACGAAGAGATTCTCGACAACGGAGACGATGCTGACGCTCACGCCGAACACAACTACGATCCAGAATCGTTCGATCAGGAAGTCTGTATCCACCTAAAAGTTCGGTATTATTTAGTTATCCTAATTTCTTATTATTCAAAAAATTTCGTATTATTATTCGCGAATATTCCTATGAACGCTTTTGCTATCATATCTCCAATGGACATTCACCTAAAGCAGTAAAATGTTCATGTTTCAACATCGTCTCTCACCTCCTGGCATCTCTCATCAAGTGCCACATGTTGCTGCTCTTTCACGGCGTCGGCGGCAAGGTCAGTCAACAAGTTGGAGAGGTTCATTCGAGAGAAGGACGAGAAAGTTCGTGAACGTAGTCAACAACAACTGCCCGAAGGGCACACGGCCTCACCGTAAATCTGACCTTGTGATTGAAAGGATAGCATTCCCGCAGAATGAACTATCAACATTCGCGCCAAAAATTCACGAGTTAAATGGGACGATATTTTTTTGAACGAAAGCATTTTATGCAAATGGAACGTTGCTATACTCATGCGTACGCTGCATGTGGAGTAATAAGGAAGAAGTGGAGGAACTTCGTGGCTTCATGGGGAAGAGAGGAGGGCATCCTCTCTCTCTCTCTCTCTCTCTCCCTTTGTCTCCCTCTCTCTCTCGCTCTCCCTCTTTTTCTTTACGGAATTGACCGGCGGAACATAAGAAAAGAAGGGGAAAAGTACGGATTGGACAGGCTCGACCGATAACGAAGAGGTAAGACGAGATATGATGAGGAAGGAGACACACCAAAACAGACAAGGCCCGAGGGAGGAAGGAGGGAGGAAACTTATTGGGATAGGGAGACAGTACAAGAGAGAGAGAGAGAGAGAGAGAGAGAGAGAGAGATTGTGTAGGATATATGATGATTGGCCATCAGTAAGTGGATAGGAATAGAAGAAAACGGATAATGGAATTTACTTATGACGTCTAAGCATGGCAGAGGCAACACATGGAAGGGCCTCCCACTTCCTTCCGAATTACGGTATTCACGTTGGGACATAAAGTGCTCAGCTCATGGACGGAAATGTGGAGACAGTCGCGTCCGGGCGATCTGGGAAGGAGAGAAGAGAGTAAGAGAGAGAGAGAGAGAGAGAGAGTGGGAGAAAGAAAGAGAGGCATAGAGAATCAGAAAGGCAATGGAATGAACTGAGCTTCCTGTCGGTCGCGTGACCGAAGAACAGGAAGAGGGTGAGAAGGGGGTGGGACGAGGAGAGGGGGAGGAGGGAGGAGAGAGTGCAAAGAAGGGGCGGGCGGAAGCGGAGACGAATGCCTAAGGCATTCTAATGAGAGAGAGGGAGAGTGATAAAAAAGAAGAAAAGAAGAAGAAGGAGACAAAAGAGAGAGAGAGAGAGAGAGAGAGAGAGGAACACATAAAATCACAAAATAGGGAATTAACCACGAAAAGAGAAACAGTGCGGAGAACGGCATCGGGCGAGAGCGGAATGCATCATGGGAAGCGACAAAGAGAGAATCGAGCTGAGCATCTCCCTCTCTCTCTCTCTCTCCCTCTCTCCCTCTCTCTCTGTCTCTCTGTATCTCTCTCTCTCTGTCTCTCTCTTTCTCTATCTCAGTCTTGCAACAAACAGCAAAGGGCAAATGTGCTTCTTGAGTGGGGTTGGAAGAGGAATGAGAAGGAGAAGCATCCTCGTGCACTGCTAATGATCTCGGCGAACAGCTTTCTCTCCTCCAACTGTTTCCTCTCAGCAATGGCTTGCCGACTTTATCGCGTCTAGAAGAGGCCAAAACCACATACGACAAGCAGAATTGGGCGGCCGAATGCCGTGTGTAAATTGGCTGTATTCCTACGTCATTTGTTTTAAATTAACCGCAATCAACAACAGCAACAAAAAAAAGAAGAATTTGATTGGAATTCACAATTAAATGAGAATAAATCTGAAGAATAATTAATGATTTCCCATGAGGCAGTCACACTTTGTATCTATGAATAGCCGCTCTTTGTGTCCTAAAGGGTCTAATTAATTAATGCTGCGCAATAGATGGAAGATATATGTATGTATGAAGGAAGAGCAGAGACACGCGTGGATTGAATTCACTAGCGCGAAGAGGAGCGATCTCTTTCATTCGAGTGCGTCTCTATTACGACGAACACTAAATTAATCATCACAGCACATGAAGGAGGGCCACCACGGGCATAAAGGGCACGAATTGCACACATGCACATGTATGTAATGTCGCATAAATGTCAGCACTTGATTATTTTTGCAGGTACATATTTACAGATTTCTTGGAAATGCTGTCATTGCATCGTACGGTAGATAAAAGAAAGAGAAAACAATGACCGCGGTCAGAAGACGTTGCTATTTTTGTCGTGCACATGCAATGCAAGGGGTCTCAGAGGACCCTCTGGCCTTCAGTTCAGTCTATGCTTGCTTCTTCTCTGTGAAAGCACCCCCCCCCCGGCGGTGCATTAGCGATGCTCACAGCCGTTTTTTGTAAGTGTGTGTATGCCATACGCTCACAGAGTAAGTCATGAATAATATTTCCATGGCTATAACTTCACTTTCTATCTCTCTCTCTCTCTCTCTCTCTCTCTCTCTCTCTCTCTCTCTCTTCTCGCTCTCTCTGGCCTCCCACTCCCTTTGTTCTTTTGTGGAGTTACGGTCTTTCCGTTCCTCTTGTTTTACTTTTGAGTCTCTCCCTCGTCAGGGAGGCATTCTTCTTCCCTTGCCATGTCCTGTCACTCTTGCGTGGATGCTTTCACTCTCTCTCTCTCTCTCTCTTTCTATCACTTCTCTAGCTCTCTCTCCTTCTCTTTTGTCTCTCTCCTTTCCTCTCTCTCCCTCTCTCCTTCTCTCTCTCTCTTTCGCCCTCTCATCCCTCTTCTCCAAATCCGTGGTTACTTGACGTGGTGGCGCTGGCGACTGTGTTGCCATTGATCGCGCGGACAAAAAGAGATGCCAGAGCTTCAATTCCGATAAGCTCTCTCCTCACATTCTCTCATTCTGTCTCTTCCTTTCTCCCAACCTCTCACTCTCACTCTCTTTTTCTCATCTCTCATTCGCTCTCACTCCCTCTTTTCCTGCTCCCTCTCATTCACTCGTTCCCCTCTTCCTCCTCGTCCTCTCTCTCTCTCTCTCTCTCTCTCTCTCTCTCTCTCTCGTTCTCTCTGTCTCCCTTCCTCTGCCAAAATATGGCCACCCGATTTGACTATCCGATATGAATGGATGAAGGCGTGAAGCTGGAAATAAAGGCTATAAAATCAGCACACGGTCGCTGATTCCTTTCCATGTCCCCTCCGTCGCTCTCTCTCTCTCTCTCTCTGCATCCCTCACGCCATCCATCATCTCTTTTATATCATTCTTTCCATCGTTAAAGTCATGTTTGTCTTCAACAATATCTTTCCTGACACTTTTTATTTCATATCCTTTTTCCTAAAAAATAACCTTTTTCTCTCTCTTCTGGGCATGCATTCAAATCTTTTTTTTTTTACTTTATATCCTTCTCGCACTTTAAGTTCTCTATGCAGGTTCCACTCTCTCCCTCTCTCTCTTTCTCTCTCTCACTCCATCTCTCTCCTCTCTCTATCCCTTTATCTCTCTCCCCTATGCGTCTATTTCCTCCTCATTATTCAGATGCATCACTCGCTAACCATGACTCTTGGACTTCTTTTCCGCATGTTGTGATACAGGAGTGAACGATCAAAGAGATATCAAAGCACCCACCGTTGGTGACGAGGATGGCTAAAGGATCCACGATAGGGCAAGAGCTTTAAGGAGTGGTACGGTAGGGAGAGAAAGAGAGAGAGAGAGAGAGAGAGAGAGAGAGAGAGAATTGTGGTGCGAGCCGAGAGAGGCAGATTGGAACGGTGCAGTGCACTGACAAGCTGAACATCGCAAATGGTTTACAAAGAACGCGAGGTGGTTCAATTGGAAAATTAGAAAGAGGAGGAGAGACTGATGAAGAGAGAAAGCGAGGAAATAAGAGAGATGAGAGAGAGAGGCCGACAATGAGAGGCACACAGTTCAACAAGACTTGAACAAGGATTCGAAGAACACGAATCGCGAACGCGAACACACGAGATTGGATTTATTATTCAGGAAATTATTTGAAGAGAGGAATGAGAAGCGGACGGTCTTTCGCTGTGTTTTTCGCAGTAGAAAGCAATGAAATATTCGACCGAACTAAAAGCGTCGCGAAGGAATCTTTTCTTGGATTTATTCGAAAAAAATTACTAACATAAATTAAGACATTCATAGAACAAACAAAAATTTCCGTTTAAAGGAAATGAATCCTTCAAACTACATATTCTAGCAAAAATCTTAAAACCTGGTAAGGTCTCTTTCTAACAACGAGAAGGCTCCAACCAGTGAAGAAGCCTTGGCTTTTTCCTGACCTTTTCGACAAAAGTCTACCCATTGTCTTCTTGACAATATTGTCTATTATATGCACATTAGTGCTGACAGAATGTCATTAGAGAATGGGAGACAAAAGGATGGAAAAAAAGAAGAAAAACCTGGAAGTGTTTCGGTGAAAGTTTTCGTAAAGTGTTTATACCACAAGTCAACTAAAGCCGGGGAGTGAGGAAGAGAGGGAGAAGAGGAGAGAGAGTAATAGCAGAGAGAAATGAGAGGCTGCCAAGAGTGACAGAGATAAGGCAGAATGTTTCCCTTGGCTAATTGACAGAACGCCGGCGACTCGGGCGAATGGGCAGATAAGCAGTGTCGGAGATATTGCTAGGAAGAAGGAAAGAGATGGAAACCGAGAAAGAGAGAGAAAGTTAGAGAGGGAGAGAGGGAGCGAGAGCACGATACTAAGGAAAAAAGGAGAGGCCAAAACGAGATGCAGCAGGAAGGAAGTAACTGAGAAGATCCCGGAAACTGACATCAGACTTCTTCACCGAATCATCGACCACCCCACTATATTCCTGGTCCGGCGGAATCAACAGCCAGGAAAAAATTAATATCGAGGTGTATAATGGATAAGATTTACGCCAGGACAATCGAGAGAAATCACGCTGCTCCAGTGACAGATGAGTCGATTGCATAGGCAACGTACCAAAAAGTAAGCGAATTAGCGACAGCTGTTCTCGATGGATGCCTGGCAACAACATTTAACAGATAATTTTTCATTTCCACGATCCATCATCCTCAGACGACAAACTGTGGGCGTAAGACGTAGATTTGGATCGAAGTATGTAGCCATTTTTTGCAGAACGAGAAGCGAGTTTTTGCAAGAAATGATGAAGCGTATACATATATACAAACATGACTGCCCCGCATAAATCTAATCGTGATTTCTGCAGAGCTAACACGCACATTACTTAATGTGCAAGACTGCAAAGATTCTAATTTGAAAACGTCAGAAAATAAGTAAATACATTGTCAAAACATAAAACTATTTTTAGGGACTTTTCAGTCCCTAAAAATAGTTTAATGTTTTTCGTCTTTTGCTGCATAAATCATTGCCGCCACTGCGATCTATGATCCCTTTTATTTCTATATTTTGCGTCGCCTCCCTTGACGCTGTTGGAGAGGCGAGAAGAAGTGGAAGAAGCGGTGAACTCGGTTCTCTCTACTCACTTGCCGACGTGCACTCATCCGGGCACCGGAAGTTATCTTTGGCTCTCTCTCTCTTCTCTCATCGTTCTATCAACGCCTTAAGGCACTTAAGACAGAAAGAGAGAGAGAAAATGAGAGAAGAGAGAGACAGAGAGTAGAGAGGGAGAGAGAGAAAGAGAGAAAGAGAAGAGAGAGAGATCTCGCACTCCGAGCAAGAAATACGAGTCCGACAAGAAGGTGACTGACGATGCCATTATGGCGAGCGCATCTCTTCGACCTCCCCATTCTCGGGCCGAGTCATGGTGTTGTGTGTTGGCCGCGTGTGTGTCAGAGGGAGAGAGTGTGTGTTTGTGTTCTTCTCGCCTCCGACTCGTCACCTGCCAGAGGGCATTGACAGGCATTCGAGATCAGCTAATCACAAGAGAAACATCTGGAAGCTGCTGGAGAAAAATCGTGAGACACCATCCTTGAGAACTTTTCAACTCGTGTTAATTAATTTTAAATAGTCGACAATCTTTGTGTTAGATACATACTTGTGGTTGCCAAAAATAGTGCATTATTTCTGTGACTGAACTTTTGCTTGTGGCGGTGACATTCGAAATTCGCACAGAAGTAATGTAGCTTCCCGTTTCAATGCGCACTTCCGGGAAAGCTTCTACTTCTAATACAAGATGCAGCAGCATTTCACGCTTCTTATCTTCTGACGCTGCAACAATTCCGCGGAAAAGAAGAAGCGAATCCATCTCGTCACGCTCGAATTCATTCTGAGAAGGAACGCGCGAAACAGTCGAAGAATGGACAGAAATTGGATGGCACAATGCGAAAAAGATAGGAAGGAACCTTTAACAAAAAATGTTGAAGAAAAAACATGTAAATGTTTGCAAATGGGTGCAGCTGGGATACATGCAGCCATCTTTAGATAGAAGACGTCTGACAGATCTTTTTTTATATCATTTGAGCTTCATGTGTGGGCCGGCCTCGAAGCTAAAAAGGCCGTTGAAGCTCGTGGGGGAAAGAATGATAGAATGCAAGAACCGCTCTCTCTCTCTCATAACGGTCTTTTGTAAAGAAAAGGAAAATGGCTTTTTGAGTGGCAGGCAACTTTCATATCGCATTGGCACGAGTTGTTTTTCTTTCAAGCAAGAACAAAATAAGTGGCACTCTGACAGTCTGATAAGAGATAGAAGGATCGTTATTCTTTCCCCTTTTATGAGTGCATATGTACATATAAATGGATTTATTCAGATTTTGAAGCTTAACGGATTATTGGCTAATCTTAAGATCCACTTTCATTGCAAGAGAGATTCACTGAAGAGTCGACTAATTCTTAGCGAGAAAGTACAAAGTGTCATTTTACTTGCTTACAATTACTACTATGGAAATAGATCGGAAAGGTCGGTCAGTGGACTTGGTGCAGGGTAAATAAGAGTAAGTTGATATTAGTGAAACAATTGCATTGAATTGCCCGGGTGCAAGAGAGAGAGAGAGAGAGAGAGAGAGAGAGAGAGAAAGAGAGAGAAAGGAATGGGGATGAAGTTGAAACGATGCAGCGAAGCCAAATTGCGCCGTTCAAAATGCGACAGAGACGCCGTAATTATGCAGCGTCGAAGAATTGCTCTCTCTCCCTCTGTTACCCCCTCAAGCACTCCTTCATTATCTCCCTCTCTCTTTCTTTCTCTTTTTCACTCTCACACTCTCTCCTCTCTTTCTCACTACTCCTCTACTTCCGTTTCTTACCGTTCTTTCGTTGCTCTTCACACCTTGCTCTTTCAACTCTTTTTGTCTTTCACTTCTTCTCTATTTCTCATTCTTCTTTTATCTTTTTTTTTCTCCCCCGCTTTAATGTTTTGTTGAGGTCAAAGCGGCCACATGAATAATATGTGCGAGTGTCGTTTCTCTCTTAGTCTCTCACAATGTCCCTCACGCTTCTCTCGCGATCTTTCTCTCTCCC
This sequence comes from Allodiplogaster sudhausi, assembly GCA_945643635.1. Lineage (NCBI taxonomy): Eukaryota > Metazoa > Nematoda > Chromadorea > Rhabditida > Diplogasteridae > Allodiplogaster > Allodiplogaster sudhausi. The sequence continues at coordinate 2,596,996 of CALZFC010000019.1, forward strand.
TTTCTCTTTCTCTCTCCATTTTCCTCTCTCTCTCTCGTTCTCTACTTCACTGTGAATATGTATAGGAGAGAATAGCGCCACGTCCACATACGGAGGTGAAGCAATTGCTCGCGGTGCTCATCTTCTGTTATGACATGCACGGTCTACGCGATGATAACGAACAAGAGATCTCAGAGAAAAGTAGAGAAGAGAGAGAGATAGAGATAGTTAGAGATAGAAGAGAGGTAGAATAGCGATAGAAGAGAAAGATGCATAGAATTTTGAGAGGACATAACAGGCGGAAAAACAGGGAAGGACCAACAGAAAAAGTGGGTGACATCGGATGCTCTCATAAGCGGAAAACTAGAAAAGAGTCTGCGATCTTTTGGGCATCAGTGTTCGGGTCGTCCTAGGCAATGAATGGCCTTTGAAGGTTTTCCCTCCTCACCCTCCCCCCCCCCCAGAAATGGGTGTTTCGAAAATCCTTGGGGGTGGTCATGCCATGTTTACAGCGGTGAGCAGAACGTTTTGCTCTCTCTAGCGGTTGGGGAAATAATCTGGGCCTTTCAGACACCCTCTTTTTAGAAGCATAAATGTATCTAGGCTGCTTCGGATGCGGGGTAAATCACTTTGGACCTTCAAGACACCGCGAGGACAACCTGCCGGAAAGCTTGCAGAAGGAAAAGTGATTGTGTGGTGAATTATGGACGGGTGGGCGGAGCTTAGACTTGAGAGGACTCATCATCCGCCGTGCCTGAGTGGGTAAGAGAGAGAGCAGTTCATGGTTGACGGGAAAGCGGAAGCTCTTCGGAATGTACAGAAATGTGTCAAGGCTGCTCCGACAAGGAAGTCAAGAGCCCGTTTTTACTTGTCAGAGAGACGCATTAGTATATATGGACACTTCTAATGGAATCTGCGCATAAATGGCGCGAAGATTCGAGGAAAAATCGAGCGATGGAAGTGATATCTCTTCAGAAGGCATATCAGCACATTAGCAGCTATCTCATGCGAATTTCGGAGATCTGACTGAGGTTGCAGGAGAGGCAGAGAGAGAGAGAATGACAGAAAGCTGAAGAGGTAGACAGTGAAAGGAAGAGAGAGAGAGAGAGAGAGAGAGAGAGAGAGAGAGAGAGAAAGAGAGAGAGAGTGCGAATGGTGTCATCTCGCAGACATCGCTGCCTCGGTACATATCAGACAAGGACAAACAGATCGTTAATTAAAACATGGCAAATATTTGCACTAAAAAATAGTGCAAAGATGTGTCAAACAAATTTTTCATCGTTAAAGAATTATTATAAATTATTTACCGAATCACATCCATTAATCACTGGCATGTTCATAAAAGGCTTGTAGTGGATATGGCTGAGGCGAGAGGAGAGAGGAGATGAAAGAGAGGGAAGGAGAGAGAGAGAGAGAGAGTAAAAACAGAGCAAAAAAGGCCTTCCAAGGTTCAGCAGACGACGAACGCAGTGAGAGGAAATGAATCTAAGCTCGTTTCTCTGTGTGGTCGCAAGCTATTTTGTTTGTATGGCTCAGAAAGACAAAAAGCGAAGAAAGAGGAGAGAGAAGAGCGTAACAAACAGAGGAAAACGCGCCAAATCCAGGGTCGCAGATAAATGGTGGCCAAAAGGGATATTAGAAGCAGCCAAGGCACAAAAGGGATACAGGGGGAGAGAAGACCTTTGCCATGCCCAGGGCGGATAAATTGAGAAAGTCCCTCATTATCTCTCTATCTCTCTCTCCTTTCCCTACCCTCTTTCCTTCCTCTTCTTCCTCTCTTTCTCATTTCAGTCTCCTATATCTTCATCTCCTTTAACTCTCTCCACTCTCTCTCTTCCTCTCTCCCTCTTCCCTCTCCCTTTCTCCCCTCTGTCTCCTTTCTCTCTCTTTCTCTCTCTCTTTTTCTCTCCCTCTCTCTTTCTCTGTCTTTCTATCTCTCGCTCCCTGTCCTTCCCTGCCCATCAGCCTGCCTAGTGTCACTTTCAGCAGACGTGCACACACTTCTGCCGCGCATCTGGAGACAGGCTCGTCCTCCTCCGGTCCAATCTTTCTTTCCATTTCTGCGCCTTTTATGTTTCTGGGGGTGCCTGCTTCTCTCTCTATCTCTCTCTCTCTCTCTCTCTCTCTCTCTCTCTCTCTGTCTTCACGTCCACTCTCTCTCTATCTCTCTCTCTCTCTCTCTCTTTATTGTCACCTATCTCCCCCTCTCTCCCTCTAACTAGTATGCGAGAGCGTGTGGCGGAGGTTGAGAATGTATTCATTCGCGTATTCATGCGTCGTCCTCCCGTGGATTGGCGTATTCCTGCTTGCTGCTCCTCTCATTTCGGCCATTCATGGCCTTCCATATTCTCCGGCCCGTGTCCAGTTGACGGGGGCCGTAGATTCGAGCCGAGTGGCACTTTCCGGCCATGTTTTGTGGACTGTTTCCGCAAGAGGCGGCAAAACATCGCCAATGCAGCACCGGCGGCGCCGGCTGCAGAAGACGAGCAAAAGACATGGAGAAGCGTCCATCGGGCAAAACAAAGTAATGAACGGGAACGAAGACAAAATTGCGGAAATAGTAAAATATCCACCAACAGCCTCACGCCATTATGATGATTGTTCGCTGTAAAATTAGTGATTCAAGTAATTACAATGACAGGATAAATACGCTTGTACGTACCATAGACTCTTCTTTGTATATACATAGAATGTACATATGTATATGCGTTCCTGTTATACTAAAAACAGAAAAGTCGTTTCGATTTCAACATTTTATTTCCTTTGTCAAGTGAAAGCTAGAAGCAGTTTTCCATACATTTCTCAGGCTGCCTTTATATATATTTTTTGTTCATCTCAGCCAAACTTTCTCCACCTCTCTTCCCCTTGCCATCTTTCCTTTCTCTCTCCCTCTCTTTATCTTTCTCTTCTTCTTCTTACTTTTTCTCACTCTCCGCAGTGCATTCTTCATAGAGCCACAGAAGGCTTCGGGTAGATCTTCACGCCTCTACAACACCCACGGGGCAGTTTTAAAAGGGACAGAGAGAGAGCGAGAGAGAGAGAGAGAGAGAGTGAACGAGAGATTGTGAGGGAGAGAGAGAGTGAACGAGAGAGAGTGAGGGAGAGAGAGAACAGAAGAGAAGAGAGGGAAAGAGAGCGAGATTATAAAGAACACTAATAGTCGCCATCTTTCGGCGAAACAATTGACTATCTCGCTCAATGTTGAAACTCTTTTTGTTTTCATCCCCATTCCTTCTCTTTCTCCTCTCTCTCTCTCTCTCTCTCTCTCTCTCTCTCTCTCTGTTCCTCCCTCACTCTCTCGTCCTCTCTCTGATCTTAATTTTGGTCTCATCAAAGGCGTGCCGTCATCCGGCTGCTCTGAGTCTACCATCGTCGTCAGCACTTTTAATAGCAGCCAGCGAAAGAGACAGCCTGGCAAGAACGGCCAGCATTCACATCTTTCTCTCTGAGAAGAAGGAGGCTTACACTTAAGGGGGGCACGGTCCGCTGAAAGTTCAATCTTGGGCAAAGTGGCAGATGAGCATGCTCTTTCTTTCTATCTCTCTCTCTCTCTCACTCTCTCTCTCTCTCTCTTTATCTCTCTCTTCTCTCTCACCTCCCTCTCTCTGTCTCTCTCTAAATCTAATACTTTCTAACCCAACTTTCTCTCTCTTCGTCAATCTCTACCAATTTCCAGACAGAAGTTGAGTATGAATGAATAAATCTATGCAGGCAAATACAATGTATGCCTGAATGTACATAAGTGCAAAACAGTAGAATATTGAAGAATTATTTGGAGAGACATGGAAATTTCATGTGCATGCTCTCGCTTCCATCTATTGGGCTGCGCAGACGATTAAAAAGGAGTGATCAGATGTTCGAAATTTTATAATGTATCATTTTGCGAGAACGCAATGAATACGAATGGTTTCACATATTTCACTTTTTTCGAACATTCTTCAATCGTCTCTCTCTCTCCTTTCTCTCTCTCTTTCTCTCTCCTTTCTCTCTCTATTTCTCCCTCTCTCTCTCTGTCTCTCTCTCTCACTCTTTCTCTCTGGTTTGCTGTTGCCTTGCGAGGTCTTTACATCATTCTTTTTAAGCCGAAAACGACCCGGCGGAACGGCGGCATCGGAAAAGAATTTTTCACGCTGTTCGCCGCCGGACTAACTAATCACTCGCGATAGTTGTCTCTTGCTCTCTCGCTCTCTTTCCCTCGCTCTTTTTCTCTTTCTCTTTCTCTCTTTCTTTCGCTCACACTGGTTCTCTCTCTCTCTCTCTCTCTCTCTTTATCTAGGCCGATCTCGTGACTTGAAATAGATGCGAAAACGAAAATTCACATCTAAATCCCGTCATGTGATAAGGGAAACAATGAACACAAGTACGACAAGGTCGTATATTTTAAGAGCTAAATTGGGCTTCTTCCTTGAATCCCTCACAGATTGGACCAGTGGATAAGGGAGAGAGAGAGAGAGAGAGAGAGAGAGAGAGAGAGAGAGAGAGAGAATAACCAGGAAGTCTTTACGCGAATGAATACACTTTCTTCCGGAAAAAAACGAACACCACTCTTATTTCTATGCCGCTCAAAACTGTGCGTGGAACTCTCATGTGAAAAGAAGCCTCAAACAAGAGTACAACTGACCGAAAGGCCAAGGCTTCGGAATGGCCAGAAAGTGGGAACTCAGAACGAGGATCGGTGCCATTTGATACGTCCTTGCGTGGTGGACTTCTTATACTTCCTTCTTCTAAAGCAAACATGGAAGTGGACCAACACATCATCCGCATTCAAAATGCACAACGCATGGCGAAGCGAACAAACATCTTGGTCTTTCTTCTTTTGCAAAAAAGTTCTTTCACATGGACAGTGCTATTTTTACGAGACATGGAATTTGTGCAAGACAAGTAAACCCGTAGAAAAGAACAAATAAATGTCAATTCACAAAGTTTAAAGTGATGTAAAGGTTCAAGTTCATTTATACCTTTATTCACAATGAAACAAAAGGATTGGCTTGTACAAACTACACATGAAGAAAATGTTTGTGAGCGCGAAAAGTAAGTTAGCTTTAGTGAAGCTCACATCACATTCAGACCTCTACTTCAGTACGGATCGTTTTACTTCTCTAATTCTGCTTTGGAATGAATCTCGATTTTTATTCTCGGACAGCGGATAATTAGAGAGCTCATCACATGCTCGGGAGTGCATTCACGGGGCGCTTTCTTGTTGCGATTGAAAGAAGAACTCTTTCGCTCTTTCTCTCTCTCTCTCTCTCTCTCTCTCTCTCTCTCTCTTTCTCTCTTTCTCTTTCTCTCTCTCTCACTGTCTCTTTCACTCTCAATCACAATTCTGGCTAACCCCGAAACTACATATGTAACGAAATGTCCCATTTCGCACGCTTCACTCCCTATCGTCCTTTCCCTTCTTTGCATATCTAAGTGCAACTCCCCATTGCCTTTCTGACTTCCATCCATTCCTAGTCAGTCTCCCTTCGTTGGCTCTTCGTGAGCGGCAGTCTCCCTTCGTTGGCTCTTCGTGAGCGGCAGTCTCCCTTCGTTGGCTCTTCGTGAGCGGCATTCTCCCCTCGGTGGCTCTTCGTGAGCGGTTCCTTCCTCTTGTTGGCCTGGTGTTGGCCGGATACCGAAGATAAACCTCTGAAAACCCAATCCCTCACCTCGTCTTCTACATCGAAAGGCAGTGCAGTGAACTACAATAACAGCGTCTTGTTATTACATGGGGGCCGAACCGGGATGTTGGTAGGAGGAGTCCTTAAAGACTATGGTCGGCACTGTAGCCGGGTATAGTCGCCAACAAGTGAACGGGGTTGCAAGAGCGTTCAAGTGGAGGCAGTGCAGAGCGCCGATGAAGGCAGTGCCGAGCGCCGACTGAGGCAGTGCAGAGCGCCGACTGAGGCAGTGCAGAGCGCCGACGGAGGCAGCACAGAGCGCCGACGGAGGCAGCACAGAGCGCCGACTGAGGCAGCACAGAGCGCCGATGGAGGCAGCACAGAGATCTCAAGAGGAAGAATTGATGAAGGAAAAAGAAAGGAGGCTTGTTGAAGCTGAGCAGAATAGAGAGCACAGAAGAGAGTTGATTCGATTGGAAAAGCAACAAAGCGAGATGATTGATAAAATTGAAAGAAGCATGAACATCAGCAGTGTGCCGCCGTTTAAGGACAAGAAGAACAGCGAGAATAAGAAGAGCTGTAAAGAAGTTGGAGTCCAATCCGAGTTCCAGTCTGAGAAGAGTATCAGTGAAAGTGGCAGCGAGAATGAGAAGAGCTGTAAAGAAGTTGGGGTGCAATCGGAGACCCAGTCTGAGAAGAGTACCAGTGGAAGCGGTAACTCATGTCGCAGCGGCAGGTTCAGGAAATGTGTGAAGTGTTATGAATGTGGTGGTTGTGGACACATTCAGAGTGTGTGCCCGACGAAGAGAAGAAGAGAAGACGCTGAGAGAAAGCAGCAGATGATGTGGAGAATGAAGTGCCAAGAAGAGGCTTGGAGAAGGCCTCAGATGTGGATTGAAAACAAGAAGATGACGGTCCCAGGACAGAAGAGTCAGGTGGACATTCGCAATGTTATGAGCGTGAAGAGAGGCTCCAGTGATGAGAGTTGTGCTGGTGAAAACGCACTGAAGAAGTACGGCAGGAGCCAGAATGTGACGAGAGGTCAGAATATCAATGCGATGAATGGAGCTCGGAGTTTGCTGAGGAAATGGTATTCTTTCGGAGAGAAGGCCAGTTGGGCTAAGAATGCCAAGGATTCCGAGTTCTGGCCACGGGGCATGCGGTCGAGGGCGACCGCTTCGAAAGGAGGGGGATGTAACGAAATGTCCCATTTCGCACGCTTCACTCCCTATCGTCCTTTCCCTTCTTTGCATATCTAAGTGCAACTCCCCATTGCCTTTCTGACTTCCATCCATTCCTAGTCAGTCTCCCTTCGTTGGCTCTTCGTGAGCGGCAGTCTCCCTTCGTTGGCTCTTCGTGAGCGGCATTCTCCCCTCGGTGGCTCTTCGTGAGCGGTTCCTTCCTCTTGTTGGCCTGGTGTTGGCCGGATACCGAAGATAAACCTCTGAAAACCCAATCCCTCCCCTCGTCTTCTACATCGAAAGGCAGTGCAGTGAACTACAATAACAGCGTCTTGTTATTACATGGGGGCCGAACCGGGATGTTGGTAGGAGGAGTCCTTAAAGACTATGGTCGGCACTGTAGCCGGGTATAGTCGCCAACAAGTGAACGGGGTTGCAAGAGCGTTCAAGTGGAGGCAGTGCAGAGCGCCGATGGAGGCAGTGCCGAGCGCCGACTGAGGCAGTGCAGAGCGCCGACTGAGGCAGTGCAGAGCGCCGACGGAGGCAGCACAGAGCGCCGACTGAGGCAGTACAGAGCGCCGACTGAGGCAGCACAGAGCGCCGATGGAGGCAGCACAGAGCGCCGATGAGAAAGGAACGTGAGCAACCCGGACGAAGGTACCAGAGAGAGGCTACCGTGCGATCGGTCAGCAGGGACGCTGACTTGTGGAAGGCGGGGGATGTAGCAGAGAGGCCCATAAGTCCTGTCCTATATCGCATGGTCGTAGGGGGTGTAGCTCAGTGGTAGAGCAGCCGACTCATGAGTAGGTGGTCCCGGGTTCGAACCCCGGTGCCTCCAGTGATCCTTTGAGCCTTTCGATGGTACCAGGTCATTACATGGGGGCCGAACCGGGATTCGATCCCGGGACCTCTCGCTGAGGAAGAGAAGAATCGCTGGAAAGGAGGTTGAGTTTGAGTTTTGCAGAGTCGCAGAGCTTGGCAGTTGTGAGGAGTATTCCTTCCTTGGTTGATGAGCGTTCCAACCAAGTGAAGAAGAGAAGGACGTCTGAGAAGAGGACGCCAAGGATAGAATTTTTACTCGGTTGAAGTTGCGTTCCAACCGAATAAAGGAGATATTTTGCTGGTTGAAGAAGAAAGAGGAATTTGCGAGCAGTCCGGAGGAGCAAGGAGATAAATCCCACTTGGTTTGACTCCAAGCGAAGTTTCGAGCAGTTGATTCGGTTGAAGTTGCGTTCCAACCGAATCAAAGGGAAATCCCGTCTGTACGAAGAGAGAATTCGGGACAGACGAATTCCGGACAGATCAAGTGCAAAGAGAGGCTACGTGCCGAATTGAAAGTGAAGTGATCGAGAGGAAGAGAGAATCCGTGAAGAATTGAAAGTCGACCGGACTCGAAGAAGAATTAAGGTCGAAGTGACCAAGGACATTTGTTGAAGTGATTACGTGTGGAAAGAAGGCGTTGTCCTTGCACGTGGAGTGACAAGCAGTGGTGAACATTTGAAGAGTTCTGAACGCGGAGTGTGTGGTTGTTAGTGTGAGAAACAGTGAAGAGAGGCGGAGGGACGTATCGAGTTTTGAGGTTGAAGAGGAACTGTTGTTGAGTTGAGTGATTTGAAACGTGTTGAACAGTGAGGTAGAGTTGTTCCCGTTAAGAAGAGTGACGATGTCGAGGAACGGAAAGAAGAAGAGTGGAGGAAGAAGAAAAGGAAGACCAATGGAAGTCTTGCCAGCGATTTCGGAAGAAGGAGACTATTTGGTGAAGAGCGAGATCAAGGAAAAGATGATCAAAGAGGATCGGAGAAATGAGAAACCGACCGAATGCGATGGTGCGGTGATTGAGAAAATGGAAGAAGAAATGTGGATGATGAAATCCAAAGCCGAGGAAATGAGATATGAAGTGGTCGAGCGGACCGAATTGCTGGAGAAAATGGCAGAAGATGAAATGTATACAAGGAAAGATACCTTGCTCGGTGCAAAGTATGATCTTATTGAATATGGAAGAATGCTCGAGGACAACCAGTCGCTCATGAATGGCATGATGAAAATGATCAGATCTCAAGAGGAAGAATTGATGAAGGAAAAAGAAAGGAGGCTTGTTGAAGCTGAGCAGAATAGAGAGCACAGAAGAGAGTTGATTCGATTGGAAAAGCAACAAAGCGAGATGATTGATAAAATTGAAAGAAGCATGAACATCAGCAGTGTGCCGCCGTTTAAGGATAAGAAGAACAGCGAGAATAAGAAGAGCTGTAAAGAAGTTGGAGTCCAATCCGAGTTCCAGTCTGAGAAGAGTATCAGTGAAAGTGGCAGCGAGAATGAGAAGAGCTGTAAAGAAGTTGGGGTGCAATCGGAGACCCAGTCTGAGAAGAGTACCAGTGGAAGCGGTAACTCATGTCGCAGCGGCAGGTTCAGGAAATGTGTGAAGTGTTATGAATGTGGTGGTTGTGGACACATTCAGAGTGTGTGCCCGACGAAGAGAAGAAGAGAAGACGCTGAGAGAAAGCAGCAGATGATGTGGAGAATGAAGTGCCAAGAAGAGGCTTGGAGAAGGCCTCAGATGTGGATTGAAAACAAGAAGATGACGGTCCCAGGACAGAAGAGTCAGGTGGACATTCGCAATGTTATGAGCGTGAAGAGAGGCTCCAGTGATGAGAGTTGTGCTGGTGAAAACGCACTGAAGAAGTACGGCAGGAGCCAGAATGTGACGAGAGGTCAGAATATCAATGCGATGAATGGAGCTCGGAGTTTGCTGAGGAAATGGTATTCTTTCGGAGAGAAGGCCAGTTGGGCTAAGAATGCCAAGGATTCCGAGTTCTGGCCACGGGGCATGCGGTCGAGGGCGACCGCTTCGAAAGGAGGGGGATGTAACGAAATGTCCCATTTCGCACGCTTCACTCCCTATCGTCCTTTCCCTTCTTTGCATATCTAAGTGCAACTCCCCATTGCCTTTCTGACTTCCATCCATTCCTAGTCAGTCTCCCTTCGTTGGCTCTTCGTGAGCGGCAGTCTCCCTTCGTTGGCTCTTCGTGAGCGGCATTCTCCCCTCGGTGGCTCTTCGTGAGCGGTTCCTTCCTCTTGTTGGCCTGGTGTTGGCCGGATATCGAAGATAAACCTCTGAAAACCCAATCCCTCCCCTCGTCTTCTACATCGAAAGGCAGTGCAGTGAACTACAATAACAGCGTCTTGTTATTACATGGGGGCCGAACCGGGATGTTGGTAGGAGGAGTCCTTAAAGACTATGGTCGGCACTGTAGCCGGGTATAGTCGCCAACAAGTGAACGGGGTTGCAAGAGCGTTCAAGTGGAGGCAGTGCAGAGCGCCGATGGAGGCAGTGCCGAGCGCCGACTGAGGCAGTGCAGAGCGCCGACTGAGGCAGTGCAGAGCGCCGACGGAGGCAGCACAGAGCGCCGACTGAGGCAGTACAGAGCGCCGACTGAGGCAGCACAGAGCGCCGATGGAGGCAGCACAGAGCGCCGATGAGAAAGGAACGTGAGCAACCCGGACGAAGGTACCAGAGAGAGGCTACCGTGCGATCGGTCAGCAGGGACGCTGACTTGTGGAAGGCGGGGGATGTAGCAGAGAGGCCCATAAGTCCTGTCCTATATCGCATGGTCGTAGGGGGTGTAGCTCAGTGGTAGAGCAGCCGACTCATGAGTAGGTGGTCCCGGGTTCGAACCCCGGTGCCTCCAGTGATCCTTTGAGCCTTTCGATGGTACCAGGTCATTACATGGGGGCCGAACCGGGATTCGAACCCGGGACCTCTCGCTGAGGAAGAGAAGAATCGCTGGAAAGGAGGTTGAGTTTGAGTTTTGCAGAGTCGCAGAGCTTGGCAGTTGTGAGGAGTATTCCTTCCTTGGTTGATGAGCGTTCCAACCAAGTGAAGAAGAGAAGGACGTCTGAGAAGAGGACGCCAAGGATAGAATTTTTACTCGGTTGAAGTTGCGTTCCAACCGAATAAAGGAGATATTTTGCTGGTTGAAGAAGAAAGAGGAATTTGCGAGCAGTCCGGAGGAGCAAGGAGATAAATCCCACTTGGTTTGACTCCAAGCGAAGTTTCGAGCAGTTGATTCGGTTGAAGTTGCGTTCCAACCGAATCAAAGGGAAATCCCGTCTGTACGAAGAGAGAATTCCGGACAGACGAAGATCAAGTGCAAAGAGAGGCTACGTGCCGAATTGAAAGTGAAGTGATCGAGAAGAAGAGAGAATCCGTGAAGAATTGAAAGTCGACCGGACTCGAAGAAGAATTAAGGTCGAAGTGACCAAGAACATTTGTTGAAGTGATTACGTGTGGAAAGAAGGCGTTGTCCTTGCACGTGGAGTGACAAGCAGTGGTGAACATCTGAAGAGTTCTGAACGCGGAGTGTGTGGTTGTTAGTGTGAGAAACAGTGAAGAGAGGCGGAGGGACGTATCGAGTTTTGAGGTTGAAGAGGAACTGTTGTTGAGTTGAGTGATTTGAAACGTGTTGAACAGTGAGGTAGAGTTGTTCCCGTTAAGAAGAGTGACGATGTCGAGGAACGGAAAGAAGAAGAGTGGAGGAAGAAGAAAAGGAAGACCAATGGAAGTCTTGCCAGCGATTTCGGAAGAAGGAGACTATTTGGTGAAGAGCGAGATCAAGGAAAAGATGATCAAAGAGGATCGGAGAAATGAGAAACCGACCGAATGCGATGGTGCGGTGATTGAGAAAATGGAAGAAGAAATGTGGATGATGAAATCCAAAGCCGAGGAAATGAGATATGAAGTGGTCGAGCGGACCGAATTGCTGGAGACAATGGCAGAAGATGAAATGTATACAAGGAAAGATACCTTGCTCGGTGCAAAGTATGATCTTATTGAATATGGAAGAATGCTCGAGGACAACCAGTCGCTCATGAATGGCATGATGAAAATGATCAGATCTCAAGAGGAAGAATTGATGAAGGAAAAAGAAAGGAGGCTTGTTGAAGCTGAGCAGAATAGAGAGCACAGAAGAGAGTTGATTCGATTGGAAAAGCAACAAAGCGAGATGATTGATAAAATTGAAAGAAGCATGAACATCAGCAGTGTGCCGCCGTTTAAGGACAAAAAGAACAGCGAGAATAAGAAGAGCTGTAAAGAAGTTGGAGTCCAATCCGAGTTCCAGTCTGAGAAGAGTATCAGTGAAAGTGGCAGCGAGAATGAGAAGAGCTGTAAAGAAGTTGGGGTGCAATCGGAGACCCAGTCTGAGAAGAGTACCAGTGGAAGCGGTAACTCATGTCGCAGCGGCAGGTTCAGGAAATGTGTGAAGTGTTATGAATGTGGTGGTTGTGGACACATTCAGAGTGTGTGCCCGACGAAGAGAAGAAGAGAAGACGCTGAGAGAAAGCAGCAGATGATGTGGAGAATGAAGTGCCAAGAAGAGGCTTGGAGAAGGCCTCAGATGTGGATTGAAAACAAGAAGATGACGGTCCCAGGACAGAAGAGTCAGGTGGACATTCGCAATGTTATGAGCGTGAAGAGAGGCTCCAGTGATGAGAGTTGTGCTGGTGAAAACGCACTGAAGAAGTACGGCAGGAGCCAGAATGTGACGAGAGGTCAGAATATCAATGCGATGAATGGAGCTCGGAGTTTGCTGAGGAAATGGTATTCTTTCGGAGAGAAGGCCAGTTGGGCTAAGAATGCCAAGGATTCCGAGTTCTGGCCACGGGGCATGCGGTCGAGGGCGACCGCTTCGAAAGGAGGGGGATGTAACGAAATGTCCCATTTCGCACGCTTCACTCCCTATCGTCCTTTCCCTTCTTTGCATATCTAAGTGCAACTCCCCATTGCCTTTCTGACTTCCATCCATTCCTAGTCAGTCTCCCTTCGTTGGCTCTTCGTGAGCGGCAGTCTCCCTTCGTTGGCTCTTCGTGAGCGGCAGTCTCCCTTCGTTGGCTCTTCGTGAGCGGCATTCTCCCCTCGGTGGCTCTTCGTGAGCGGTTCCTTCCTCTTGTTGGCCTGGTGTTGGCCGGATACCGAAGATAAACCTCTGAAAACCCAATCCCTCCCCTCGTCTTCTACATCGAAAGGCAGTGCAGTGAACTACAATAACAGCGTCTTGTTATTACACATACACATGCATATGTATGCAAATACATACAAATGTGAAAGATGAGATCTGCCTATTCATATCTCTATAGGGGCCCATTAATCTCCGAATCCTTCTCTCTCACACAGTATCATTGAGCTCAAATTACTCATATGCGTCAGAAACAATTTCACACAGTAATTCGGCGTGGACTGCACCGAAAGGATACTGAAGTTATTTTCCGATAACGGAAATATCCTTTTGTTGTTCATTGGTAAGAGCTTTGTGATTTAACAAAGATGGCTGCGGATAATGGATAAATTTGATAGTGACCGTTGCTCTCAAATGACTGGACAATGCAACTCGAGAACAGTCTGAAATGGCCCGGGATTTGCACTCTATGGCTGTTGCCTATCTCTTTCTCTCTCCCTCTATCTCTCATTCTCATTCTCTCTCCCTCTCTCTAACTCTCTCTCTCTACCTCTTTCTCTCTCCCTCTCACTAACTCTCTCTCTCTCCCTCTCTCTAACTCTCTCTAACTCTCTCTCTCTCTCTCTCTCTCTATCGATCTCTTTATCTATCTCTCTCCCTCTCTCTAACTCTTTCTCTCTCCCTCTCTCTAACTTCTCCCTCTCTCTAACTCTCTCTAACTATCTCTCTATCTCTTTCTCTCTCCCTCTAACTCTCTCTCCCTCTCTCTCTAATTCTCTCTCTCTCTCACGTACGGTTTTTAAGATTTTGCTCCATATTTTCTCAGACATTCTATATGACGCCTACAGGCGATCAATCTCCAGCATTGACTAAAAGAGCCTTGTGGGGGAACGAATTAAAGTACACTGACGCAAGCTGTTTCTGCAGACAGTAAGAGGTCAGCGTCAAGAGTTCACGCACTTGCGGCTCCATTAGGGGCAGGAAGAAAAGCAAAGCAACGAAAGACTCCAAAACTCACGGCTTCATTGGCTCACTCCAAATGGCGGAACTCTCTCTCTCTCTCTCTCTCTCTCTCTCTTTCTCTCGATCTGTCTCTACCTGTCTCTGTCAGTCTGTTTTTCTGTCTGTCTCTCTCTCCCTCTCTGTCTAGGTCTCGTCTCTCAGAAATCTCAAATTACACGCATCAACTTCAACGAAGTCGCTCTAAAATATAGAGTGCTCCGCATTTTTGCTTTTCTTGAGTACAGTGAAAGAAAAAGAGCGCGAAAGAGAGAGAATTATGATCTCTGAGGAATGGTGGATCTTGATTTCACACGTCGTTTTTTCTCCGTTTCGTCTTTTTTTTGCCTAAACCGCGCCAACCGGAAAGGATCCTTCTGGACTTTGAAAGAAGATCACGCGGACTACAAAGGAACTTCATAAAGGGAACTAGTTATGTTTGGATGATGTTTGACTTTCCTCACTAAAGGAATGTTCCCACCGTTTCAGGAATAAATCAACATTTACTGCAGTAACCCTTGGACTGAATTAATCCAGAGAGAGAGAGAGAGAGTGTGTCTATTGCGATTAGATTTCTTTATCAACTTTCTGACCATGTGATTCTGCGTGGGAAGGAGAATAAGCATTCTAATCTGGTACGTCTGCATGTAAATGGGAACAGGGTGTTTGGGGTTGGTCAATGTGTTTGGGCCAAGAATATTGCCTAACATTAGATCTTGGACGGAAATCTTATGCAGATTCGTGGGGAATAAATGCGGCCGCAGCTGCTGGTGAGGGGGGGCAGTGGAGGGAAGGAAAGAAGATGTCGGCAGCCGAGATTGGGCGGATTGAGACAACCAGCGAAACAGTTAGAGAAGAAGGGAAAGCGAGTAGATAACAATATCTGCATCAATGCATGCGTCGTGGACATGTGTATGTAGATTGGCTCATGGCATGAATGGGCCCGTCCTGGCAGAGTGCCAAGATCTCTCTCTCCATCCCTTTCTATTCATTTTTGTCTCTGAAACACGCCATTCTCATATCGTAATTGGCGTACATCTCATCCCCATCTGACAATAATTAACCTGATTAATCTGAAAATATTGCTTGAATAGGGAAGTGCACCATGTGTTTTTGCACTGAATGCGAGAAGAAACTAGTTTAACAGAGCCACGAGAGGATGAAATATGTTTCATGAGACGAACGAGAAATGTTAACGGAACGAGTGATTTTTTTCCCTAACAATCAGTCATCTCAGCACTTTATTTAGAAAATTAAATTATGTAAGTTTTAATAATGACAATTAATTGTAAAAGAGTTTAAAAAATTGGATACTGTATTAAAGATGGCAAAGCGAAAGGCGAGCACAGATTTCCTGCAAGAACTTTCATGAGGCAGTCTGTCTCTGTTTTCCTTTTATCTTTGACAGAATGCAATGGTTATCATGTGACAGTGAGGAAAGGGAGATTTGATTGAGTACGTGTTGGTGGCTGAGGACTGCTGATCTCTCTGAATGATGAATGCAGAGCAGCAAATGAAGAAAGGCTTCAGTTATTCTTGATGAGTTGATGTGTTTTTTTTGTGCTAAATAAGTCACTTGTCGACAACTGGGAATAGCATAAAATGGCACACTTCTGTAGAGAAGAAACTGACAATCAAAAAAAGGCGAGAATCATACATCGAAGCAATGTTTATGTACATATATATATATATTTGTGTATGCATCATCGCATGCATCATTTTGCATACATTAGTTTCAAGGAGATCAAATTTTTCTCACCAAAAAATTCGAAGAAATAATGTTTCATTTCTTCTGATTTTTTTTGCTTGGATGTTTTAGCAATCTAAAAAAAATTATTTCTCTCCTTCAGTTTCTGGAATCAATCAAATTTGCTTGATTAAATATCCTGAAGTAAACAAGCTTTCATGGCAAACAAAACCATAAAAATGCAAAGGTTACATTACGATTCATACATCAACATCTGGTGTTACGATGTTTTTTCTACATCCTGTGTTTACGCTGCTTACAAAAAGGTTATTTACCACAGAAACTTCAGCCGTTATTTTATACATATCTACACACTAAAACAGGAAAACAGGAAAACTTCGCTGCTTTTATGATGAGATATAAATTGAATTCTTATCGGGTGTCTATCATGTAAAAGAAACAAATACGAATCATCGGTAAATTATAAAGAAAATAGATTGGTGTTTATGCGAAAAAATAAATAATCTATCAGATAACTCCCATATTTATTCTTATCGCAACGAGAGCCGCGTAATGGATGGGCTGGCGCTCTGCTGCTTGACTTGGACGTTGACGCGATTTCCACACGTCAAACCCTTTATATAAAGCGCACTCCAAATCGCGGTTCTGTACTCTTTTGTGAAGGCGACGACGACGATCGGGTTGAAGAGCGAGGTGAGAGTCGGGGCGAAGACAATGGTGTATTCGGCCAGGCCGTAGAGGCCGGGAGTCAGGAAGGTCACGGGAGATAGACTGAAGAAGATGGCCGGCAGTGAGAACTGCAGAGGAATTTGGACGATTGATGTTGTATTTTGTAGTGCCACGTCTAATGGAATGATAATGTCATTGCCTAACATAACTGTATTCGATGTAAATGTGACAGCCTAGTAAGTCGTTTGAAAGTTACATGAGTAAAGGAAAAAGAAGAAAAAGGTGAAAAGATGTTGCCGAACTTGCAGAATGAGCATGAGAAGAGCGCGTCGATGGATGCGCTGGAAGTTGGCGGGAAGCAGACGTTGGCGGAGAGTTCGCACGATGCCGAAGACGCAGCCGGCTATTACGGCGGCCAGCACGAGCTGCGTCACCATCACCGCCGCGATGCAGCGGACGGTGCGCGGCTAACAATAAGCGACAGGCTTCTTTATCTTTCGCCTGCTGCCATGGAGTGTTCATAAAAATGCGCTCTTCAAGAAGGGGGTGGCTACCGAGAAATTAATTAATGCAGATTCTCATTGCCGTCCACCATGCGGCGCATTTTCAAAAAAATACGCAGATTTGTCGAATTGTGACAAATCTCTAAAAATTCTGAGGCTCGTAACATCTCAAGCGGTTCCTAGCGATTCGAGCAGGTAAATATCATGCAATTAAAATTAAGTTTATTCTGTTTTTCATAACTCAAAAATAATGCCAACATGCTCCATGTCCTACTATTTTAGTTTAACTTGACACGAACGGCTCGAGCCGTTCGATCCGTATCCCCTGGCTCGTGGGCAGGGTTATTGATTAAAGAAGATGCATACGTCAAGTGTAACCGCAATGAAGCGCGTTGTGGGCGAAAGGTGAAGAAGCTCGGAGATGTTGTAGATGTCGTTGAAGTTGGACGTTACGGCAGAGTTGCTAAAGTAGAAAAAGTTTCCCAGAAGGCCCAGGCATGCCGCAACGAGCAACAGACGTCTTAGCCAGCGGCCATTTTCGAGGAGCGGAGAGCTGGAAAAAAAAACTCATAATTTGTGACACAAGCTGGAATTCGATCTCTTTGAGTTTTCCTCAATTTTTCAAAGTCAAACGCTTAAATTTCAGACCCAAAAGTGAGTGTGAATTCAAATTTACTTTTCTCCCCTTGCGAGACTTCAACAGACCTGATAATGAAGAGTAGTCGATAGAGAAAGCCGACGGCGATCAGCTCCATGCTGACGAAGAACGACACTATTAGGGAGTCGAAAGAAAATTCTCGAAAAATCGAGCCGGCCGGAAAATCGATCGGTCGCTTTGAGATGAACACGATTGTCGACGGCATGTCGGGCGTTGGCACATAAATTATCTTCCTTATTTCATTGTCCTCCTACTTTCAAATCTCCTATTTTTCTGTTTGCCAAGCTTCATTATGAATTGTGTAAGGAATGAAGTTTGCCTATAATATGTACATATGTGCCAGCATTAGAAGGGAAAAAATTAAATGGAACATGCTCTTACTATGTGAAATGAGAGGTACGTCATGGCGAACATGCAGTAGCAGTCGACGACGATCTCGGCGAGCAGAATGAGTCTGTATCCGCCGATCACCTGGGTCTGTTTGCTGGTCACGATCCAGAAGAAGATGACGTTCTCGACTAACGCTACCGTATCCAGGGAGAGGTGTGGAATTGACGAATCCATTTACTATCTTAATCCATCAATTCACGAATTCACTGTCAGTACTCATTTCAACGAAATTTTGTTTTATAAAATGAAGTATCGCAAGTAGAATAATATGTCATCCTGCTTCGTAATGTCTTATTGCAAAGGAAAAAATTACGTTTAAGTTGCGGTTAATCGAGCACACTCCAAGGTTTACGCTTATTGTTAGTTGCTTAGTCAGAACGATGATGACACGTTTCACAGGAGTTGTTTGGGAATGAAAGGATTCTGCGTAAGAACTTTACGTAGCTTTCGCTGTTTCACGTCGCCGATTCTCAGAGACCAAATGAGTAGATTTCTTTCTGCATCATCACATTTATCGTTTCGTAAACATCTGTAAGCAATTTTCAATGATTGAAAAGCTGTTGACAATTAAAAATAATGTTTTTCATTGGAGGTGTTTTATAATCTTAAAAAATTTCCTTCTTTAAAGGAATGAAATTGACGTGATTCAAATTTCTGAATTAGACAAGTTCTCAAATGCATAGACATGCGACCATAAAGCATGTAATTGTTTATACTTCTGCTTACCTAGGATTCATGGAGCATGCTGATTTTATGATGCATTTTGTACAGCCTATGTTTACAAGAATTACAAAAAGATTGTTTACCACAGAAAACTTCGCTGTTTAACTACAGTACCGCACAACAACCAGGGTTTCAGAATATTTTTTTTAAGTTTCGGAAAGTTTCAAAAATTTTAAACGCATCTGGCTTTGCTTTACACATTTAGATTTACTCGGGCTTTACTGCATTCAACTACAGATTCAAAAATTTATCTATCATTAATTGTTTTCCATGATTCATATCTCTTTTGATAAGCTTCAATGTTCACACACTTGGAAAGCACTGAATATGAATTTATCATCGGGCAGACTTCCGTGACTGGCAGAAATGACTTCGACGCGAATCCATTAGTCGCCCTCGACAACCACGAAGCAATCCCTTAGGCGCTGTATTGATCTTCCCTCTCTCTCTCTTCCCTCTTTCTCTCTACTTCTCTTTCTGTTCCTCTTTCCTCACGTTCTCCTGCAAATTTCTCATGATTTTCAAGAAGAACGGTAAATAAATGCTCAAATGTACCTATATATTTCGATTAAGCAATGGTGTATGTTTCTTTTATTTATTTAATTTGTACTCGTAATGTTTACTTCCCCAATCTTTCACTTATCATTAGCTTCTTCTCCATGTACAGCAGAATCCTTGAATGGTCGCCTCCCCTGACGCAGATCTGCCCGAATATTCGCAGAATGAGCTGGGCAGACACTGCACGCACGACGACCTCTGGATCGCATACAAGGGAAAGGTTGGGAACTCTTAAAATTATAATTTGGAGCCAAAAAATCACAATTAGCAAATAAAATCATAACATAATCTTTAAACGCGCTATTTTCTCTGTCAGGTATACAACGTGACTCCCTACTTCAATTGCCATCCCGGCGGTAATGCAATCTTACGACAGGCTGGCAAGGTTACATTAATCAATTCTACAGTATGTATCTAAATATATTTTACATTTTACAAAAAATTAGTTTAAACACTGTAAACAAAAAAAAATTTCTAAAGGATGCAACGATCGCAATCATGGCGAATCCAGCACACGGAATGGTCTTCTCGGCAATCGAGGAGAAAATTGAAAAGCATTGCATTGGAAAGTTGAAGAGATGATTCAATGTTTTCTCCTTCAATTCGTTGTCCGAAGAGTTCAAACACAATCTGTTTGTCGTACTTTCAGAGAATGTTCCGATACTTAATTTTTTTTGATAATGATATTTTCATTACATAAATCACATACGGTTCGCATATTTTTTTTTGGACATAGTCAATAAATAATTTTACGATAATTATTGTTTTTATTTATTGTATAGGCATGCTCTTGACGAATGCCTTCCCTTGTTATCTTTCTTCTCGTCATGGCAATAAATTCTTCGCACCCTTCATTGCGCGTGTCGGTTGCCATTTCATAAGCAACGCTGCAACTCTTTTTCCACTTTGCCTCCAAAACCCGAGGTCACACGACTATTCCTTATAACTGAAAGAGTAAGAGTGACAGAGCCAGAAAGAGAGAGAGAGAGAGAGAGAAAGAGAAAGAGAGAGAAAATGAAAAGGAGAGACAATAAGGATGAATGTAAAGCAGCTGTACATGCTGGCATGTTGCATGAACCCATGGTGCGAATTATCGTCTTTTCAATCTAGAAAGAAAAACAGTGAGAGAGAGAAAGAGACAGAGAAACGAGCATAGAGAAGTGACCGTTCGTAACATAAACTACGACCATACTTCTTCTGGCATGCCTCGAACGTTTGATCCCCGTTGCTATCCGCTCCTCACACTGATAAGCTCTTACAGTTTAAGATAATTTATAAATAAAAATGCGATTTGAATTTCCCGCACACTTCGAGCGGGGCGAGCATCTTCATGCTGCCGCGAGGGCGAATGTGCTATTTCTCCGATAACTATCTCCGTCATGAATGTATTATTTATGCAGCTGTCCGCTCTCCTCTCTTTCTTGCTTTCGCTCTCTCTCTCTCTCTCTCTCTCTCTCTCGTAATCCCTCTGTCTCTCTCCTCCACTTTTCTTCTCTCTCTCTCTCTCTCTCTCTCTCTCTCTCTCTCTCTGCTTGTAGATATCTATCCCTCTCGTCCCTCCATATCTAAGGATAAATTCACGCCGCAAGTCGATGGGTGGCTGTCGTTGATGGATCGGAGGCATCTGCACAAACGTATTAGATAGTACACGTTTGAGATCATGAACACGAAAGCGAAGAGAGAGAGAGTGAGAGAAAAGAATAGAAGAGAGAGAGAGAGCGAGCGAGGGCGTCAGAGAGAAAGAGAGAGAGAGAGAGAGAGAGAGAGAGAGAGAGCAGAGATCTTTGTGTAAAGGGCGCGGAAGCTTAGAAGATCTATTGTAGTTGTTGCCGGAAATATATTGTTTATGTAGTATTGAGAGAGAAAATATTAACAGTCCGCATAACGGCGAAGGGACTGCGGATGTAACGGAAACTTGCCATAGAGAATATGCGAATCCATGTACAGTAAATATTTTTTCGTTGGAGTTGATATATTTTGTATATATGTCAGCCATATGATATTAATAGCCTTATTAATGCCGATTGATATCATTTTAAAAATTCAAGTTTTCAGCCGTTTCGGTTTTCTTTCACTACTGATTTCGAATTCAAGCTTACAATGAGGGTCTAGCAATTGCTTTCTCATTTTTCCTCACTCAATTCCTCTCTGCACAAGTTTCAGTTTCCGTTTGTCTTTTCTATGCGCGCCACTTCACCCTTCAAGATTTATTGGGTGTCTATGGGCATCCGCAACGATGAGTTAGAGAGTGGAAGAGGGAGGCTGAGAGACAGATGGAGGGTGAGGGATGGACAGTGAAAGAGCAAGAAAGAGAGAAAGAGAGAGAGAGAGAGAGAGAGAGAGAGAGAGAAGTGAGAGGCAGTATGAAGAGGGACCAAGAGATGAACATGAAAAGAGAAAGAGACAAGAAACAGAAGATATCGAGAGAGTAAGAGATGAAAAGATAAGGGGAGGAGACATGGAGTTACCAGCAAGAGACTGCTTATGGATGAGGCATTGCACATTGTGTGAGAGAGGTTTTGAAGAGAGAGAGAGAGAGAGAGAGAGAGAGAGAGAGGGATAGAGGGGAGAGACAGATAGAGAGGAGAGGGAGAGGAGAGGGAGAAGAGTGAGATAGCGCAAAGGGTCCTGCAATTGACATAACACAGTTGATGGATGACTGGACTCGAAGGCAAGAAATGTGCACTGGCTCCCATTTTCAAGGAAATTTCGAACTCTATTCTCCTCTCTCTCTCTCTCTCTCTCTCTCTCTCTCTCTCTCTCTCTCTCTTTCTCTCCCGCTTCAGTCTCTCATCGCTTTCATGCTCATACTCTCCCAGCCCCATCTCTTGCTCTCTTCCCAGCTCTCTCCTCTCTCTCTCTCTCAGTCTCGCGAATGTTCAGAGGTTCCCCTGCCCGACACTTCTTCTTTCATCTTCCATCTTAACTGCTTTCTTCCTTCCGGCGACGTAATTCTTCTGCTCTCATCAAGTGTGAAATACGACGCCCATTTTCTGGTTGCATAACGACGTTGCAATGAGAAAGAGAGTTAGAGGAAGAGAGATGTGTTATAAAAAGCAAGAGAAAGGTAGAGAGAGAGAGGAAGAGAGAGAGAGAGAGAGAGAGAGAGAGAGAGACAGAGAGAGAGACAGACAGAAATAGCTCTGCAGTAGAGATTGCATGTCATAAGTATGCGTTACAAGTCCTCTTCCTGCTTGATGAAACTGAACGATTGGACTTGTTCGGCTTAGAAACTCAATGATCAGATTCGTTCCCCTTCTTATCCGCTCTTTTCCGCGCTCGACAATGACTGATGGCGACGCTACTGATAAGAAATAAAGAGAGGGAAGGAGAAAGCGAGGGAGGAGAGAGAGAGTGTGTGAAGGAGAGAGTGAAAGATGACAGTGAAAGAGAGAGAGCGAGAGAGAGAGAGAGAGAGAGAGAGAGAGAGAGAATAAGCGAGATTACTGAGCCCAGCTCTTCCTGCCCGATGATTGAGTGCCTTGCCAGTGGCCGGCCCGGCAGTCTCATCTGTCTCTCTCGTAAACACTCGCTAATAGCGCAGTTATTCCTCTCTATAAATTATCTTTAATTACCTCGAGAATGATTAATGTCAGTTGTTGTCTAGGAATGTAAACGTGTGTATAGCCCACATTCTTGGCTGTATTTCTCCGTTGCCTACTATGTATGATATGAGGCGCTTTCCTATTAAAAAAAACTTATTCTCGTCATACTTCTGGATGAATATTATATTATTCCGTTTTATGTTGTTCAAAAATAGCTATTAATTGTCACTCAATATATCAATAATAATTGCAGTAAAATACAAATTGAATTTCCCGCCCGATTTAAAATGATGTCTCCCGAGCCACTGCGAACAGCCGTGCTTACTCTGCTGCTGGCCGGCGTGCTCTTTCTCTCCTCTCCGGTGATGAGACTTCTCGAGGACAGAGAAGGTCAGAGAAATGCACTTTTAGGACAGTGCAATTGTATAGGACATTGAAAGGTCATTTCATACTTTTAATGCGTAAAAAAAATTATCGGTTATTAAATGATTAATACTTTACCTATAATGTTAGTAGAAAATGTAAACAAGACGAAGCGACAAATCACTGTATTTCTATCAGTGCGCCATGTCATACTTTTCTGGCAGCTTGGCAGGTCTAGTCAAGCGCGCTTTTGATATCTTGATTTCCCAAGAATGTCTCTTCTTTTTCTTCTTCTTCAAAACAATGTTTATTTCAAAGATGCCTACACAACAACGCTCGCCGATTTCGCCTCGCGATTCAACTTCCACTGGCATGAGGATGGCTACCGCCATACAACTTTAGGTGGAAAATGTTAACTCTAGTCTAACTTTGCACATATTTTACGTCCGAGATTACCGTTTTATTTATTTATTTTTAATTAGCATATTTATTTTTCAGATCGAACTACTTCTGGAAGCTATAATTTTACGTCGCTCGATCTCAGGAATTGCGAACAGGTACGGTTGCCACGAAAGAGAAAAGAAAGAAAATATTAAGATGTGAAAGATGAAGTGATAACATGGAAATACGCGACAAACAATATGAAGAAGAAAATAAGGACAATGATAGGGGAGGAAAGTTTGGCAAGAGAGAAAGAGAGAGTTCGCAGATCGGTGCTGGCTGGTCGAAGCGTGTCTTCGCGTGTTCATTTCTGGCAGGCGTCGCAATTCGCACTCCTCACTGGCACGGCACGCAATTCACGAGATGCCTCGCAGAGCACGCTCATCTCAGGAAGGTTGCTACTTTCCCTTTATTTTCTCATCAACGATAGAAAATTTAGTGGAGAAAAAATAAGCGAGAGAAAGATACAGAAAGGAGAAAAAGGACCCCTTGCAGACGAGGACTCGCCTCTGCATCCATCAGCTTCTCGCTACTTTCTTAGCAGACACTTCACTCGCTGCCGAAATGCAGGGAGAGGATTCGGTGCCGGAGGTAATAAGAAACCTTTTTTTCTAACCGAATACAAATGGCTATTAGAGGAAGATTATATTTTGATAAAGGAATGTATAGCTTACCATATACCTTCACGACATAAATTGCTTTCCAGATCTACGGTTACTCGATTCCACTGGATGCCGATGTCCTTCCACTCGGAGATGACGTCACTGCTCGCGTGTTCGTGCTCACGGAGCGCGGCGAACCCCTCGACACGCTTGGTCTCGTCGCGCTTCAGTGGCGGGAGCGCACTACCGTAATCCTGCGAGTTCTCCGATTCCTGCAACGACAACGACGTCTTCGCTTCAACGACCTCAGGATGCAGCAGGTACTAATGTAATTAATCACGGGTTTTATATGTTATGCAAAGATAAATTATTTAAAGCATTTTTCATGCTGTTGGGTTTATGGAGTGGCAAAGATAAATGATTAAAAAATGCTGATCCTTCCCATTCTCTTTCAGTTCATCCTCGTCAATGGCACTGTCAAGATGGTCGATTTTGACGATGCGACGCGTATCGAAGGCACTGATGATGGTATCAATTTATTTTTTTTAAACTTCTACTTCCCTTTTTATATCATTTTTTATATAGAAGCTTTTTTTATTTTAATCAATTGATTATTTTGTGTATTAAGTCCTTCTTTTAGAATCTCGCCCAACAGCGCGCCGCGTCTACGAGCAGCTGATGCGTGGCTTCTTGCGCATTGAAGCGCCTCCTCGAGTTCTTCCGCTCTTCGACTCGCTTGAGCGTGCGTTTGCGACTCCGCTGCCGCTAGCGACGCGGCACGAGACGCGGCAGGCACCGACCGTTAAACAGCTCATCGCAACCATGGAGAGGGCGCTCTTTCTCGCTAATACTTGAACAGGTACTTTTCATTGCTTTATTGTATCTGATACAGCCAAGATTAGATACAAATTAACTAAAACAATTGCAGATGTGTGAAGGTTGAAGAGGAGGAGACGTCAGGGCCATCGCAGCCAGCGATGAAGGCGGTCGAAGGAAAGAATAAAGAATAAGAACTACAGAGAAAGAACTGCAGAACTCCACCGCTAGTGCATCGAGCACGGAATGCTCGTTCTTTCATTGTCATGTGACTTGAGCCGAGCTTGCGAATAAAGAATACCTAGAGTCTTGTCCAACATCAATTAGGAAGGCTGTGAGGGACAATAGAATACGGAAAATAACAAATTGGGAAGCTAAACCTTGTTATTACACCAAATTTTGCCATTTTAATAGAGGCAATTGCGGGTCAAAAAACGAGGCGAACTTAACCTGTTCGAATATAAATTAAAGTAAAAGACAAGAAAATAGTTTCCAAATAGCCTCAGTTGCTCGCTGACGCCAAATCATGGCCGACAAAAATTTTAATGCACCTTCGAAAAGTACCGATAGTTAAGAGCATAAACATTTGCATATCTCGTTTATCCGAACAGATCGACTCTATAGCTGTTTCATAGGATGTGGCATTTAGAACATCAAACGTAATCTTCACTACAACTCTTTTTCTAATCTCTTTGTATTTTCATGTCCATTGAAAGAAATAGATCAGATATGCGTATTTAAAAGCTAACAAAATGATTCCTTGGCTATCATCAAAGCGAGGGAAATCATTCATATTACATCAAATCTTTGCCTTTGTGCATGCGGCAATCGTCTTCGACATTCTGTACCATCGATCATCTGGATCTGTAAATACATTTTGTAATACACTTACTTTTCATGATCAAGTTTTTCTCTCTTAAATGATGACTAAACATTTCATGTATGAAATAAATGTCCAAACCGCAAGCAGCCCAATTCGTTAGCGCGGCGTGAATCCGATGGAGGCCGGCGTCCTTTTCTGCCCATCTCATTGGTCCTCCACTTGACAAGGGCCAGCCGAATCCGAGAACACTCAACAATACTGTTTCATTTTGGCTTCTTGCCAGTCTTATTATAAGTGTTTGACAGCATAAAATGATTAAAGATTGCGAACAAGAGAATGTCAATGAGCTTTGCGTCAGCGATCATGCCCTCCTCCAGGCAGTGGAAGCCTTCGTTCACGAGTGGGAACAACACAAACTCGAGGATGTCCTATAACATGATGAATTTAATTATAATTATTTTTAATTATTTATTCGAATCTGAATTTTCCCGCATGCCTGCTTTGAGCGAATGTTTGTGTTCTTCTCCTTGCCGTGCTTGTCTGCCAACTCGCGAATGATGTTCTCCACGACGACGTCCGGATGCTTCTTTGATGATTTGTCGTAGAAATAGAATCCGGCCCCTGCAGAATTCTTTCTATCACCATCCACGTCACTAATACAAATTGATCTAATAGGGCGCTTGATCGAATTCAAATCTTTCAAGCTGTGCAACATGCATATTTACAATGACTAAAAATTCTTTGCTTTTTAAAATTACGATAGAATGTAAAATATTACCCGTTTTTCGGCCATATCTATTTCGCTTCATCAGCTCCTCTTCGATTGGATTCTGTGGCCATCCATTTTCCATTCGAGCCTTGCATGAGACGTCGATGCCTAAATTGAAGAATGCAAGCATATAAGAAATGTGAAAATAACGATTCCAAAAAAAAATTTCCCTATTTTTTGAATTTTTTGAACGTGAAACAAAAGTTGTTGAATACGAGTAAATATGGCTCAATTCACTAACCATTCATATCGATAACCGTGAGTGGCCCCATGAGGAATCCGTTTGAAGTGATTGCTTTGTCAATGTCACTAGAGTAATTTTACAGTAAGTTCAGTAGTTTACGAAGCTAAATTCATCGCAAGATATAAAAATATGTTTGTACATATTTCGGGTAAAAGAAAAAAGCTGACTGGGGGAGCAAGCCATGGATGTAGCAAAGACGATGAGCGCATTCCATGTACGCGAAGAGGAGACGGTTGAACACGAAGGCAGGGCAGTTGCCGACCAGCACGCCCACCTTTTTTTCATTTACATCTGCTACATGTCTTCTTCAATTTTTCGTTACCTTTTTCAATTTATGATAGTTTTCTTGTTTTGTTCACTTTTCTCGAACCTTCTTCATGGCCTGGCAGGCGGCGAACGCCGTGGCGACGGCACGCCCCGATGTCTTTGAGCCGTGGACGAGCTCCACGACACGGATGACGTGGGCTGGCGTGAAGAAGTGAATGCCGACGAGGCGGGAAGGATCACGAAGGGCCGAGGCCAACTGGCAAGTAGAATCAACTATTAGAAATTTACATATGTACATATATTATATTGTATATTCAGTCTCAAATAAAGAGATTTGGAGACATAAACTGAGACAAATTAAATTGGAAAATAACTTGTATTGAAAGAGGCAAAAGTACCTTGTCAATGTCCAGAGTGCTCGTGTTCGAGCCCACAACGGCGTCAGGACGAAGCACGCGGTCCAGCTTGCCAATCAACTCGAGCTTCATCGCCATGTTCTCGAAGATGGCTTCAATCACCTTAATCATTTAATATATTCCCGTCATTCTAGGAATTGGGAAAAAGAATTTTACAAAATGGGAAAAAAACATTTAAAAAAATATCCATTCATAAATTACCAGGTCGCACTCGCTGAGCTCGTTGAGATTGGTCGTGAATCGGAAGATAGCGGGTGAGCGGAGGCGAGCGAGGTCCTTCTCATGGAGTCGGCCGAGCTTCTGCTCTCGTTTGTATGTAACTACCAGCTCGCGCCGGCATGTCTCGAGCGCCTGGAAATAGTTTCATCTTTGCACGGTTGAATTTTTTTTTATGAAATGATGTCATGATATGGTTGAAAATGATTAATAGATACAAATCAATCTATCCAAGTAAATATAAAAAATAAAGAAACTCGTCGTGAATTCCCATGCCTTTTCATCGTGCTCGACCATGGTGACGGACTCGTAGCCGGCGCGCACGAGAGCGATGGCGATGCCGCGTCCCATCGTCCCGCCCCCCACCACGCCCACGTTCCGCAGATCGGCCGCCTCCGAGTTCTCTGCCGTCGCGCCGCATGGAAGGCGCCACTGAAAGGCGCCATTGGACAATCCAACGCTTATGATGATATGAAAAAAATTCTCTTCTTTTTTAATGCTGAAAATTTTAGGGAATACAAATAAAAACGAGTATAAAAATAGAAATAAAAATAATAATAGAATAAATACTTGTTGGGCGAGGCGATAGGCATCTGCAAGATATTCGCGGATCTCCGGCTTCATGTTGCGTGGAAAGTTTGCCGCCATTGCTGCATTAAATACAAAGGTACACATTATTTAATTTATTAACGAACGATAAATTTAAAAAATAAAATGGTTGAGCTTAAAATAAGCAAAATTGAATGAGCAAATGAAGACAGCTCTTGATTGTATATTTTGGCTGTACCGCCTTGTCAGTGAGCGGAGCATGTGCCAAGGCTACAGACTACAATGAGACAGCTCGATTGTGGCTCTTCTCTCTCCTTCTCTCTCTCTCTCTCTCTCTCCCTCTCTCTCGTCTCTCTTCCATCTTCTGCTTTCTTTCACTCTTTCACTCTTGTTCTCCCTCTCTATATCTCTCGCCTATATTTCTCAACTTCTCGCGAAAATGAATGAACAGCCATGCGCTTTTTCGCATTCGTAGTTCGTTTTACTTTCTTCAGGTCCATGCCGTTTCCAAGACGAACAGAATACAGACTAACAAAGGATTAGCGGCTAGTCTGTCCATGTATTTATTTATAATCCGCTTCTCTTTATGCCGAAATATTTTAAATAGGTCACCTGATATGACTCACATGCTGTTGATGTACTGGCAGGAGCTGTAATAATCACTTTAATAAAATAGTATGATCAACAATTGAAGATGCAAAAAATAGAATGCCTACACAACTGGGTGGTAAGAAGTCTCAGATCGCGCTTTTTTTATTTGGCAAGTGAGGATTATGTTTGGCAAGAAGAGGTGAGATATTCCCGGGAACTCGCACAAGAAACTACCATGTATTCTAGAAATGACTGGGGATGTTCAAGAGAAGGGATACACAACGATAGCGAGAAAAAGAGAACGGGTTCACAGGGGAACGAAAAAAAGAAAGGTCAAAAGAATACTCCGAAGTAGAAGCCGCATTCTGAAGAATAGTCATAATTCTTTTCCTCGTACCCTTCTTCACTTCAGAATCTGATTGTGGTAGATATTTCAAAATAGGAAATGGCGGGAAGATAAAGTTCTTCCGTCTACTGTTTGCCACCATTCTTGGGGTCCTTGTTCAGCTCGTCCGTTGCACTCGTGTCGTCCTCTTCGATGGTGCGTTGTCGTCTTTAAATTATTCGTATTTTTTTTTTTAATTTATATTTTATTTCCAAGTTTTTATATTACTAAAAGTCATAAACAGCATTATTTTATTTATAACGGAATAAAAAAGTGGGTCTACTCGATTACTAACGTGGATCGTCGTTTCTCGATGGCCCTAACGAGAGCGCCGAGTCGCTGTCTCTGGCCCTTCGCGTCGGCCTTGCCTTCGTCTTCGATGTCCTCCGGCTTGATCAGCTGCATCTCATTCTGCGAGAGACGGAAGGAGGCCAGGTGTGACTTGGGTATCACGTCCTGCGAGGAGGAAAACGGTTAGCTAATGGAGCAAAATATCAAAAAGGATTTTTACTCAGTGATGAATATTCTGGAAAAATTTTTACAGTTTAGAAATTCTGTGAAATTCATACAGAATGCGATCAGCAGTAGGGCTCTTTAATGGTCAATTCTAAACAGCACTCGCGCGTTCTCCTTCCGAAAGACGTCACCTGAATCTTGAATGAAGCGCGAGTGTGCGGGATGTTCCTGTTCATGTCCAGGGTGCCCACATCGGGGCACTGGTCGGCCAGCTCGGTCGCCATCATGTGCGCGATGCACGTGTTGCGATCCAACACGTAGTTCAGTTCTCAAAAGTTATTTACATAGAAGTAGTATAAAATAATACTTTTTTTTATATAAAATCTATCGAATACATCTGCATATAGTATGTAGTATGTATTGTATTTCTACTAATATGCAAAAATATTGCTTAAAATAACTTGGGCGACCAGGAAGAATGAAAACTCACCGAAATCGTCGTCGTCCTCGCCGAATGGATTCATGAGGAACTGTCCGACTTTGAGCCATCCGAGATAGAAGAGCATCTGGAAGGTCGTGAAGATCGGGAAGAGGATCGTGATCTGAAGGAGATGAGGATTATCTCAGAGTTTAAGTTTCTCCATTATTGTTCTTAACTTCATTGATCTGATAACTAATTGAAGATGTCAATGGATAACCTCAGTCTGCATGCTCTTCTGGTCGAGCTTAGGCTGTCGTCCGATGAGGCAGATGAAGAAGTAGCCGTAGGTTGCGATCGCAACCACCTAGGAGATTCAAGATTTTGAACTCTTTTAACCATGTACTACAGTCTAAAAATTTCTTATATTTAACAAATTTAAGATTAAAAGTAAGAACGAGAATCAACTCTCCTACCTGAGTGTACACGAGCGGAATCTTGACCCAGTCGTAGACGAAGAGCATCGCGAATCCATCACGGTATGAGTAGACCTGGGAAAACAAATAATCTATTATTGGCAATCCCTTGCTCATTTCCCTTGTGATTTATTACGAGTTGTGTCTTTTCATTTTCAAACGCTAGAGTTTCAAGTTAACTCAACTTGGAGCAGTAAAATTGGAGTGGTGTAATTACAACGTGGGCGAAATTCAACGTGTGGAAGACAAAAAAAGAAGAGAATTTGAGCGAGAATGGTATTTGCAGTGAGTTGCAAGAAGGATCTTAGTTCATGTAATCGAGTCGGAGAAAGGAGAGGAAATAGAATTAATTTAGCGGAGCGCTGTTAGTGCATTCGCATTCTCTCGCCGGTTCATTCAGGTTTTCAAGAATGGGAGAGAGTTCAAAGAAGGAAGGGATAAGAGTGATTAGCAGACAGAGCATGCAGGAAAAAAGAGGGAGAAGAGGGTCATGCTATAAACATACACGAAACATTCTAACTTGCAGAAGGGTTCAGCAAACTGTAAAAAATTACAACAGAAAAATTAATCGATAGATAAATTTAGTTAAAATGTGACCTGCTTGAGCAACATGTCCATCTGAATGCTGTCGATCTTCTTGGCGTGATATTGCTTCTTGATAAGGTTGATGATCCACACGATAGGAATGAACCTGCGCAATTCATTGTATAGCGGGTTATCATATTGATCGAGGACAACTTCTAAAAGCCCGGTAAGACTTAACCTTTTAAAGAATTCAAAAACATGCAGAACAGCTTATGAACAACAAAAAAGAAAATGAATAAAAATGGACCATTTTCCATGTGGCGCGTCGGTGTTCATGTAGAGATCGTACTCCTGCTCAGTCATGAGCTTGGCCTCCACGAGGTGCCTAGAGGGAGCGGAACTGAACTCTGGTCATTTCAATAGAGGAGCATGCAAAGGATACCCAATGGAGAATGTGAAACATACAAAGGAACAGTTCTCTATTTGGATATCAAGAGTAATTATTAATTCTTACAATTAGTGCCAGCCGTGCTGACAAACGACATAGACGTAAAAAATAGACAAGCTTGTTTAAGTTTTATTCGTTGGCAATATACAGTCGCCTTCTCCTCAAAACATGACTGTTGCACGAACCTCTCAGTCGGAAAACGTTTCAAAGTTCGGACAGAAATGCCCGACCAAGCGATTGCTGCCTGAACATAAGAAACAATTGAAAGTCTTTTGCACTCAAATACACCGTGAAAATATACATTAAAAATGACGTGTTCACCTGAAGCGACGACCAGCGTGCGATTGCCTGGCGGACGGGGATGTTCTCGGGT
This sequence comes from Allodiplogaster sudhausi, assembly GCA_945643635.1. Lineage (NCBI taxonomy): Eukaryota > Metazoa > Nematoda > Chromadorea > Rhabditida > Diplogasteridae > Allodiplogaster > Allodiplogaster sudhausi. The sequence goes on from CALZFC010000019.1 coordinate 2,628,638, forward strand.
CCAGGGAGGCACGCGGCCACCATCATCATCATCTTGTCGGGCCACGAGATCCAGTTGAACTGCTCCCACCTGGAGGGGGCAAGGAAGATTGGCACGCAATGGTATATGTATGTATGTATGTGTGTACATACTGGATTCTTTTTTCATAGTTATTCTATGCTGTTGGAAGAGCAGAGAGCTTCAAAATGCAACTGATGTGAGTGATTATTGTCCACGGAAAATATGGAATCTCTAAAATTGCCTGCATACACAGAGTTGTTTTTCCCGTCTTTGTTACATTACTGACAAAGGGAATTTTAGATGAAATAAAAGATTGATCTACCAGCGAGCGACGATGACTGAGACGAAGAAACCAAGCAGGAATGAGAGTGGAATGTACTGGGCGCCAATCTCGCACCAATTGATCCAGCCCGTGAAGTACTCCTTCTGCTTCTCGTCCAGCAAGTACCACTGCGAATCAGCTTCTTTTATTTTGAATATTTCATCACAATCAAATCGATTTTCACCTTTTCATTCCCTTTTCTTTTTTCTTATTAAGCATGCAGGTAGGTCTGAAATAAGTGATCGTTTTATATGCATAAATGTTCTCTCTCTCTTCCCGTTTAACCTGGACAGCGAGAATGCAGTAGTAGGCGCAGTAGAAAGCGATGAGATCCTTGAGCACGGCCTTCCACAGAGAGCCCCTCCACCTCAGCATCAACGATGAGAACTCCTCATCGTACGAGATCGTCATCTTGGCTCGCTTCCCTGCTGCCGAGAGGCTGTCTGCCTTCCCCTAATCAGTTATCGACCGAAACTGAAAATGTTTTGTATATTATCAAAAGAAGTAATAACAAATAAAATGAAATATGTTTGGACTTTCTTTCATAATCAATATCATTGACCCAATTTCACGTCACGACTAACTGACATGAATTTAAATTATGACGCTAAAATGTTGATAGAGCACAGCGGTGAAGGAAAGCTGACATTCATGTCTCGAATATCGATAATAAATCGAACGCTAACACTCTGAGTAGAACGACATTAGAGAGAGAGAAGTAGAGAGAGAAAAAAAAGAAAGAGAGAGAGAAAGCATGCGCCGATCTGTTTGCGTGTCTACAGAGAGAGAAACATGAGAAAATGGATAAAAGCGAGGTCGAAGAGCATTGCGGCGGCCTTCAAATCACAAGTCATTCCAGGGCAGACGACAGTTTTGGAGGGGGCAAAATGACAGAAACGATCTGGCAGGTTCACTCCTTTGCAAGAATTCCCGACTCTAAGGGAGAATGGGGCACAGAAGGAAGTTTCTAATCTGTAAAACTCGCTTTTTTTTAAAGCAAAGTTTCAGATGGTTGTCAGTGAAGAGTGAATAGCGCGGTATTTTGAGTGGCCATAGAAAGAATGTCGTACGTGCTGTTTGCAGGCAGGCGTCAGAGCCGTGGTCGGCCTCCCGCTGCGTCGATCTCCGCTCTCTCAGCCGACTTCTCCTTCAGCCGCCTCGGCCTCCCTGAAAGTATCGTTCAGTTGACATTGCCAATGTTACCAAGGACACAAAAAGAGGAGTCCTCTGAAAACAACATTATTTTATATATTAAATCAATAATTTGGAAACTTAAAAAGGGAGTAAAACATGTAACAAGGAGATTGTCGTTATAATACATGTAAATACATATATCGAGCACATGATGCATGCATATTGACTATGAATACTAAAGAATCAGCGAAATTGTCATCAGCGAAAAAAAAACCCCTTTCTACTCTAATCGGACTGCGAGTACGCTAAGTGGCACTACTACTTCTCAAAAAGGAAGGAGCAAACGCGGAAGGGGCGAAAACATGAAGAAGTGCTTGGACGACCGCATTGATTATGAAGAAAGACTGAAGAAAGCACCTCTTATGCAAGTTCCTTTTCGAGAACTTCTTATCAACTTAAACTTCTGTCTGCTCTATTTTAGCAATTTAGCATTCCAATCTTGATATGTTCAGTGAGATATTCCTTGGCATAGTCGGCGAAACAAGTTTTGCAATAGGGAGTACATGTTGTGAAAAAAAAACAGAAGAAAATGATGGATAACTAGAAAAAAGCTCAAGATGAGAAAAGTACGCGAAGAGTCCTCATTGTGGTGATAAGTACAGAAAATTGATCTATGAGGAGAGGGAGAAGGGTAAAATAGGAAAGTGGCCTTCCTTCTCTCTTCTTCTTCATTTCTTACAATTAGTTGACTTGTATCATCAGCCTGTTTCCCTTTGGTCGCACAGTAATTAATCGCGTAATGGCTGCGCGGTCATGTAAAAGGGAGAAAAAAATGAGAGAAAAATTAAAGACAAGACAGACAAAGTGGAATCGGTAGGGTAGGAATAATAAATAAAAATCGAGGCTAGCAAAGACGTTTTAATTATGTTGTAAATAATTTTTTTCGCTTTCCAATAAATAAAGTAAATCAGTTGGGCAATTTAAGCTATAAGCTTTATCGTCCATTCACGATGGTGAAACATCAACCAAATGCTTTTTAGCCTGAAGAGGAGAGCAGGAAATTGAATATTTGATGAAGTATCTGTGACATCAAATGAAGCAAAAAGATAGAGCTGCTGGCATCAACTATGTTGATAGCCACTTCGAGAATGAAAGGGTGGGATAGAGAGACGGAAAGAGAACAAGAATTAGAGAGAAAGAGAAAGAGAGAGATGGAGAAAAAGAGAGAAAGATGGAGAGAAAGAGAGAAAGATGGAGAGAAAGAGAGAAATATGGAGAGAAAGAGAGAGATGGAGAGAGATGGAGAGAAAGAGAGAAAGATGAAGAGAAAGAGAGAAAGACAACTTGTTTCTTCTAATCTAATTACTACTCTGATCACAACGCACAGAAGGATGCGGTCGCTCGGCCACAAAAGCCACACTCTCGACGGTGAAATTGACAGCTTCTCTTTTCTACAATCTTTCTCTCTCTCTCTCTCACACACACACACACACACACACACTTTTTCTCTCTTCCTCTCACTCTTTCTCTCTCTCTCCCTCTCTCGTGCCTCTCTCATCCGTTTGTATCCCACCATTTCTCACCTTTAATTTGGTCCGATTTGCTATTACTAATCAACCAACGTTGCCTCTTTCTTTTTTTAAGACTGATTACAGGTACAATTCTTTTCTCTCTCTCTCTCTCTCTCTCTCTCTCTTTCTCTCTGTCTCTGTCTCTTTCTCTCTCTCTCTCTCTATAACTTCTCTCTGTCTCTCACTTACCTCTCTGCCTCTCTCTTTGTTTCCCTCTTCTTCACACTTTTCTCATGCTACCTTGCTAACAAACGCCTCTTGAGAGGCCGGTAAAACCTTCATCTCCTCATCGGCAATCACAGTTAGGCGAATGGCCAGCGAACTGTTACCTTGAAACGAGCTAGAAGAGGCGTACGAATTCGGTCGGCCCATCTCATTTTATTTTTCTCTCTGATATTCCCACTTCTCTGTCTGAATCTCTCTCTCTCTCTCACTCTTTCTCTCTCTCTCTCTCTCTTTGTCTCTCTCTGTCTCTCTTTCTTTTCTGGTACATATTTGCTTTCCTCTTTTCAACTGCGCACTCCATCCCCACAACGACCTCAACAGTAATCTCTTATATGAGATGTTTCACTATCTCAAATAAGGAAATAAAGGTCTCTCGTTTATTCAATTTCCCATTCTGGCTTTGTCGCATGCTTTCAAGACCAATATCCAACATTTACGCCTGCTTTCTTCTGCTTGGTCACAAAATTGCAAAATAACTCTTTGAAAAAAACCCGAAACAAAAAAAATCTTTCTTCTTTCCGCCGCACAATAACAGCGAATTCACAAGGAGACACCTCGGCATTCAAAGAAATTGCTATTTACAGATGTTAATAAAACAAACCAGATAAAACAGCTTAGCAATATTGATTACGTTGCAAAATTCCATTACTCGCTTAAAAAAATGACGAAAAATGGAAATACCGATCTTCGACAACCAAGAATACAAGAACAGCCGTCACAGAGATTTGCTAAGCGGAAGATTGGCCCATGGAAAATGGTTTCTCAACGAATAAGAAGACCGATTTGAGCGCACCTATTCCCTTCATTCTTTCCCGTCTTTCTTTCTCTCCCCCTCTCTCCCCTCTCGCTTTCTTTCTCTCTCTCTCTCTCTTATTCTCTCTCTCTCTCTCTCTCTTTTTCTCTCTCTGTCTTCCTCTCTGTCTCTTCCTCTTTCTAGCTTTCTCACTCGTTTTCTTGATTCTCTTCCAGCTATCCTCACAAGGCAAGCATCCTCCTTTTCACATGTCGTTTCTTCGCCTTGATAGTCAACCATTCTTGTCAAAGAGGTGGCTTGTAATGATCGAAAGGTTAAAAAATTGCCCATCTACTTTGATAAAAATGCTATGTTAATATTTGTTATGTTTTCTACAAAATAAAACTAATGTGAAATCATAGCCTTGAAGACGTTCGATTTCCCAAAAAATGTTAGGAGACGATGAGAGATAGGCGGGTGATATGGGAAAGGCACTCTGATGTGGAGATCAATTGAAGCGGCACCAATGGTAGAGGCAAGCAGGTTGAAGGAGAACGAACGAGGTGGAACTGAGAGAGAGAGAGAGAGTTAGAGAGAGGGAGAGATAGAGGAAGAGAGAGAGATAGAGGAAGAGAGAGACAGAGAGAGAGAGAAATAAACGAGAACGGGGAGATATGAGAAGGACGAAGGAGCGCAACTAGACATCGAACGGAGAACAAAGAGAAATAAGATGGAAGAACAAATTGGTGTGCATTGACCAGAATGATATAAATTAATGAAATGCCATCGAGCGATCAAAGACAAGAGTTTCAGAGTGGGAGAAAGAGAGAGAGCGAGAGAGAGAGAGAGAGCGAGAGAGAGAGAGAGCGAGAGAGAGAGAGAGAGCGAGAGAGGGAGAGAGAGAGGAAGAGGGAGACGGAGTGAGAGAGGAAGAGAGAGCGAGAGAGAGTGAGAGAGATGGAGAGAAAGAGGGAGAGAGAGGGAAAGAGAGGGAGAGAGAGGGAGAGAGAGAGGAGAGAGAAAGAGAGATTGCCAGAGGAAAAAAGAGTGAGATTAGCAAAGGGAAAGGCCACTGGTTGGAGGGAGTTTTCTCTCAAGGAGAGGAGAGAACCGTGAAACGGCCGTACAGTTCCTCGAACCGTCTGCAAGTCGTGATCGGGCTTATTGTCAGTGGAGGCGGAGAACGATAAAGAGAGAGTGGAGAGAGAAAGAGAAATAGAGAGAGAGAGGAGAGAGAAGAAGAGAGTGAGGAGAGAGAAGAAAGACAGACAGAAATTGAGCAACATGGACGGGAGAGTACAAGCTAACTAAGCAAAATTGACATACCGCATGTAAAACAACGGAAGGAATTGAAAACAGCGCCTGCAAAAAGTTTCGGCATTGTGTATTTCCGTTGGAAATTTCTTGAATATTCCGTAGTACCTGTCCCTCAATTCTCAATTAATCGTCATCAAACTTTCTTCATCAATTAGATTTTTCAAGCACATAAACACGCTGCTTTATTTGTCGTCAGGCCAAAACGGGAAGTGTGCGTGTAAGTACGAGAGAAATCGACTAATACCACTTGGGAGAGAGGAAAGGGTCTTTGGTTGTCGGCTGGACTGGAGGGAGGATGGCATCAGTGACGATGTAAGAGAGAAGAGACGGGAGAAGAAGAAGGGTCTAGGTGGTGGTCGGCGGAGGGAGAAGAACCTGCAATTCGCTGACCGCATCCTCTGCTTGCTGCTCGCTCGCCTGTAATATTTTAACTTTATTCTCTGATCTTTGATCTTTCACTATACAACATACTATATTGTTTAATACCTTGTCATCCTTAAATAAAAGTGCTAATAAAATTAACGACCGACCACACTTTTCTTGAGCGAAGAGACGGTCGAGTTGACGGAAACGAACTCGGTCCTCATGAGGTCCTCGTTCGAGATGTAAGTGTAGCGGGTCGCGACCACGATGAAGATCTGCAGCGAGAGAGTACAGCATTCAGTGAGAGAGAGAGAGACATGAGGAAGAGTGAGAGATAGATGAGGAATAGAGAGAGAGAGAGAAAGACGGAGAGAGAGAAGATAGAGAGAGAGGGAAAGAGAGACGCACTACAGTGCTCGCGCCGAGGAAGACGGTGGCAAAGATGAGATCGTTGACTTCAGACAGGCCGATCTGGGCGAGAGCCAAGGCTAGGAGTGCGCCGCAGCCCGAGTTCATCAGCCACATCCCCTTAAAAAGAAAATTTTTATCAATTTAAAATTTGTTTAATATTTTTATCACGTGATCAGCTAAATTCAACAATTGAAATAGGCTTTCTCGCATTATGAGTTTAATTATTCTCAAATTAAATACATTTTAGGTTTAAATTTTTCTCTTTTAATAAAACAGACGTACCTGAACGACGGACTTCATCGAAGGGACCGTTTGAGTGTAAGCGAACTCCATACCCGAGATAGCAAGGGTCACCTGAACACAGACAATGAGATTACGGTAGCACTCAAACTCTTTTCAGAAGCTGAGAGATCAGATGAGTCTTTTGTTGAACTCGGATAGCTGTGAATGAGTAGACGAGAGAAGACTGGGCAGACCTCGCAGATGGCGAAGAGAATCCACTGAGGCAGCTGCAGCAGCACGCTGACTTCATAGCCAGCCGTGGTCCTAGAAGTTTACAGTTATTATTCTCTTATATGCAGTAAAGTTTCCTTTCGTAATAAAAAAATATATATGGAAACTTATAGTCGATGAGCCAACATAATCAATTCGAATGCCGCAGGCGCCTCTCCGCTCTTCATGCACTGGCGACCCGTCTCAATCGCCACGAAGCGGCCCGATTCCGCGCCCTTTCTTGCGACAACGCCAATGCTCTGGCGACGAGAACTGAAAAGATACTTCACTTTCGGTGCACTTCATTTTCGGTGCGTGGTCGAGGGTGAGATTTCCGAACCGGTCGCAGTCGCCGTCGCAAAAGTCGAGCTGCTGGCGCGCGTAGCTGAGCGGAGTGCCGTGCAGCAGCAGAGTCGAGCCGTCCGCCGCCGCGCCGTTCTCCTTGTCGTCGTCCACGATGAAGCGTTCGGATGGCTATAAAAAATGTTTTAAAAAAACCAGCTTAAAATTTTTTCATCTTTTTTCAAGATATATATTTCCCCGATATATTGTGCCAAAGACAATGCATTTATAGCGACCTGAGGGTCACACTTGAGGAGGCAAACTTCGGTGCTGCGCGACGGGACAGCGCTGACGGCGTGGCTCATTGCGACCTTCATTTCAAGAGTTTATGCTCATTTTAAGAGGCATAGAGGGGGAAGAGAATCAGACACCCTGACCATCTGGAGCGTCATATTGCCGTCGTCAACGTAGAAGGGTGCAATGTGCACGGTGGAGGCGTTCACCTCGAGATATCCCGGAGAGACTTCGCACTCTCCCAGAGGGTGACGGCATGAGAAGTCATAGGTGCCGGCTGAAAATGTTATACTTATTTAAAATATTCATTTTTAATTCGTATTTTTAAGCTAGTCTTATGGCTAGCTTTCTGAGATAGCATTGAATGTTCTCCGACTATCAAACTTATTTCCAGTCTGGATGAAATCATAAGGTTCAAAATTCTGTAGAAATAAAGGGTATTTTATGTTTGACTCCAATTGTCACTTTCAGCCTGTGTGAAAGAAAAGGAAAAGCGGCGGACCAGGAAGACTCGTGTTGAAACCTAGTCCACTTTCCAGCGTCAGGGAATCCTGGCAATTATACTGTAAATTTACATTTATATTTTTTTATCCGAATTTCAAAATCGTATTTCAAGTAAAGGCGACCTTCGATTGGTTGTTGAACATGGTGACGGTGAACGAGGCAGGCACCCAATAGTGAAGTTGAGGTTCGGCCACTGCGAACTTTGCCACGTCCGAGTTGATGCCAATCTGAACAAGGCCGTTGAGCACTAAGATGTCCAGCTTACAAACAGAATGTTTACCTGGACGAGAATACTGCATGTACAAGATAGCGCGCCGATAAGGCCGCCGAAGGCCATCTTACGGAGCGAAGTGACCTGGAGTGTTATTTTATAATTATTATAAAGAAAAATGAGATCTTCAACTTTGATTCTACCATCTTTTTTAAGATCGAAGGATTTAAGTGAATTAGTTACATTAATTAATTAATTAGTGAATTAATTAATTAACAGACGTACATTGACAAGGCGGCCGAGAAGTGGGTAGAGGAATGTCGAAAAGAGCTACGAGAACACAACAATCACCAATGGATTAACGGTCTGAAATTTATGAAACAATTCTTACATTAATCTTAAAATTTTCAATTGTAATTCCTGTCTCATTAGATACGTCATAATTGAAATGAGGGAGCGAGAGAAGAAGAGAAGACGAACCATCATGTAGCTCTGATTCATTGAGAAATGATCCGAGATCTGCCAACGAGACTCTTTGATCTGGAAAAGGGCGTTGCTATTATTTTTTGATTGTAAAGTACATTTGCAGAAAAGTTCAAAGTCTACATGGCAGTAATGTGCCAAGTGCAATATTACGCCCATAATTGTAATTGTGCTTTCACTTCTATTTATTCATATATCGTTTCATCTTTTTTTAATATTTTTGGTTTTGTGTGGGATGCAGCTCTTTTTTCTTATATAGGATACGGTAAGTTGATGCTCAATTTTGTATACAATTCGCGTTCATGACGACACTCCGAAACCTGCTTCTGGTAGATGGTGAACATCATTGTGTAGCACGTGAAGAAGGGAATGGCGATGAAGAAGTGACGAGACACTCGCAGCACCTGTAAAAATCAAGTAATCACAATCTAAACGAGCAGATAAAACTAATTTAAAAATGCCATTTTCTCTTCTTTTCGTTTTACTGCAGACAACTTGCATGTTGAAAATTTGCCTATCGCAAAAATGGTTCCCTTCAAAAAGGTTAATTATCTTTTAAGAAAACACAGGCAGCTCTAGAACACGGTTGTTGATTTTCTTCGAAGAATCGATCTGACTTACTGAACTTGCGAGATGAACTTGTACGAGAAACGAGGATGCGCCTTGTCAAGGAACGACCCAGTCGGCAGACCCGTTCCCGAGTAAGAAGCTGCACAGAGGGAGAGAGCAATAATATGTAATGTATTTTGCTACTTTTGAGCGATTTCTTGAAGAAATGGTCTCCATTCCCTGATATGCTTACTCTGCCCATCCAAAAAAATTATTTAATTAATTGCTTCCAAAACTGGCCCTGCGCCTGCCCTCCGAACTTGTCCAGGTCCGATCTCTCAGCGGTTGCCGCCTCTGACATCTTCGACTTCTCAGCGACATCCGCGTGCTTCTCCGTGGAATTTCCAACGAAAAGTAGAAAAAGCCGCATTATCTCGTTTTAGACGAGATAAGTGTAGTAAAAGAGCAACGGAAAGCACTGGAGCTTCAAAAGTAAACTTCAAAAACGGCGCGAGTTTAATTGTTGATTTTGCCTCCATACCATTCTTGGACTCCTCGGCGATCAAATCTCCCTGGCCTCCGGCGTCGCCAGCATTTCGGAGTGCAGTTGAAATGCAGACGAACGCGAACCAGACGATGCTCTTTTGAAGAGGCTGAGAATAAGCCAAAATTAGGCACACTGCCCAATTCGTGCTGATCATGAGTAATTTCCATGCATTTCTTAATTTAAAATTCTTTATTTATTATCTTTTACAGTTCCAACCTTCTTCACGTAGAGACGGCATGTGGCAAGCAGCGTTACGAGCGCGATAACTGTAGCGATCGCGGTGGTGCCTGTAAAGGAGATCTACTTCTTCAAAAGGGCAACAGTAATGAGTTTTGTGTGAAAAAAACAGATTCAAACTCCCCGCGCACCAAAAGTGAGTGCAAAGCATGGTTTGCCGTAGCACTCGACGTAGGTCTTGAGCTCGAGAACGCCGAAGAGAGCCACCATTGCGCCGACATTGACAACGGCGTAGTAATAGCTGAAGATCTGTTCGCGCTTCGACGTGCGCTCTTCCGGAATCTACAGTAATCTCCGTTTGATTTCGGATCATTTTGTTCAGTTGCCTAAAGGGCGATGGTCGACTCTCCATTTCTCTCGCACTAGTGGTTACTGTCTCCATTCTTGTCTCACCTGGTCAGCGAGAAAGGTCGAGAGAACGGCTTTGTTGACGGCGACAGAGAAGGCGAAGAGCAGAAGCGCGACGAGAGTGACGGAGATCGACAGGCCGAATGCGACGTTCATTGAGCCGAGCGTCAGCAGAGGGAAGGCTTAAATTGATTAAGCATATTTTTATTTTTATTTTGTTTACTAACTTACAATTAGACCTTGCAAAATTATTTGCTTTCTTTCGAAAAATATCTATTATAAATGTCTTGACCTATTTTATTATCTTTATATCTCGACTAAATCATTATAATTGTTCTGGATTCTCCGCCGTACCAATGGCAAAGAAGACGTTGTGCGTTACGAGGATCTGGAAACGGCCAAAAGTGTTGTCTGCCAGAAAACCAGCCAGAATCGGAAGAAACTGCATGAGCGTCATCACGAAGTTAATGATAACACTCCTGGCAGCGATCGAAAGTTTGCGAAAGCGGTTTTTTTGTCAAAGAGTAAAAGTAATTTAATAGTAGTGCTTAGTGATCTCTCGAGTAACTAACGAAGTCTTGTCGGAGAGACCGAGGTGGTCGTTGAGATAGGGGTAGCCCGTGGACAACACGAGAATAAAGGACATTGCCTGCAAATTATCTCGCTGTTTTAGCTTCTTTCATCGGTCAAAATTTCATGGTCCTAGAAGTAAAGATCGTAAAAAACATTTTATTTATTGAATTTGTTTTTCAAACCAATACCAATTTGAAGCAAATGAAATGATTTGATTCGAACTTCGAGGAAGTTAATGAAGAGAAGAATGTTAATCGCCATGGGGAAGGTGAAGAACGCCATGGCGAAGAAGACAGACAAAGGAGTCGACCACTCGGGACGGACGACAGAACACGAAGTGAGCAGAACGGACTGCCAGATACGGCTGACACAGCTGACACCAGTTGCAAAATAGGAAATTTGTATTCCACGTTTCGGATTGTACTTTAAAGTGCAACATTTTATTGAACAAAGGGAGACAAAAAGCTTCATGAAGTCAACTGGCCGCAAACGTATAAGTCGAGTGAGTGAGAGAGAGAGAGAGAGAGAGAGAGAGAGAGAGAGAGAGATAGTATACAAACGCTACTCGTAAACTTTCACCACCGTTGGCGCTTTACTTTTTGTTTACGCATTTCACCCGACCATCCCTGATATTTTTCATGGCGTTTCGACAGCGTGCAGAGGCTGAAAATTTGTTTTCAGTCGTGTTAGAGAGTTTATCAGTGCGCCTTGAGTCATTGTTTGTATTCCTTCTTTATTTCATTGCCTGTTAAATAACAAGACATGGC